>CM024953.1:40565057-40602557 GCA_014282245.1 Rhododendron simsii | reverse complement strand
TAGGGCATGCCCCATGAATGAGGGAATCATCAGACAAATCATGCATTGCAGCCTTTGCAGGAATTTTCATCAAAGTTGAAGAAAAACAAATCCCGAAAGACAGAATGAAAAAATTGTATCTTCAAAATTTTATTTCCTCAATCCCCAAGAAAAACAGCATGAAAAATTCTAGCTCCACCATGTGATTAAAAAAAACCAAAAAAATGGAGTTAAGTACTTAAATTGCCAAAAAAAAAAGTTTACGAATATGCTTGGAGTAATATCAACAAACTATCCAATGCATTATCTAACTTGGACTTAAACACAAGAACCACTAGCGTTGGAATATTCAATATGCACAATCAGTGTGAGGTATATATCAAAGGAATAATAAAAATCTAAGAACAAAAACCATAGAGGGAAAAGTAACAGCTCAAAATCGTAGCATACCGAATTTCTCGTAGTGGAGATTATGTCTGATAATTCCTGCTGTAGGATAGCATTTGCTTGAATAATCCGTTTTAACCTCTCTGTGATGTCACTTTCATTGCTGTAACAAGGTATATGGGAAAATGTTGAACATTACTGAAATACACCCACCAGTGCCATCAAATGCGATACAATTGTGGAAATAGGGAGCACAAATAAAAATAAAAATAAACAAACAATGGAAGGGATGCGGAAAAGAAAAAAAAACAGCAATGAGAAAAGCAAAGGATATAAGTAAACTGAAGTGTGTGACAACCTCCGTGTTCCACCGTCAACAAAGACAGAAGGACGAAGAGCTAAAGGTGGCACTGCGATATTCCTTAGAACAAGGTTCTCAGGTCTATCACTCAAATAAAGCAACTCACAATCCTGCATCACAAAAAGAAATGAAACGGATGTAACAAAAACATATGCAAAAGAAAATACAGGGACTAAAACGGTCTCAGACAGTTAGAATTCCCTATCCCTCATTAAACATGCATAAAGCACAAGGATATAAGCCAATACTTATGAATACTAAAACATCACCAATAGACAAACTTTACCTCATCCAGCATCTTCTTAAAAAGGGACAGGACTCTATCTGGGTTTAGCATGTTTCCCATGCTAATGGATGCCCTGGACTCTTTTGTGTGAGAAATAGCTGATCTGCATTCTTCTAAACCATTATCAACATTTGGAGAACGATCAACATTGACCCCCAACGTACTATTACCTGTAGCCTTTTTCACCATTCCTGAACGCATAAGAAGAAAATATAAGTTCTCAATGTTTAAGCTTACTAAAACAACAAGCCCTTATATTGCAAATTCCTGGTAAATGACCAAAAGAAAAGGCATGCTAACAGAAAAGAACAACTCAAAGTCCATTTAAGTTGCTGTGGAAATGTTTGAGAGAGATGTTGCAACAGGTAAGATCCTTCAACTTACCTCATTTGATGCACAACTACAACATTTAACCATACTGTCCACAACAATCTGAGAAGACTACTTTTAACATTTCTAGCAAATTAGAGGAGTACATAGCTTTTGTTGGTTAGGGTGAACCAAAGAAATAGTCCAAAGAAAGAAAAATAGTTTCGATCTGATCATTTGGAAAACCAATTACAGATTGACCAGGAATGCCCAGAGAGAGAGAGAGAGAAAGAGAGAGAGAGAGAGAGAGAGAGAGAGAGAGAGATCAGGTTTATCTCATCAGAACAAGAGTTGGAGACTTGAAGGTTAAACTAGTAAAATATCTAGCTCAATACATTACCAAGACAAGCACCAGCACCTCATCATTCAAAAAAAAATTCCTTTTTAATTGAAGTAAAAGAATAACAAAACAAATAAATTACTCAAGATATTTTTATTGCAATTTCTTAAGCTCAACTGCACAACTAGTTTGCATGGACACTTCTGCATGAACAGTACCGTGTCAGACTAGGGCTGTAAACGAACCGAATCGAGCCGAACCCTGATAAGTTCGGCTCGGGTTCGTTAAGGTATGAGTTCGGCTCGAGTTCGATTCGAGCCTAAAGAACTTGGCTCGAGTTTGGCTCGTTAAAATTTTTCAAGGCTCGGGTTCGGCTCGGTTGGGTTCGTTAAGGTACTAGTCTGGCTCGAGTTTGGCTCGGGTTCGGCTCGGTTGGGTTCGTTAAGGTACTAATCTGGCTCGAATTTGGCTCGAATCCGATTCGAACTTGAACATCTTGACTCAAGTTTGGCTATTAAACACAAATGAATCAAGCAAAGCTGAATCTAAGCTCGAATTGAGCTCGTCAAGACTTAGGTTTGATTCAGCTCAGCTTATTAAACTCAAGCAAACCCAAACTCTCTCATTGATCGTATAGAATTTGGGAGAAAAATAAGTATTGAATTATATATATAACCTTAAAATTTTTTATATTTACAAATAGACCTCTATTAAATTATTAATTAAATTTAAGTATAGGTTCGCGAACCTAACCGAGCCGAATACCGTTAGGCTCAGATTCGGCTCATTTACGGAACGAGCCTAGAATTGAGGTTCAGGTTCAGTTCGTTTAGCAGACGAATCGAACTCGAACGAGCTCTTACCGAACCGAGCCTCGAACAGTTCGCGAATGATTCAGTTCATTTACAGCCCTATGTCAGACTTGACACCTTACTAATCAGCCATAAATGTTTGGACATTCACCAACCAGCATCTCTGTATAATTATGCATAGAAATACCAAATCATGCATGAAATTGTCAAATCTATCATGTAAAACCATTTTACCCAGGAAAACAACAGAAGTAAATTGATAATATGATTAGTCCGATGTGTCCTTTGTTGGAGTTTGTCCCACATTGGTTAATTATCTTCTCCAAAACAGAGCGTCGGCGGCCTCTCCACTCATTGCCAATTGGTCTGGAGTTGGACACTTTAACAAGGTATCAGAGCCTCCCTTAACCTAACCCTAATTCACCTATCACCACCGTAACCTTCTTACATAACCCTAAAGCCGCCGCCGCCCATCACTACCACATCCACTATCGTTGTCATCATTCGTCCAGAAACATGGTCTTGCAGACTTAAACCACCACAGTCCCAACCCTAGCCAACTCACCTTTCAATCACCACAGCCAAATCGAGCCATCCCCAGACCCTAAAAAGTGAGATCGAAGTCCTGAAACCTCTCAAAACCCTTAAACATCATTGACCCAGTGCTCTTAAGTCCCCAATATCCCTTACCCAGTGACCAAAACTTCCACTACAACCCTCGCCGACCTCTGGCGACTCTTCTCCGATCGATCCAATAGTTAGACACGTACATGCACCAGACACCAGCACCTCAGTCCACGGAACATTGACACCAAGCTACAGGTATGGATGTCTAATGGATTTCAAAACACATACATGCACCCAAGACCTGCACCTCAGTCCACAGACTTCACACAACATAAACAAGTGCATCAACACCTAGCTATATGCATGGATGTCAATGGATTTCAATCCCTCTCTGCCAACCATAACCAAGACATGTAAGATTGCATAAATTGGTAACAAGACCTGCAATACAAGGCGAAGGATACACTCAAAGAGTATGGCACAAGAAGTCACAAGTCCAAGATATGTCAGATGATAAGTGAGTATCAAGAAATGATATGCTGAAAATAATACAAGTGGATTCATCGACGTTTACAAAGAGGATGACCAACATTTTACCCACACTCGTAGGGGGGTAGAAAGGCATAAAAACTCAAACCGTTAATATATCCGCATCTTGAACACTTCGCCGCCTTCCTACTGCTTGCCATGCTATTACATCTTTTCACGATCCTTTTCAAAATCTCACTCTTCCTTAGGGGTTCCAACTTGGGGTTTCTAATCTTCTTCAAAAACTCCACACGCTCTTTCTCCGACAAGAGTACACGGGAGCAAGACTGTTCAACAATAAAAGAAGAAAAACTGAAATATTTAGAACTCATACGACCAGTTCGTTCAGACCGAAACACCTTCCAAGGCAAGGATCATTGGCAAAGCATCTAATTAGTAAAAGAAAAGTAACATCCTTCAGTTACATTGTTTAGTACGTTGTTCAGGCAAAAGGAAATATTGTTTCAGGTCTTCTTGTGAATGTGTGCCTCTTTTACTTGGAGTGTGGCCGTACTATAGGGAGAATGTGACCAGTTTTCTGGCAGGGGGAAATTAATGTATTATCTGGCCACAGATAAAATCAGACCATGACAATGCACTGGTGTTCTGCACGTGCATGGCATATGTAGGAACTTTCAAGAAACGATATATTGGTTCCATAAAATAGTCACAAAAGGAAAATTCTAACCACCACCCACTGGGTTGTGGTCAGTCTCTATATATGTGTATAACAAGTGTATATATAAACGCTACAGTGTCTAAAGAATTAATGAAATGAGTATTGGAATGCTAAAGAATTCGTTGTCACCTGCAACTTAACCAGCAGGTCCAACACCCATTCGGCGGTGTTCGCAAGACCCATCCAAGAGTGGCCACAAAACATAAGAAGGTAATTACGAATTCATCGTATGGTATATACTAATCAGTGTCAATCTATAATTTGGCATTAAAGTAGGGATACTGATTATACGACTACTCTTTGGAAACTAACAAGGAATATATGTTCCATAACTCGGAACAAATTAAAGTCCATGGGTCGGGCAGTTTAAAGCACTTCAAAAATTCCTCGACCCAAACTTTAATCTGCTTGCCTACCTGAATTATCAAAATTTCTTTATCAATTAATCTATATACGTATGTGTGTTTGTGTTTATATATCTATATATGGTTGCCGGTTCCCCCTAACACATACTTTGACACATATTTTGACACTCAACTTGTGTGAACCCCATTTTGGAGTTCCACATAAATGATTTAAGCCGTTCAATGTTTAAAACAAGTTTTTAAGAGTTTCCATTGAAAATCAACTCATTCAAATATTGGTGATCCGTATATGTCCCTAAATTTGATACGATAAAAACTAAAGGAATCGATCAAGCCCTTACCGATATCCGAATAAGTTGATTGTTTTACGGGAACTCTTAGAAACATGTTTTAAACAAATTTAACAGCTCCGATTATTCACGTGGAGCTCCGATTTTTTGTGTCAAAATATGTCTCTAAGTATGTGTTAGCGGAACCGGCCCATAATGTGTACACACATCTCCATTCATGTGTGTGGGGGGGAGTGACTTGTGTTGGTGAGCAGCTGTGTGCACTGTTTTCAGACTTAAACTTCCCCATTCCAAAATAAAGTACCCCAAGTTAAATGCCTCCTACAGCAAGAGTACCCAAACAATATCCACAATATCATAGTTGAGTAGAAATGTTATCAATCTGGAATGAGAAAGAAAAGTATGCCAACAAGGTCTATGCCTAGAAAACGCAAAAGAAATAACTTGTAAGGATATTGACTAGACAATAGTTTGAAAGTAGGAAATATATAGAAACTCAATTCAAAGCATATTTCAACAATACTACCTTGCAAATGCACTTCAAGATGTCCACAATAGTATTCAGATAGCCAACGTTATATACGGGGAGGGCAAGAGCCAAGTATCCATAGTGCCCAGGACAATCCTTGAAATTCCCATGGCAAGTTGCACAAACACTGTTCTTGTTTGGTGGCCCCTGAAACCACAAAGAAAAGCACCTTCAAAATCTTCCTCCCCAACTACTGTGAACCGATAGTCATAACACATAAGGTAGATGGAATTCTGATAGAAAATGATTTTAAAGCCAATTCCTCAAAGAAGGGAACATACTTGAGTACATGTACGCAATATAGTTTTACGTTCAGACTATTATCCTTTCTAGTGCCCCACCATTGCGTGAGTGGGATCTCAGTATCTTATGGAAGAGTTGCTAGTCACTCCCAAACAATAATGGTTAAGCAAAATGGGGTTCATTTCTAGAAAAATCTAGGAAGGAGTTAACATTGTTTAACAGCTGTATTGTTTTCTTCTTGCGCGGTATCATGGGCACTTCAGATCACGGCATTAAGAAAGAAGGTCAAGAGTTCAGTTCAAAAATGGAATTGCTTAATGATAAAGGAGTTGGCCAAGCAACAAAAAAAAGTGGCAGGAGTATACAAATTCTTAGTCCATAAAGACATACGAGATGTAAAATCAAATATGTGGTCTTAAAGACCGGTTTCCTGAATACGTGATCAAAAAGGTGGTGCCCAGTGCAAAAGGTTCCCACTTACATCGAGTTATGAGAAATGTAGAACACCGGCAGCCTTTCATTAATGTAATTGTATTAGGAAAGCATCAAGGGGATGCAGCCCAAGTGCATCAACAAAAACCTAGACCAACAGGCTCATAAGATGCAAAGAATAAAAGCACCATTACCCACAAAATACAAATTTGTTCCAAGTTGGGCCAACCCCCCATTCCCCGACGAACTGAACATTCCATGTGTTGGTTCATCATATCCATAAAAACCTACTATGTTCCCTAAAATGTCCAAATTAGGCATAAGAGCATCAAAATCCATGTCTCCCTCCTCTTTGCTACTTACCGGCCCACCATGGCATGGATGCGAGAATTCAACATTTCCTCAATGGAAAATGGAAAACCCGTGAAATAAATTAAACTATTTCTCTCAAAACTCTGATCCGAATAATGAAAACACTCACTACTTCTATAAACTCAGTTGTTTACACGTTCCACATTCTCAAAGAACTACACCTATTTCCCTTCTAAAACTTACCATAGAGTTATAGTTCCACCAAAAACCTATCAACCCGATGAAGCATGTCGAATCCTTTTAACCGCCTTGCTCAACCTTTGCTTTTAAAGAATGTCATGGTAATCAACATCCAATCAGCAACAATCACAACTTCATGAGCAAATTACCACCGAGTCATAAGTTAAATCATTTTTGCATACACTAAATCATGCACCAATAGAAACTACTAATACAACACACCAAATTTTTCACATAAATGCAGAGGGAAATATTACCATGCGAGGGTCCAGCAAGCCATGTTGAAATGGCAATCTTTGATCGTCATAGTAGCGGCCAAGATGCACTTCGACCTCAGCGCACTTGAAGATGTCGGATTCCGAAAACATGGAGAACTGAATGCTCTTTCTGCGTATGTGTTGCAATAAACCAGAAGGCTAAAAATCAATTTACGAAACTGTTTCTACTTGAACTACTAATACCGAAACTGCTGAGAGGCCTTTGGCCCAACAGTATCAGCGTTGCACAGTTGCACTTAGGTGCCAAGAAGGAGGAGTTCAACTCCTATTCCAAGATGTTAATCTAACTATTCTAATAATACGAACGTTCAAGAATCAAAAAACAAAAAAACTACTATTACCGAAACTGGGGAAGAAAAAAAAAAAACGGACTCTTTTGTGAATGGGAATGGAGCTCACATTTTACGAGGCCCGACGTCCTCGATGTAGGGCTGCTTTGTGAACTGAATGCCGTCCTGTGGCTTCTTCGCCATCTTCGGTCGGAAATCTGTTATCTAACTAAAACAAAGAGGCGGTGTAAATATACTTGATGTTGTAGAGCCTACAGAGGCAAATAAGCAGAGTTTCGGGGCTCTGCTGGTTGAACGGCGGGATGGTCGGGGAGAGAGAGAGAGAGAGAGAGAGAGACGGTGGTGGGAGAGAGGAGGAGATATGAACGGTCGAATCGCGGTAAACCCTCCTAGGGTTTTTGCGGTTCTATTTAATAAGTAATTTATAAGGAAGAGGATGGGATGATTAACAGCGGCGGAATTGTGGTAGCGGGACGAATATAAGAAACACGCATCGAAGTATCGAAACTTCGGAAGTACAGATATTTCGCAAATTTTTTCCCATCATACCACGTCGTTTTGGGGGCTTTCGAATTTTCCTTCTCCCTTCCGTACCATTCCAATGGTTGTGTGGGGCGCACCTCGGGATCCAAGTTGTTCAATAAGCTTAAAATAATTATTTTTTTTGCTAAGGTTCTTAAATTTTAAATATTATTTTTTGTTTTACAAAATATGTTATTCTCTCATAATGCATCAACTTTAATTCAAATAATAAGTATTTTTATTTATTTTAATTAATGGAACACATCCTAATTGTAATTACTTAATCTTGTATCTCAATTTTTTTATTCAAAATTTAGGATTCTAAATACTAAATGAATTTGAAAAAAATGTACACAATCATGTCTTCAATATATCATTGATTTGACCCACATGTATTCTAAGGCATATTGAGTAGGGTGGTTAGTTAGAAGGTAATTTTGATTGGACATGTATCAAATGAAAAGATTATCTTTCAAATAGTGAATTGTTTTGATACCCAGTGAAGTTTGATCAATATTATTTTTATATTGAACACTTTTCTCAATATGTCATACAATATCTACTGTTGTTTAGAAGGTATATTGTGTGATTGTGTAAATTTTTTTTAGAATTCATTTAGTATTCAGGATCCTAAATTTTGAATAAAAAATTAAAATATGAGATTGATTAATTAGAATTATCAAATTGAGTGAAATTTTTTACAAGACAATTCAAATAATTATTTTAAACTTATTAAATGACTCGAATAATTTGTGTGAGACCTTGAAATGTGCCCTACACAACCATTGGAGTGGTACGGGAGGGAGAAGGAAAAGGCTTAAAGTCCTCGACCCCCAATCCGTGTCCTTTTTTTTTCTTTCCCATATTGGAGATTTATGCTTTTGTTTTGAACTTGTGGAAGGAAAAGAAAAAGAAAAGAGAGAAAAAATGTGAAGAAAGTATATTATTTTCTCTTGTTTGGTTGTAGAAAGAAAACGAAAGAAAATTAATATTTAAAAAATGAATTTCTTCTTGTTTGGCTTCAAGAGAAAAATAGAAAGAAAATAAAATTTTTGAACTACCTTTTCTTTATAAATTAAAAAGCTAGTTTCTTCCATCTCCCATTTTCCTCAACTGTTTCTCTTTCGAGAACTTTCATTGAGTAGGAACCAAACAATTATTCTGAATTTTTTATTATTTTCCTTTCTTTCCCCCAAATCTTTATAGGTTTCAAACAGAGCATTAAATTTTGTCTATTAGAGCATCAGCAGTGGAATAAGAAAATATGAATAATCAAAACATGCTACATCAGATTTTGATTATCCATTTAGAGGTTGCTAAAGTTACCAATGTCAAATCTCACATTGGTTATTTTTTGTCCATAATCAAAACCAATGGGCCTTCCAAACTTTTTCTCTTCATTTCACACATATTTTTTGGAAAAGTAATTTTTGAAGGGAAAAAAAATACAATTTATGTTATAAATAGTTCAAAAAAAAATTTCAAAACAAAAAATAGTTTTTCCAAAAATACACACTTGATTCACTTAAAAATTGTAAATACAATTTTGAGAAATTTTGAAAAAATTGTATTAACACAAATAGTTTTGAAATTTTAAAAAGGTGAAAGTACATAAACACCCCATCAACTATCACCTTTTTTCGTAAACACTCCCTCACATTTAAAAGCTCCCATGGAGACTCCTCAACTACTAGAAACGAAATAAAGACGAACTCCGTTGACGGGATGGATAAATTGACGAATATACCCTTATTATATCATACTCTTACGCGATAATTTCAAAACAACTCTGAAATTATTTACCACACCCCTCCTTAGTTCTGGTTCGGAGAGAGAGGAGGAGGAGGAGGAGAGCGATCGGCGACCACCGCCACTGGCAGCACCACCAACGGAAGGTAAGCTTCAACTCCGGCGATCCCCACTCTCTCTGTACTTATTAATCTCTCCTCTCCTTGCATTGAACAACAACCGTCCTCCGACCACCCCCGGCACACCACCAGCCCCCACCGCCAAGCCGTTCCGCCAAACCACCGTTCCTACCACCACGACTCAAAACCCCCATCTCGACCAGCCTTCTCACTGCCAAGCCAAAAATCCCTCTTCACCATCAAGCTTCCCTTCCACAATCGGAATTTTCCCAAATCCGACCTCGACGACATCGTTCCTAGTTTGCACTTCGATTGGGTCCAGCTTCATTGCTTGATCAAGAAGGAGTGTCGGCGGCTGGAGGATGGGTTTCCCACTTGTTAATTTTAGACAAACATTAACAAAACTCATGGCAGAAAGCTCGTAGATGCCTTCCAATCAATTTATGCCTTTCACGGGGATATGCTGAGAGAAATCTCTAACCAACTGGTAGAGTTTCCCACTTCGCGTTGCTTTGTAAAATTGATTTTGAGTTTTGTATGATGATGATGAATTCTTGGGAGAGACTTGTGTTTTCTCTGCTTGAATCAGGCACCAATTGCAAACCCTATACGACTCTGGTCTTGGATATTGGTTGCTACAATACCTGAAAAAATTGAATAGCCCAAAAGCAAAAAATGTCAATTTTTTTTTGGTAATTTAAGGTGAAATCTGAAAACCTAAATAAGAAAAACAGAGGAATCAAAGGAATTCAGGGATTTGGATTTGAATATATTCAAGATTTAGAAAATCGAAGATATGATTTGTTGGGTTATTACCTGTGCTGAGTCCTAGATTGGCAAACTTTGCAGTCGAAGAGCTCAGTGGAAAGGCTCCACACTGCAGCATTCAAGAGTAGGTGCAGGACCTGCCTTGCCTCTGTTGTCATCTTGTACCATGTATTTTTTATAGAGGGAGAGAGAAAGAGAGATGAACTGGCATAACAAAATGGTTCTTTATGAGAGGGCATTTTTGTCAAAAAAAGCCCAAATTACTGTCATGTGACCTTCTAGCAAACGGTTCTAAGACAGAAGGGTGTCACTTGGGTAACGTGAGTAGTTGATGGGGTCTCTATGTGCGCTTTTAAATGTAAGGTGATGTTTATGAGAAAAGGTGATAATTGAGGGGGTATTTATGTACTTTCACCTTTTAAAAACTATAAATACAATTTTTAAAAACAGATTTTGTGTAAAAAATAGTTTTCTATAAAAGAGTTTTGAAATTTCAAAAATAGTTTTTTGAAAAACACACTTTATTTACTTACAGTTTTAAAATTTTTTGAAAAACTTGCATTTTGTAATAAAAAAAAGTTTCTGAAAAAGACAGGAAAAAATCTGAAAGTTACAGTTTTTTAAAATTATTTTTTGAAAACATTGTTGAGAGAGTGAGAGAAGGTTTTTGTGTAATGTTGGTGTACTTAATTGAAAGATAAAATTTGGTTATTGACAAAATATTGCTAATTTTGATTATTGAAGAGTTAAAATTTGATAAGTTGTTAAGAGCCAAAATTTGAGCATCTCAAATCCATCTCAAATTCTTCAAAATAGAGAATGGATGTGACATATTGAAAAGAAATTATGTAACTTATCTCATATTTTATGTACTTTTTAGGAGAATTTTGAAGAATCCATCATTTTTTATTTAGAGATGTGGTCTTTAAATATGAATACCACATTTTTTATTTGGGAGATGATGCTTTGTTTGAATGAGATTTTGAAAAAAAAAAAATTACAACTCAAAAAATACTCATTACCCTCATCTCCATTTATTACCTTAATTTATCTCTCCACTCATTACTTAAAAATCAAACTAAAAAATTTTCAAAACATCGTCCAAACAAGACACGAATCTTTAAAAAAAAACAATGAATCCCTTTAAAATTCTCCAAAAAGTACAAAAATATGAAGAAAAGAGAGGATAAATTGTAAAATCTTCTCTCGCTGTGTTGCATTATCAATCAGGGCAGGTCAGTGTAATTTACCCGAAAAGTATTATTATTATTTTATATATCATAATTTACCCGAGAATTATTGACAATAGATGGATTTGTTCCCAAGTTTGTTTGTGGGTTAAACATGTAATCTTCAAAACTCATGGGTCAAAATCTGCAAATTGTAAGTACACATAAATACGCTCCAACCCTAATTTGTGATTCATCGGAATCTCTGAACCCAACCGCATTGTGCAGCTCCACCAACGACCCGCGGCTCCGCCAACAAGAAGACTCTCTCTCTCTCTCTCTCTCTCTCTCTCTCTGTGAGTGCGCGCGGGCGTGTGTTTGTCTCCTCTCTCTAGAAGACGCGTTCGTTGATTTTTTTGGGGTCCCGGAGCGGTTGCTTTGCAGGCACTGTACTACTATGAAATCCACATCAGGGAAAATCACATCAACGAAGGAAATCTCCCTATCCAAAGCATCCAAAGTCCTATCCAAGTTCGTCCACGCGGAGACCGGAGCTTCCCAAGCAGTGTCCTCGTACCTGAGGCGCACTTCGGCCTCGTTCGACGAGCTGGTTCAGCTCCACAAAGACCTCAAGGCTTCCAAACCCGTACGGAAGCCGAGAAAACCCGAGCAAGAGGGTAGTACATTAGATGGAGAAACGGTGAAGCAAGAAGAGAACGAAGGTAGCGAGGGCAAGAGGCATAAGAAGAGGAGGAAGAGCGAGGAGAGTAGTTTGAAAAAGGAGAAGAAGCGGAGGAGAATCGAAGGAGAGGATTAGACTCGGGTTTGGGTTATCGTTGATTTTGTACGCTGTTGTTGATTAGTGATTGAGGTTTTGATTTGGAGGGAAGAATGGCTTAGAGGTCTTTTTTGGCGGTGGCGATTGTGGTAATTTTTTCCATGTAATACCAGGGAATTTTTTTCTTGTTGACTATTATGTTAGAAGATATATATTTGAATGAAATTTAGTTGTGATGATTTGTGTTACGCTTTTTATTGACGATAGTTTTTAATTCAAATTGTTTGGTGCATTTTGGATGAGAATGACTAGATCAAATTTCATATCGTAATTGATAGTTATGTTAGTTATTGTAGAAACATAGCAAGGGATGAATTTGAAACCTTGGGAAGTTTCATACTATTGTAACACTTAAATGACTTAGTACAATGATCGGAATAAGGGATAACAGATTCAAAGCGTGCTAGTAGTTGACATTATATTGGAAAGTGAAGTTGCTGTCGACATAGTTTAAGACACCTACTTATTTGCAGACATTCTATGCATGTTACATGTATTGGCAGTCATCCTCCTTTATGTTCGGATACTTAAAGAGTTGGTTTATTACTGGTTAGGTTGACACATCATAAGATGCATCTTTGCTTTATTATTCATCTCTGCATATTTGGATTAATGGCTTAAAATTTTTGCTGCGTGTATGGGTATCTGTGGATTGCTCTTGGCAGCTGCACTGACTTATGCGGTGATAGTTTTTCTTGGTATCTTGTGTCTGCATTTTAGTGCATAATGTGAAGAAATTTCAAATGGTCCTCCATGAACTTCTACACTTAGTGTTATCGGAGCTGTCATAACTTATTGCTGCCGGTGAGAAATATGCCGGCAGTCATCTCCATAGGCAAATCAAAGAAATGCCTTCATTTATTTTCTGTTCTGAAAACATAGCCTTTAGGCCATAGCCCGGTACGCTTGACCAACTCGGCCATCTCAAGTCTCAATACTGATGGATTTCTTAATTGTCTGCTCATAGGGATGCAGTCTATGCAGTTTTTTTTGGGTAAAAAAAAATATTGTTTTCGCATGAGTAAGCCTAGTTGTAGAGCTGTCTAATTTGTATTGCTGTCAAGAGACCTCCAAGGATGGATGTGTTGAATATGGATCCAAACTTCTATCCTTTTAATTCGCCTTCATGAACAAGTTCAAGCTAGGTATTGCTGATACTATTATGGAGTCTTCACCCTGGTATTACTGTACATTAAGCGACGTGTCTTGTGGATAAAACTGTATTGCAGTGATTGGCGAAGTCCGATACATTGTATTCTCTCATGATAGTTAAACTGTTGCAACGACTGTGGACATAGCTTGCATGAGGTGTCTCATGTGATTGGGTTTTGTTTTCGTTAGTTTCTGCATCTCATACATTATTAAAAGCAAAATGATTACAAAGTATATTCATAATCACATCAAGAAGATAATTTTCCAAAAAAGAAAAAGAAAAAGAAAAATGACTGTTGATATAATATTTTATCTTAGGGAAATTTATATAAATAGTCCTCCTAGTTTCACCCGAATCTCATTTTCGTCCTCCAAGTATCAATTGCAACTCTTTTGACCTTCAAGTTTTGTTTTCGTACCAAGTTGGTCCAATTGATAATGCTTGTCAGCCAAATTGGACTGAAAAAATCAGATTAAGGGCATACGTTATCAATTGGACCAACTTGGTACGAACTGCAACGTCCAAACTGCCATCAATATGATTTTTTCTATCCAGTTTTGCTAACAAAAGTTATCAATTGGACTAATTTGTTACAAAAAACAAACTTGAAGGTCAAAAGAGTTGTAATTGAAACTTGGGGGACGAAAATGAGACTCGGATAAAATTAGAAGGACTATTTATATAAATTTCCCTTTATCTTATCGATCTATTAATTATGAAACGGTGTAGCAAGCATCATGGCAATTCAAGATAAGCGGTTCAACATCTCATTTTTGCTGCCTGACGTCAAATGGTGAATTTTTTATTATTTAATTTTCCTTTGTTGTGTCAAGCTTTGGGAATTCTTCTCTGTAGCGGTCTGCAGCAGTGAAGTGGATTCCTTATGAGTGTAAAGAAACAAAGGAAGGATGAGCAAGAGCCTGAATCTACAACATCAGATTTCGGCAAGTGTTAGATATGATTGGCAATAAGTTGTATGTTAAGGTATTTTACTTGTCAACTAGGGACCAGATTAAGGGTTAGTTTCCCATTTTGGCTAAAAGCACTAAAAGTGCATTTTTCATCACTAGAGGTGTTTTTTTGCTTCACAAAATACTAAGGGGACAAAAAGCCCCTTTAGCACTTTTAGGACTTTTAGCATTTTTAGAACTTTTGGGAAACTACCCCTAACTGCTGATTAATTATGCTTCAAAGGCTCTAAAGAGGTTTATGATTCCAAGGAACATGTGTCACTTTTGGAATTTTGGAGGCATATATGCTTATGTATTGACTCCACGAACTAACCGGAGAAAGATGTAAGAATCAGCCTACGCTTCAGTATACTCTAGTGTCATTTACATACACTTTGTCTCTTCATACCTTTCTTGTGCGTGTGTTCTCTTTGTTTTCATAGATTTGAGTCATTTGACGCATGGACGTTCAGCTAACTTCCTGGCTTAGTCTGTTTCGGTTTCTGTAGCCAAAGATAAAAGGAGGGCTGAGGTGTTTGGAGTGGAGGAAGTTCAAAAGTTTGGTGACTTGGAGGTTCTTCGAATAAAGAAAAATGTGGTTGAGTGCTTGAGGATCAGAGATCATTTCTCTCTCTCTCTCTCTCTCTCTCTCTCTCTCTCTCTCTCTCTCTGTATCTCTATGCCTCTGTTTTGTGTTTGTGCAGTCTTCACACACAATGCACCAGTTCATGCGTACATTGGTTTTCTTTTGTCTGCTTTTTTAGGCTCGTTTCATATGCTGAAGGCCCTTCTGTATCAATGATGTTGTTTAGCTAAAAGTGCTCTAGTTTGCAGGGAATCAACTCTTTCTTGCTTGTTGCATCTCTTTTGGTGTTTGAGGCTTTGTACAGGCACATGTTCGCTCATGAGCAAATGTTGTTCTAGGCGTATCTTTTTCTCCCATGGAAGGAGCTAATAGGTATCATTGCGTGCCCCTATCAAGTTTCTTAATAAAATTTTGCCGTTTAAAAAAGAAGAAGGTATCATTGTGTGCATTTTGGTGTAAAACACGTATAGTGTGAAATATAGTCTGATAACTTCTGTGTACATGCTTATGTTCTTGTGAACGCAAACAAATATGGGCACACACACCCCACAAGCCATGTAGTGGCTACACCATAGTGGGGAGAAACTTGTATCAACATCAATTCTCAATAAATATCTTTGCTTAAAACCCCATAATGGAAGTTTCAGAATTCAACCTTATTTCTTCTTCGTAGTGATTTCTCTTTTGATAAAGAAAATTCTCAAGACAATTACTGCAAGGAATAACTTTTTTTCTTCTTCAAAACCACACGGGTGAGATAATTTTCCTCTGGCCAAAAGGTCTTGTGATTGCTTCGCATAACTAAAACCCGCCTCCTTGGAATCATCCGCGGACCACATAAAGATACCAAGTCTTCCCTGTTTAAGCATGCTACTTTCTTTCTTTTTTTTCCGAGCTGTGTTTTAGCATACTGCTGGAATAAATAAAATTGCTCCTTGAGATTAAAAAAACCCCTATGGAATCAAAGTCCCAGTTTCAGGAGTCGAGCCGCGACTTCCATTGGTGCCGAAGCTCACTCTTATATTACCTCCTCCATGAGGGCTTCAAGTCTCAAGGAACAGTTGTCCTGTTGTCATAAGCAAGAAATTGGAAGTTCACGCCGTCTATCAGATGTCCATACTTCCTCTGCAGAGCCAAATAATGTGGCTGGATAGAATCATCCTTGTATGGTGCAATTTATGCAAATGATGAGATATCATTTTGCTTAAGACACAAAATCAGCTGTCCTAGGTACTCATTGAATGTATCAGGACAGCATCGAAGAGGTCGTGATTGATGTCAATTCCAACCAAATGATATTCCTTGACTATCTCTGGATCGAGAAAGTAGCACTCGTAACTCATGAAGTTATCGATGGGATCATGGGGAGTTGAAGTGAACATAGTTGTTGTACAAATCACTGCCAAGACTCGTCACCACCTTGACGTTTGGATGGCGGGCCTTGACAGAAAAAATGGAAATCACCGTAAGTTAAGGAAGGAGGCGACGAGTTTGAGTAATCAATGGCGAAAGAGAGAATGAAGTTGAAATCGACATCGGGATTAATGGGTACATCAGAAAAGGTAACATTCCTTCCCTCAGCTCCTATGTATTGAAGAGCTTTGAGTTTGCTTGGGTTTTCTGAATGAGTAAAGAAGTGGTGAAGAGGAATTGAATGATGAACAGAGACAGAAGGAGATTTGCACACAGGTTTATTTGTATGTGCTGGATTTGCACATAGGTGCTGTTTTGAGATGCATTAATGTGAATGTGTTTATTCGTATTATTGCCTTTCTAGTGTTTGTTCTTCTATTGGCATTTATTTTATCAAAACAATAATCTTGATCTCATAATCCAGATTGAATTGTTCTGTCATTCTCGTACCATTTGGTGGTTATAGAAATTTAGAAGATAACAATGGCATTGTTCTTGGTGCAGCGGTGCAGGTGTCTTCTTTTACGTCCGGCCCTATCTATGACGACATATTGTGTATGCTCTTCTCTCCCGAATCATGTTGTGTCGTTCTTTATTATATACTGCATTAATCTATGACTTCTGTATGTTGATGCTAACAACAGCTGTGCTAAAAGTGATCCTGTCTTTCTGTTTTCTCGTTTCATAAAATAGCAATTGGCATGAACTGTTTGCATTGTAGATGCTTAGATAATTATGTTGTTTTCCGGGTACAGAGACACTAATACAGTAATTGCATTGACTGCAATTTGAGTAGACCTAAATTTCCATGCATGGAAGAACAACATGACAAATTACACCAATAGACCAACAAGACCCCGTGTTTGGCTTCTCTCCTGTTAGTGGTCCCGCTCTTGGGCTTTTTGAGAAATTCGCCTCTTTTACCGTTCAGTCACGAAATTGGATCGCACGAGGCTTGGGCAACATGACACAAGTTAACCTATGACAATGATGTAGGCTACTGCACCTGATGCGAAAATAGTGGATCGTTGTGTATATTCAGGATATAAATCAACACACAAACTAAATAGGGTTACAGGCACTTGGCTTTCTCTCCTGTGGATCGTTCAAGGAATCTTTGAAGGAGAGGAGGGGGTTTGTTGAGGAATTCACTGTATGAGACCATATCACTATCAGGGTTAAAGCTTGGGCTTACATGTGCAACTTAAAACACTTACGCAGGCGGAGGAAGTAAGGGACACGTGGAAGCATGTGCCCGCGCTACTTTTTCCACAAATCACATTTTTTTGATCGGCTTTTTCCACAATCACATTAGTACCACATAAAGCTGCGAATTTCTTATAGTCTTGCCATTGTATGATTTAAATATTCGACCCTACAATAAAAGGATCTTGGCTCCATACCTGTATATTAGGCTACTCTGTCCATGTGGGTGATCACATATTTAGGAATTTACACTAGTCTCTCCAATCGGGAGTTTATTGTCTTGTAAACCAAACCAAATTGAGCCTTATGTCCCAATCAATTGGGATCAACTACATAAATCCATTTTCTTCGTGGAGCTCTGTCAATGGTCACTTATTTACTCAAACCCATTAGACTCATATCTTTGTGCACAACTGCATCTAATGTCAATTTAGGTCTTCTCCTCTCCGTAGTATCCAGAGCTATCCTATCCGCTCTCTTAACTACTAAATCTCCAGGTACGGTAGACATGCCCAAACAATTTTATCCTATTTTCTCTCAACTTCTCCTATATAGGTTCTACACCTACCCTCTCATGAACCGTTCATTTCTAATTCTGTCTCTTCTAGTCTTATCACATATCCATCTCAACATTCTCATTTCCGCTACACTCATCTTGCTCACCTGTTATTTTTTAATAGGCCAACATTTTGTTTCGTAAAGTATCACTGGTCTTATGATGGCAGTTGTATAGAATTAAAATAAATATGGAGCCCTTCAAAACTAATTGTTGTGGGGTTTTTTTTTTGGGGCAAATACAGTTCAGTAAAAATTGGAACTAGATTAAGTGAAAAAATGGAAAATCAGCATAATGCAAAGGTAGGAAAGGAGTGAACCAGCGTGAGGGGTCCAATCAACCATTTAACATGATCTCTCCCTTTCTCTGTCCTTGTTTTTTTTGGTTTCTGGTCTGGGAGAAGTACTGAAAAGTGACTAGACAGTTAAATTTGCAGGTACGTAATTGCAGAATCCAACAGCAAATTTGTCTGTGTACTTGGAAGATTTAGGAGTCTATTACCATGTTATTATGCAGAGGTTTCAGTCCGGGCCTTGCTGATAACCTCACCACATCCATGCCCCTCATTTTACAAGGTTTTCTCGATCCTTGCCCCAACAGTTCTTCAAATTACTACCATGCCCTCGAGTATTTTTCTTCTTTTTCCTTTTGTCCGTTGAAATTCCTTCTTATTAAGTAGTAGACATTTAGCTCTCTTCATCAAAAGTATTGTGTGGTTGAGCATATAATTAGTCTGTATAATTTTTGTTGTGGCGATTTTGAGTATGACAAGAAGGCTGAAGAACACCCAAAGGTGTGCTATATGTATATAAATTAATGAATAACGGTGTGCCGTTAATACTTCGATAGACCAAACTCCTATTTTCTTACATGAAAAATGAAATAGTTGAAGGGAAATCGGATAGGAAATTTCAAATGATAACAGTTCAAAAACCACAAGCGAAATGAGATTTAGGACAATTTGCTGGTAAAAATTTCATTGAGTTTACGAAGGAAAAACACTTAACCAGTTGTGTTAGACACGGAAACCAATTACATAACCAACCAGTGGCGGACCTGTGCTTAGGGGTGGAGGTGCCATGGCACCCCTGTTTTGCTAATTACACCCAACATATGAACATATAGTATGTATACCTACAATATGATTGATATTTTAGTGTCTTGGCACCCCCTCTATAAGAATCAAACTCAACTTAGTACAGCAAAAATTGTTATAGTCAATTGTGGCTTAGGTCTTAAGTCAATTAGTTGGGACTCTTTGCTAATCAAATCCAATTGAACTAAACCCCTACACCGAACTAAGTATCTATGGTCAAAGTTGTATATTCTCTCCGTCTCCATTCTTTTGTCCCTCGTTCCATCCTAACCGGATAGAAAATTGATTATAACTTTTAAATGTTTATATACAATATGGATTGTTTGATAGATCTTAATGAGCTCTTTTAAACAAAGTTTTCAAAATCACCTAAAAGATTATAGATTGTAATATATAATCAATTGAAAAGTGACACGAACTCCCCTAAAAGACTAAAGAATTGGGACGGATGGAGTATAATTTTCTGGTTGAATTTCAGATTTGTAACCCTTGAGATTTTAGTTTTGCATCCTAATATGTTGCTCATGCTTGAACTTTCAAAATTCTCACCCCCTAAAAGAAAATTCTGTTTCTGCCCCCGTAACCAACAACATGCCATCGCTCACGTACACGTGGCCCTCAGGCCCCTCATAGCTCCCTATTTTCTCACCATGTCCTCCCTTTAATGGACTATAGTATAAGTTCTTGGATGTTGAGCATGATAGGTCACTTTTTTACACCTGCATGGGCATTTGACTTAAGAGGGAAGGAGGCATTAATTTGAATTTTTTTTGGTAATTAGTGGGGGGGACTGTCTCGTGAAAGTATTTTTGGATGTTTAGACGGTGGAGATTAATGGGTTTGCGATGACAGAGAGGATAAGGACTCCCCAAGACAAAAAAGATTGGACAGTGCAGAATCTGCATTGCATTTATAGAATGTAAGTCTGTTGTCTAAACCCCCTCTACCTTTTGTCACAGTCAACTTCTGGAACGTCTAAACATCTCCCTATTGCCTTTTCCTTTTTGTTACAGTGAACTTATGGAGAGAGAGAGAGAGAGAGAGAGAGAGAGAGAGAGAGAGAGAGAGAGAGAGAATTCCCCTAGTCTCACATCCCAAGAATCCCCACACAAGGAATGGTCTTCAATTTAGTGCTGATGGAAAGAGGTAGTGAATGAGAAACTGCTGAAATGAAAACAAAGACCGAGCCAGCAGGCTTTTTACCAAGCGAGACAAGACAAGGGACATGGAGGAAAGGAAACAACTAACAAGAAAAATGAAAACAATTGAAAAACAAATGGTATGATCACTCAATTCCTTTTCGTATTCTTTTCTCGTGTAGTTGTCTGCTACATGTCTAGAGAGGTATTATTACGTCTTTTTCCCGCGTTAAATCTCGACCAATTCTCTCGTTTAACGAGTCCTAACCTCGTATTATTATCTTGTTGATTGGAATCGGATGTTTATAAAACAAGATTACATCCAACGTATGAGTCTCGATATGACGAGTTTTTCTCTTATGTTGTTTTAGCATCATGAAATTGTTCGTATTACCTTGATTTTTACTTGAACACATCAAGTCCTTTCTCTAGTACTTTGGATGAGACTTATCATGTGTCCTACTAATTCTTTTCTTCCATATATGTGAAAGAAGCCATGTATTGATAACCATAAATCGAAATGCCCATGGGTACCATGTATTGATAACCATAAATCGAAATGCCCATGGGTACCACTAGTGATAATTATATTGTCGATACGTTATCAGCAAAAGTTTTACACAATACTTTCAAATTCACAATCGTAATATTCTTATATTGCTAGAACATTCTTGTGTTTGCGTTTTTGGAATTTGATAACAGTGCATATTTTCTTTTTGAGGCATCTCAAAAAATTGTCTGTCTTTTAATTTATAATATTTTTTATATTCAGCATTGATCTTATTTGATAGATCTCAATTAATTTTATTAAATAAAGATTTCAAAATTGTGAAATATAGACAATTTTTTGAGAGGTCCCAAAAAAGATACAGACCCAACAATTTGAGATGGAAGGAGTGTTTACTAATTATACTAAAAGTGAAAGACCGTAAAATAATATTCCCAATGCCATGTAAAGTGATCAACAAAGCTACACAAATGCCTAGAAAAAGCACTTTCATTCATTATAGGAAAGAAACAACCCACCCTGTCCCAAAATACTAGAACCTAATTAAGCTGAAAACTTGGTTCAATGGCTGTACATTTTCTGTAACGGAATCTCTCGGGCTAGCTTACGCATAGTAATTCTCGAGATCCAAAGGTTAGCAATTGGACAAACCTCTTATAGCCCCAGTAATTTTTTCGCGGTAAGTGAGAGTCGGAAACATATGAGCTCGAGGATTAAAGCCCTTACTTGCTGGCATCTTGCAATTGAACCAAACCCTTCTTTTAAATTTTTTTGGATCAAGAACCAATCCCTTGAGTTTACATATGGTATATGTATTCTCACCCTAATTAAGGTAGCTTCTGTTAATATGGTGGTCCATCCAGGCATTTCTGCAGCCGAAATGCAGGTGGCAGGTGTGTATTTTGTTCTGTCCTTTTCCCAAAGGAAACAAATTTCAAAACTGTTGCATCATACAGTATATCCAACTTGCTTTGTGTCCCAATTCCTTCTGCTCAAGCAAAATTAATAATATCGTGATGATGACGGAATCATTCAACTTCAACCCCAACCCGATCACCCAATTCCCTCTCTCTCCTCTCATTCACACACATTCTCTCTCTCTCTCTCTCTCTCTCTCTCTCTGCATGAATGCTTCTCTGAAGGGAAACATCACCAGTCCTTTTCTCTCTTTTAACCTCTCCATTTTGCCTCCCACTCCCACCTCTCTATCCCTTTTGTCTCTCTCTCTCTCTCTCTCTCTCTCTCTCTCTCCATACATTTATACCCCACCTTGAACACTCTTTCCACAAAGCAAAAAGATCAGAAGGTAAGAGTGAGAGAAATGTCACCAGCAGCAGCAGCTGTTTCATCATCATCATCATCATCATCAAGGTGGTGTCCAACACCAGAGCAGCTGATGATCTTGGAAGAGATGTACAGAGGTGGAACAAGGACACCCAATGCATCCCAGATACAGCAGATCACTGCCCACCTCTCTTTCTATGGGAAGATTGAGGGGAAGAATGTGTTCTACTGGTTTCAGAACCACAAGGCTAGAGACAGACAAAAGCTTAGGAGGAAACTCATGAGCAAGCAGATTATGCATCAACAGCATGTACTGTACAACCACCAGCAGCAGCAGCAGAATAACAATGGACCACAAAACCACCACCACCACCTCCACTCCCACCACCTACTTCCTCAGTTTTCTCACTATACCCCAGTTGGGTTTCTTCCTCAGGAGGTACTCTTTCTTATGGTATATGAGTAATACGTGTGTGTACATATATATTCCCTCCAGTCCCAAAAAGTTGGACACTTCTTGGATAGCATGTCATTTTCAATTGCATATATCTTTTAATGTGAATATTAAAAAATATGTAATATGGATCTTATTTGATAGATTTTAATTAATTCTATTAAACGAAGTTTTAAAATCACATAAAATTTTATAAATCGAAAGATATAAGCAATCTAAAATGAAGTCCCAAAAGTGTAACTTTTTGGGGCGGAGGTAGTATATATATATATGGTTCGACTTAATGATGTAATATGCTCTTATATATAATATATGCATGTAATGTTTATTATCAGTGTCAGATTTATGTTTATCATGATGGTTTCACACTGAATAATGTCGTACTTTGTATTTTTTTTTTTTTAAAAATCAAAACACCCATGATAGTTTCCTCTGCCTTTTCTATGTGTTACTCACTCCAGTGCCCTTTTAAGTATATGGGTAGGTTATGTGATCTAAGCAAAAAAAATTGTATAGAATCCTCTCACTGAATCAATATCCTTAAAATTCTATTCCTAAGTAACATAGCACCATATTGTAGCTCAAAATAACTGAAGTAGCAGTGTCTGCTGTCTGTTCTTTTTTTTTTTAATTATTAATGGATGTTCGGGCCAATTTGCATGCACCTCGATTAATTTCGAGACCCTGAAGAACTACCGGCCGGACAAATCCTCCCGTGCGCCCAAGGTAGTGTCTACCCTTTTCTACATCCTTTTATGGTCTCAGTTGTCGAAGAAGAATGAATTCAAGCACTTAACTCGGTGCCAACATATGAATTTTCGGACCTTGTAACATTTTGGTTCAATGTTCCAATGGCTTTTGTTCTAATTACATCTCTGTATGCGCTTGGTATTAGGGAGGAGTTGAGGATGCATCAACACCAATGGTGGGGTACTCATGGAATCATTGTCATCATCTTCCAGAAAGGTGCGAGGTGGTGGAGGACAAGCCCATGGCCAGAACCTACGGCCGTGATTGGATGATTATGCTGGATCTGGGCCTCACATCTCCCAATTCTTGCAGCAGACCCCTCAAAACCCTAGAACTCTTCCCCGTCACAGCCACAGGTCTCAGAGACACCACATCCACCAACTAACCCTGGCTAACTGCATGCCTCTCTCTCTCTCTCTCTCTCTCTCTCTCTCTCTCAGTTGAAAAATGCTTTGAACACAGATGTTTGGGTACAGACATGTTGGCACACGTTCAATGCATTTGAAGTCCATTTTAATTGTGCAAAGCTCACATGCATCGAACAGTAACGGAAAAAACCTGTATCTGAATCTGTGTCCAAACATCTGTATCCGTAGCATTACTGTTTTTCGTGTATCTCTGAACTAAGGTTTCACATCCCTATGATGACTTTGGTCATGGCATTGTCTTTGGTTTGTTGTGTTATGTGTCTCTAGCTAGCTCTGAAATGAGAAAGATCTGGATTGTCTAATTATGTAGCTAGCACTGCCTGCCCACTGGGCCTACCGTATTTATTACAGTACCAATTAGAATCTGCATTGGGCATCACTAGGGTTTGTTTTTACTGTTTTTTTGTGTGCTATTAGCTAACTTATTTTGTCTTTAACTTGTATCATTAAAGCTGCCATGCCAGGGTGCATGAAACATCACTAGTACTGCTTCATAGACTAAACGAAGAGAATTCCTCTGGTTTTCTTATTGATATTTCAACCACCCTTCGACAAGTCAATGGAATATATATAATAGCATTTTCAACCCCAACTTCTTCTATTTCTTCATTTGAGAGGATGAAAAGTAAAAAATTTTAATCAAAAAGTGCATATTAAGAATTATAACTAGTCATACAAATAATGGGGGAGCCAGGATTTTGAACCCGGGGAGGCCGGTTTAATAGACATTTTTTTTATCAGAACGTATAATTATTATATTATAAAATTTTCGCTTTCCAATACATTACATTTGTACATTGAAATGATTATAGCCTAATGCAGTTAAAGTATATCAATTATTTTATTTTTTTCTTTAGGGTACTTCAACTGCCACGTGCTTATTTTTTATTTATGAAAGAAACTGAGAAACGAGAATGTAAAATAATAGGTTTTTTTTATCAACTCAAACCAAAATTATTAAGATTATAAGTAACTATACATGAATAATTATTACTAAAAATCTTCAAAATCAAGTATATACAAAACAAAAATTTAAAACTTAGGAGCTCCGGGGGGGGGGGGGGGGGGGGGGGGGGGGGGGGGGGGGGGGGGGGGGGTGTGGGGTTTGGTGGGGTTTGGGGTTTCCAATCACAAATTTCTATATCTCATTTATATTTCAAATATTTCCCCTTTTTTTCTCCGATCATTATTCCCTTTCCCTCTAAATCTAATACTTTCTGCATTTGTATATTCAAAAAGTGAATTTAGAGGATCCTTTTTTTTTTCTTTTTCTTTCTCCCATACTACATATTAGAAGTACCACATTGCATGCTCCAATTTGGAATGGAAAAGAGAGTGTTGTGGGTTGGAGATGCTCTCATGAGTTCGTTCTTTTACCATAAATTGGCTATACTTGTCATTAAAAGATAGGGTCTAAATGTTTTTGATTAGGCCCAGCCCATGATCTCGTAAAGTTGTAATTCAAACGTGTGTAAGACTCCGTTTGTTTGGCCAAAAAATATTTTACCTATTTTTCAGGTGGTTGTGAAAAAAATTAGAAAAATATTTTCCATCAATTGAATGAAAATGACTTACCCTTATATCTTCTTAAGTTATTTTCCGAAATAAACCCGTTGCCTTCTACTGCAATTCTCATTACTCAATTTCCTCAATTGTCAGTCCTGACCCACATTCAATTATAATATTCTCAGATCTCTCCACTGTTTAAGCCCCCCTCCCCCTCTACACTATTTTGTTGATTTCTGAAAATATTTTCAAGTGTCAACGAAACATCGAAAAATAAAAAATTGAAGTTTGTTTTCTAAAAGAATATTTTACATGAAAACATTTTACATCGAAAAAAACAGAGCCTAAATGTTAAGAATTAGTTGGAAACTTGCAATCAAGCCGGATATTGTGTCGTTTGTTCACAGCATTAGAGCAGCTCCGGAGAAAACAGCGTCGTTTGAGCCTTTCATAAGGTAAATTATGAGAAGCTACCGCGTTTAAATTGCCTTAGCAAAGAAAAGCTACAGTGTTTTAAATTGAAGTATTCAACAACCACCCTTCTGTACAAGTAGTACTATTTCTTCATTTGTCTCCCTTCTCAATGTCAGAACGAGAGTAATAATTTGGCCAAGGCCAAGTTTAGTTAATCCTATTTCTATAACCATGCACTGGAGCTAGCTAGCAAAATTTCGCGTTAGAATGTTTAGCGCCTCCGGTGCTGTTACTTCGTACAAAATCATTTGTGCCTTGCATGATCCTATGACCAAACGTGAGAGAGTGCATGATCGAGGAAGTTATATAAGCGAAAGGTTTATATATATATATATATATATAGGGGCATGTATTTAATGACCCTGAAACAATTATTACCATCTTGTACGTACCTTCATCTTAGGCTTGTACGTTGCTGGTGTTTCAGGTTAAACGAACTGCATCTTTTGACTAAATCTTCACCATTGTTGGATTCTTCTGAGTACTACTTGTATGATATTTGGAAATTGTAATTCAACGATTGCTCCAACGGCCAAAGGATGTAGCTAGCTAGTTCACGCGGCCAATGATAAATTGTGGTTGTTTCAACTCCTGTATCTTTAATTAATAGTCTCATGACTATATAAGCAAATGCATGTCGCGTAGCAATGGAATATTAGATGAGATCTCAAACAGGTATACGATTCTCACATACTCTGATATACTACTTAGAATTATTGATGTGAACTGTGATTTTGGACAGGATCATTACAAGCTTCCCTGGCCTCCACTTTTATGCCCTCTCAAGAGGACACAGGTTTGAGGCCCTAGAGTCACCCTTACAAGGATGGATATTGGATGGGTTGAAGCACAAGAATTACTCTCTCTTTCTAACACACACACATACAGAGTACACACAAGCTTTTCATGGCCAGAGTAGAATAAATTTAAGGGCAAAGTCCATTTTGACCCCTGTGGTTATCGCAATGTGCGGATATTCCTCTCATGGTTCAAAACTGACCACATAACCTACCCGTGGTTTTGAAAATGTGCGGATAAACCCCTTGCCGTCATGTTTTCCATCCATAGTAACGGACACAATATTAAAAGACCGATATACCCTCATCATGTCCCTTAATTCTTCTTTTTTTTAAGAAAATCTAACCACATCATCCCCTTTACCAAAAATTGAATCCAAACTGTTGATATTGTAAATTTTGACGAGTACTATATCTATGCCAAAATTCAAGTTATTCAAAAAATGAAAAGCTCATGGTCAAATCGATTTTGTTATGAAATTAAAATTTCAAATTTGAATTTACTAAAAATTAGATCTGGGTTATTGATGCTTGATCGAAATGATTTTTTTACAGAGATATTTTATTCTTTATTTAATACATTATGAATGATTTAGATTACATTCTAGAGGCGTGTGAGATACATCTCCATTAATATGGATGAAAACATGACGGCAAGGGGTTTATTCGCACATTTTCAAAACCACAGGTAAGTTATGTACTCAGTTTTGAACCATGAGGGGAGTATTCGCATATGACGATAACTACAGAGGGTGAAGTGGACTTTGCCTTAAATTTAAACTAATTTGCGCATCAAGTTTCTGATCTCACACAGTCGTCTACGTCAATATCCTCTAATATCATGAGTAATCCAGATCGAAATTACCCAAATCGATCGGCTAGCCCATAATCTGCCTCAATTTATTTGTCTAATTTCGATAAATTATTCTTTGTGTGGACATTTTAATCGATGAACTATATACATTATGAACGGCTCAAATCATCTCCGAGAAATTCAGCCGAATAAACTGCACCCTGCAGTGCAATCTTAGGACTTCAGAAAAGTTGCCATGAAAAATAGATGTGACACTTTGGTATTCTGCATGAAAATATTTTTATATGCAAATCTTGCTCTTCTATCACTTTCTGTATAAAGGACAAGAGAAAGGACAATTATTAGCCCAAGTCCTTAAATATACCCTCACGAGGACACAGAGGTTGAAGCCCAAGTGTCACCTTCACAAGGATGCATGGCTTGAAGAAGAATTATCCCACACAAATTTTCTCTAGTGGCTAAAGTAGAATAACTTTAACTAATTAACGACAATACTATTGGTATTTTTCCAAAAGGTCATTTAAATCAACAAAGTTGATATTTTATTTATCTTTTAATGTACTAGACTCAGCTTGACCTACGTTCAAGAGCCTAGATTCTTGGTCGGTCCTTTCCCATTGGCACATTGAGGAGGCACATTTGGGTGTAAAAATGGGTGTAGTCCATTTTTACAAAATCTCAAAAGTGTTGGGGCTTCATATGGCGCATGTGTGAGCCCCCAACACTTGTTTGAGTGTGTGTAATTGGGTATGTAAAATTGGTGTAGTTGTAGAATGAGTGTAAGTGGAGAAAAATTATTGAAAACCGAGCATAAAGAGAGTTGCGCCATGTGGGGCCCCAACACTTTTGTGAGTGTGCGCATTTGGGTGTGTAAAAATGAGTGTACACTTATTAAAAACTGTGCACATAGAAATGGAGAGGTTCGGTGTACCCAAGAGAACAAACCTTTGGATTATTTGATAGCAAAGGTTTTGAGGGATTTTTTGGAGCAATAATGGAGAGAATTTATTTCAAACAAACGTAGAAAGATTTTGGAAACCCAGGTGAACAAAGCCAATAGTGCTAGGGGTTCTTCCAGGCCAGTCCCATGTGAGTGGATTATGTCCCATTGGATCCTTGCGCACAAGTATTTTTCCATGAAGTTCAATTACACGCGCGGGCACTCTTACTCTTTTTGTCTCTCCTCTCTCTCTCCCCTCTCTCAGACACGCGCACACTCCCTTTGTCTCTCTCTCTCTCTCTCCCTCTCTCCTCACTCGATCTCTCCTCTCTCTTTCCTTTTTTTTTAAAGTTTAAATTCTTGTGCTTATAAGTTTTTTTATTTATAAAATTTATATTTTTGAAATCTACTCATAGAGATTTAGCTAATGAGATCACTATTGGATATATAAAATTATAAAAAAATAAAAATTTTATTTTTCAATGTCCATTTTATTTTATCTAAAAATTTACAATTAACTGTCTAAATCCACAATTAGTACAAACAATAGAGGTGAAAGTGACATGACCGGAGGGAGAGGGAGAGGGGAATGGAAATGAGAGAAGAGAGAGAAAGTGACAAGGGAGAGAAAAAGAAAGCGACATGAGAGAGAGAGGGAGAGAGAGCGACATGAGACTGATGAGAGAGAGAGAGAGAGAGAGAGAGAGAGAGAGAGAGAGAGAGTGGCAGAGATTAAATGCGCACGTAATGTGTAGGCGCATGTGAAATTTTTGAGAAAGACCTAGGGAAACAAGAAATTTTATGGAGGAGGATCCCCAAGCCATGAACTAAAAAATAGAAATGGCCAACAATTACCTCATATTGCTATGAAATGATACTCTAGGGATTTCAAGTGTGTATAGGTTTGATAAAGGTACTACTCCATATTATGTGAAACGCGTCAAGTAATGCGATTAGATTCATGTAAATATCACATCAAATAATATACCAAAAGTAGCTTCCAATTTCCTGGATGTCCTCTGTTCTAGTTTTAATTAATTTCCAATCAATTTTGAATTAATCAAAGCTCTGTTATCTTGAAATCAATGTGAGTAGAGTATATCACCTAAATGCCACTTACCTAACCTTTTTTTGTTTGAAATCGGGTGCCCAGCCCCAGTTTGGGCACAGCTCGACTATTGTCGAGGTCCTAACGTTAACCATCGAACAAACCTCCAGTAACTCTAAGATTTGAAATATTTGGCCTTAGTGAGATTAATTCAACCTTACAACCTCTTGGGGGTAAGCTCTTTAGTTGTTGTGTCATATTACTTGGCCAAACCGCTTGGTATTAATCATTCACCTAATGACATACCATTACTCTTGTTTTATTACTCAACAATACCGAGATAATGAGTTGAGAGAAATAGAGAAATGCAAGTAATAATTGGGGACCGCAAAAAGAGTGGTTAGTTTAGAGACTCAAAGCGAACACAGCTGTGATATTGTATCCCTTATAAATCTTTTTGTTTTGATTATACCACTATAAACCTTTTTGTTTTGATTATACCACTGTGGATGCTCTTATGCTACAAATACCAGTGACACGTGCTATGCGAGATCCATCTATTAAACTCGTTGATTAGTAATGATTGCTGGATTAGAAAGGTGGGGATTTGGATTAGGGGAACACAAGAACCCATATGTTTCCCATTACTTTCTTAATTCTCGTGTTTGTGGGCCTATAGAATTAACCATTGGACTAGATAAGGTGAGACTTGTTTTCAATTTAGTACTCCATGCAGGGATTAACTAATACCAGGGCAGGGGTGGCATTAACTAGTCTTCTTCTCTAGATTATCTCCCTCCTCATATCATCTTTAATCCATTTTTATTCATTCTAATCAAACAGAGTATAATTAATCCCAATTATTCATCTATTCTCTCCCCATCCTTAATTTCATAATTTTCAATTTGTTCTAAAAATAATTTGACAATCAAACGTGCCCATAACACATAGCTTGCAGGGAGCAAGATGTTCCTAAAAATTGCTTGCATGAAAACCCTTCCCCGTGGAAGAAATTAATGTGGTGGTCAACACTGAGGTGCTTCCGCCTAATTTTGGCGAGGATGACCTATTTTTACTGTACTAGTGAGAGGATTAGTCGAGATGGATGTAAGTTGATCCACACAAGAGATGGATATCGTGTCGTGTCATGTCCGTGTTTATATTGTGTCATTTCGCGATCGCATCATACTTCTGTCAACTCTAACCAAAACTGATTAGTTTTTCATGTTATCGTATCGTGTCAAATTCGTGTTTCGTGTAAAAAATAGCCGACCCTAATATGCTAATTTCGTGTCGGATTCACGTTGGATTCTCGAGTCCATACATACCTGGACCGTCTGGAAAAAAAAAACCAGTTTCAACCTTGTTTTACCAATTCCATCCGCCACCAAGTGTCGTACCCGCCCTCAACTCCGATACCATAACAAACTTCAAACAAACCCCCTCTCTCTCTCTCTCACTTCAATCTCTCTCTCTCTCTCTCTCTCTCTCTCTCTCTCTCTCTCTCTCATCACCCAGATCCGAACAAATCTCACTCCAAGTTCCCTCTCCATCACTCACTCCATCCATCCAATGATCTCACACCATGGGACTCCTCAACCAACACAAAACAGGCCGGTTTCCAACCCTCCCAAACCGCGTTGGAAGCCTCACAAATGACCTCCGCCAACCACCAACAACGCCCCCAAACCGGCCTTCTCGCCACCAGCCGCCTCCGCAGTTGCGTCACCTCGCTCTTCCTCCTCCTCCTCCTCCTCTACGTCCTCTACTCCTCCAGCCTCATCCTCCTCCCCCCCTCCTGCCCCCTCCCTTCCACCCGTCAAAAATCCACCTCCTCCTCCACCACCCTCCCTCTTCCCCTCACCAACTATTCCAAAGGAAACCAACAAGAACAAGAACCCATAATCCAGCCCCAGAATTCCCTCCGATACGACACGGAAGCCAAGCACATCGTATTCTGCATCGCGGCCTCGTCGAGCTTATGGGACAAAAGGAAGGAGTATTTGAAGCTGTGGTGGAAGCCGAAGGAGACCAGGGGAGTCGTTTGGCTTGACAAGAGAGTGAGAACCAGGCGGAATGAGAAGTTGCCAGAGATTCGGATATCCGAGAGCACCGCCAAGTTCAAGTACACGAACAGGCAGGGGGACAGATCCGCGCTCAGGATATCGAGGGCGGTCTCTGAGACGCTTAGGCTTGGGATGAAGGACGTGAGGTGGTTCGTGATGGGGGACGACGACACGGTGTTCATGGTGGAGAATCTGGTTCGGGTTCTGTCCAAGTACGATCACAACCAGCTTTACTACGTCGGGAGCTCGTCGGAGAGTCACATACAGAACATATTTTTCTCGTACGCGATGGCGTTTGGCGGGGGAGGGTTTGCGATAAGCTATCCATTGGCGAAGGAGTTGGAGAAGATGCAGGACCGGTGTATTCAGCGGTATCCGGGGTTGTATGGGAGTGATGACAGGATGCAGGCTTGTATGGCTGAGTTAGGGGTGCCCCTTACCAAAGAACCCGGGTTTCATCAGGTAATGGTTATAACTTATGCTTAGCAGAGATATACTTTCAGAGGTGATGAATGGAACCAAACAGTCTTGTTTGATTCATTATTGTTGGACCAATGAGATACAATGATTTTAGAAAGGAATATGACCAACCAACAGTACGTGTACAATAGGGATACTGCCAAGCACCGCCCTACCAAGCGGGTGCCGAGCGGGGTGCTTGGCAGCATCCCCAGGTCCTTTTTTTTTTTTTACAGTATTGCTGCTGTGTTGATACTCTTAATGCCAAGAATGTTGTGCAAGTGCACCAATACATTTCATTTAGTGTTGGATTAGTTACTTCTGTATCTTTGATGAGTTACTATATTAAACAGAGACGAATAACATGTCCCAGAATACCATGTCACCCTATAGGCCTATACCCTCTTGTCAGTTGTACAATGTGATATTTCGCAAATTAAGAACCACATCAGGCGGCTATGAAAGGGGCTGGGACAAGGGATCCGAGCCCCATCCAGGGCATTATTGTCAAACTAATAGCGATAGTCAGTAACTATAGGTTGCATCAGACATAATGATATTAGTGATTGACATCGAGATTGTTTTCATGTTTCGTCGACACCACAATGATCGCAGCTTCCTCAACTACTTTTGAGAATTTTAGTATGCGATACCTTAGAAAAGTAGACTCTGCATATAGAAATCCAGAATTCAACTAGAAATTGGTTTTGAATTAACTGTCTCTAGTCTTGTGGCTATGCAGTACGATGTGTATGGAAACCTCCTAGGCCTATTGGGAGCTCACCCTATAACTCCCCTGGTGTCGCTCCATCACCTCGACGTGGTGGACCCTATCTTCCCACAAATGAAACAAGTGCAGGCCCTCCACCACTTGTTTGAGTCCACCAAGGACGACTCGGCCAGCATGATGCAGCAATCCATCTGCTTCGACAGGCGACGACAATGGTCCATCACCGTCTCATGGGGCTACGTGGTTCAGATCATAAGAGGAGTCATGTCTCCCAGAGAGCTAGAGATGCCCACCAGAACCTTTCTCAACTGGTACAAAAGAGCTGATTTCACAGCTTATTCTTTCAACACTAGGCCTGTGACCAGGCACCCCTGCCAGAAGCCTTTCCTGTTTTATGTGAGATCCTCACAGTATGACAAGGGCAGGAAGCAGATAATTGGGGTTTATGCCCGTGATCGAAAAGATCCCCACCCTTATTGTCGATGGCAGATGGACTCGCCAGACAAGATTGATTCTGTTGTGGTATTGAAAAGACCGGATACCCAACGCTGGAATAAGGTATGGATATTGGAAACAATTTTCTTTCTCTTCTTATGCAACTATGTTGTAAGGTTTGATATGCTACCGATGTTTTTGACTCGCTTAACCTATGAAGCTGTATACATAACTTTGGTACCAAAGGTGAATTGGGATCTAAATTCCACAAAACGATATTGTTTGAAGGTGATAAGTGTATCGCTATGTCCACTTTAATCAAAACTCGCGGCTTTATGTTAAGATTACCTCCAAAATTCTTACGCAAAAATAAACAAGGTATCAATCACCTGTTTTCGCTCCTAGAAAACATACCTGCACACGACTTGAACAAATAACTCAAAAATATTTCCTCATACTATTGAACATTTCTACCCTCTCGCCCAATCCCCAAGGAAATTTTTTTTGGAACCAAGCAATTTTATGAAGGGGACAATAGCCCATCAAACGAGCAGGGGGGAACACCTGCAAACAGAATACAACCAAACCTAGGCTACAAAGCTAGGCAAAAAGAATCCCCGAGGAAATTGCATTGCTATATGCCTAATTCAAAGCTGTTAATCAGGTTCGCAAAAGCAAACTAACTGTCTTTTGCATTCCATAAGATTGATAAAGCGTGTGAGACCAATTTTGTTTCACTTATATTGCCTTGCTCTTGTTAGAATTTCCCTATGTTTTTTTTGCAGTACTTCTAAATTACCTTAAGAAACTCCTGATCATCTTTTGCAGGCACCGAGGAGAGATTGTTGTAGAGTTTTGCCATCGAGTAAGAGCTCACAGATGTATATATGGGTGGGCAATTGCCGAGAAGGTGAGGTTAGCGAGTTGTAGCAGCAAGAGGGAGCTGACTTTGCCTCTTTTCCAAGTTCTCTGATGGCACGCACGTAGGATTCAAACGTATGCCATCAGTGTAATAGAATTCAAACACAGAAGACTCATGTATTTATCTTTAAGCACATCAAAATAGCTGCACAAGCAGCCTTCGATTTGACCAACGTCGCTGATCGATTGAATTCGTAGGATATATTTGCTATTTCTCCTTTTTCTGACTGTAAATTTGAGACAAGCATGTCAATTTTGAACCTCAACCCTATTGGTATCCCCGCGCCATAGTCATATGCAGGGCAGCGGGGGATTTATTCTACCATTTTCTCCTATGAAACAAACACATCTGAGTATCACTTTACATCCATTCATGGTTCTTGTAATTGTTTTGGGCAAACAGAACCCAGTACCTAAGAGATGATTCTTCAATCAGTTGGACTCACCGGTTCCACTTCAGGTTTCACTTCAACTTTGTCCTTCAGTGTCGGAATATGAGGAATTGAGGCGTTTGGTGGGGAAGCTAATGCCAGGATGGTGAGGTCAACATCACGAGCGTCCTTAAGAGGCTTGGGCAGGTTGATCCTATGTATTCCTATGATTTGGCCATCTTTGATTTCCAAGGTTACTGCATTCATTAGCAAAAACCAGAAAAACAATCAGGATGATTAGAAAACAAGCGGGGTAGACGATTGATCTTCCTCTTTTTCTTTCCTTCAACATTCTAAGTTTCTAACCAAAACTCTTTTTTCTCAAAACAAGCAGATCACGAACATTGAACAACAATGTAGCAGAAATCAAAGACAGAAAACCTTCTTTTATACCAGCTCTGCTTAATGGTATGAAAATGCCAATGTTCTGATTTCTCTAAGGATTGTGTTTGGTATGTTGAATTCAAGAAAAGGAAACTCATAATAATAGCCTCTCTAATTTGAATTAGCGTGTCAAAATCCTACCGGTAGTCTTTGCTTTTACACTAACTCAACTTCGCAGTTCAGAAGACAAGGACCTTCTTCATTATATGTTTAAACAGTAAGTATACGTATGTTATACATGAACATATACATAGACATAAAGCGTACAAACATATGCCTCTTTCACACACTTCCCCTCGATACTGAAGACCCCAGAAATTAGAAACAAACAGGCATGCCATCCGTAGATCAACTTAATGCATACAGGAATACAAATTACAAAAACGACACATATAAATGGTATAGACATGCAGAGAGGAGCAACTTCGAAATTAAGAACATGATTGGGGCCCGGGGGTTCTTGAATTCAAGCAATGAGAATTTCAGAGAGTAAGTGCCAGAGAAACATAATCACAGGAAGAGCATGTATGTGAGTCAAGGTTTTAATCAACAATAGTGGGACATGTAATGGTAACGGTCATGTTGTAATGGAATTGAGGTATCGAAAAATGCATACCGGGAATCAGTTGACATGGTCGTCAATTTTTTCATAAAAATCATTTTCGGAAAAAAAATGCTGAGTGCCTGAATCACCTTAACGGTTGAGTATTGCCCGTGAACGATATGTAACAGGAACAAGCGTATACACATGAGGTTTTCCGTGTCACCAGTATATCAGTGTATAAGAGTACCAGAAGACTAAAAAACGTTACGTATCGGCTGATACAATATGCTCCTATAAGGGGCGGATTTAATGTAGGCCCAGCTGGGTCACGTGACCCAGCTGAAATGTTAATAAATAATAAATATGTTACACGTGACCCAGCTGAAATGTTAATAAATAATAAATATGTTACTCCCTCTGTCCCAATTTGTTTGTCCAATTATCGAAATTCGTGTATTTCAAAGTATACTTATATCTTACATTTTATAATATTTTTTATGATTTTAAAATTTTTGTATAATAAAACTAATTGAGATTTATTAAATAAGATCTATATTACATATTAAAAACATTATGAATTGAAAATTATAGACAATTATTTGAGAGATCAAACGCTTTTACAAAGTCAAAAAGAGGACAAACAAACCGGGACGAAGAGAGTATCATTTCTCACAAAAGTTATTTGTGGTGCATTGGTAAGTGCTCCGTGTCTTCTCAAAGAGATCCCAAGTTCGACTTTTGCTGGCGTCTTTTGCTTGTTTTTAATGCTCCACAAGTATTCTTTTCTCCCCAAGTCCAATGCATAATTTTTCTCACTGAAATTTAATGTTTCAATTTTTTTTCTCACTGTAACTTACAACTTTCATTTACAATTTTACCAATTCATTAAGTACTAAACTTCAAACATCATTAAAAAGATTTTATTCAATTTTAGAAGTACTAGTGTGGACTTTTTTGTATTTTAGATATTCCTGGCAAGTTTGTTCTTTCTTTTTTTTTTTTTGGCCCATTACATGATCTTAATTCAAAAACATAACAATGTCACAACAAAGATTCATTTTTTTGGGATGATTTTATCTTTTTCAATTATTGTAAAAAAAAAATATTTGAGAGCCACATATTTAAGGTTCATCTTTCACCATGAAATCTCAGGGCCGGTCTTGTATTTAAAAAGTGACCCATCTGTATAAAAATCCTCGATCCGTCACTGGCTCCTATTGTGTTGTGTATACGTTCATGCATACATAAAAGTAGAGGGAGCATTGTAGTATATGTACTCGAGTCTTATACGCAACAGCAAGATCAAACAAAAAGGCGTACAAATGCACAATTACATCCCTCTTTAACTTGATGCATACGAGGATGCAAATTACGGTACGAAATACTCTACAGAGCGAAGCAACTACCAATTTCAAGAACAGAATCCTGTTCTTGAATTGAAACATGGGGAAATGAAGAAGCAGAGCAACATAAATACATAATCACTGGATATCTCATAAGAATGTCTACACACACACACACAGAGTATATATGTATATATATATATATGTATATATATGGAGAGAGAGAGAGAGCGTTCTCGTAGTCACAGGTAACATCAAGATCAAACAAAAAGGCGTGCAAATGTACGATCGCATGCCTCGTAAACTCGTTCCCCACAAAACCCCAGAAATTCCTAGAAACGAACAGCCATCTGCCATCCGCAGATCAACTTGATGCACACAGGGAAACAAATTACAGTACACTATACACAGAAAGAAATGACTTAGAAAATTCAAGAACAGGATCAATGGGGAATCTGATCAGTTTAGTTTAGTTACCTGGATAAGAGTACCACCAGAGAATGAAGAACGAGAGCAACACGATCACCGGAATGACATGGATCCAGTGCTTCTTCAGTGACCGCCACAGGGACCTCCGCACCCGCGCCTCCCCCCTCCTCGGAGAGCATTCGCCTATGTCGATCACGTGGTGGTGGCGCTCGTCGGATGCTCGGGCCAAGCTCGTGGCCCTCTGCATTTTAGAGAGAGAGAGAG
>CM024953.1:40187557-40562557 GCA_014282245.1 Rhododendron simsii | reverse complement strand
TCTGTTGCTCTTCAAGGGTAGAAAAACAGTTGTTTTTTTAGCTCGGCATTGTCATACAGAAAACTCAACCAAAATGACAGGACAATGGCATTGTCGGATATATGAGCCACAATAATTGGTAATGTGATTTATGAGAAAACAGTTATTGAACCTGCAAATTGGCCTATATCTGTGTTACTAGAAGTCGATAATATCCTTGTGAATTATGGAGTGTAATGCATGTTCCAAACTGTAGTACACCTATGTTCCAATACGGTAAATTAAGTGATCCAAACCAATCCTAAAGATTTTAATATTGATTTCCTTGAAAAGTTTTCAAGGAGAAATAAATTGATGTGATAAGCCAAAAATCTAGAGAGAGTAGAGCTTTAGCAAGACAAAATTTGGAAAAGTTGGTTGTACACAGATATTTAATTTATGTATACCATTTTATTTGTGCTTTGTTTGGATTGGAATTTGAATTTTTTTTTGAAAAATAGTAGGGGTAATAAGTGGAGAGAGATAGAGAGAGAGAAATGTTGAAAGTAGGGGGAATCTAGGGGGAATTTTTTGAAAAATTCTTTTTAAGTTGCAAAGAGAACAAAGCATTGATGTTTCTCTCTTGAATTTTGCTTATTCTGCTATTTTAATCTAGAGCACCCTACCACACCACAATCTAGGGCATGTGGCCTACCCCTATACGTGTATTTACACTCCCGTAATTGCCTTTTTCAGTGAAAAGACATGCTTGTTAACTCATTTTTGTTTCAGGTGTGTACCCGGTGAGGCCACAAGTGCCAGCAGTGGGAGGATATGAAGGTGTTGGAGAGGTACACTCTTTAGGATCTTCAGTTAAGGATCTATCTCCTGGTGATTGGGTCATCCCATCTCCTCCTTCATCTGGTATGCTATTTGACTCTTTGTTATGCTGCTATTCCAAGTTTGATGTAATTTTGGAGTTTCAAAATGTCACAAAATTGTGGTGATAATACATGGAGGATGTTGACTGGCATAGACTGATAGACTTGTAAGAGTTCTCTGGGATGCTTTATGGTTAAAAATTGAGTTAATCCGTAAAGGATTAATGATGAAGGAGCATGAAATCCATTGTAGTTGGCAGTTAGAAGTTATAGTAAAGGACGATTACTGGGCTCAGCTGTGAGCTACGATTGCCTTCAAGTTTGGTTTCATTTGCTGACGTGACTAAGGAAGAGAGCACCCTCCACCTTATCTCGATTTAAAGGAAAATATATACATATGTCATATTTTGGAGTTACATATGATATTTAGTACTCATAAATTCGTAATGGAACATGACAAAGTTTCTTCTTCTTAGGTACATGGCAGACATATATTGTAAAAGATCAAAGTATATGGCACAAAATAGATAAAGGCACGCCAATCGAATATGCTGCCACAATTACTGTTAACCCTTTGACTGCGCTAAGAATGCTCGAGGACTTTACCAGTCTAAAATCAGGTTCTGCCATTTGCTTTGATATGATAACCTATGATGCATATTTACTGCTTTCCTTTGAATAGTCTGCATCTCAACTTGAACAGGCGATTGTATTGTTCAAAATGGGGCGACAAGCATTGTGGGGCAGTGCATTATTCAGCTTGCTAGATATCAAGGCATCCATAGCATCAATATCATAAGGGACAGGTGCTTATCTTACTACAAAAGTTTGGGCTTATGTTCATCCAAGTTTATTTAACATTGCCACTCTTACTGAGTTTCCTATGAATAAATGAACTTAAGCTTTCTCTGTGTGTATGCATGTCTATTTAATGTCTCTTGTTGATGTCTGCATCGTTCGTGAAATTTGGTTAATCTAGTCAAAATGGTATTTGCCATTTTTGCAGTCATCTGGTCACTCAAAATATGTTAGTGTTTTGGGTGGCAACTTGAATTTGTACACCTAGTGACCTTTTCCAACAAATGTCCAGTATAGTTGCATGTGATGGGATGAGCATTTGACTATTTTGTCCTAAGAGACCAAATATCTCCAAATAATTTTTTTTTCATACGACCTAGTTTTAGCAGAAGAAATTATCACAAAATTAGCTGTATTATCACATTCTGCTTGGACAGGCCTGGATCTGATGAAGTAAAAGATAAGCTCAAGAAACTTGGTGCGGATGAAGTGTATACTGAGAGCCAACTGGAAGTGAAGAATGTCAAAGCTCTCTTGGTATCGTTATCAACTTATCACAGTTGATACAGTGTCTGAAGTAGGGAGGCTTTTATTTTGCAGAAATAATATATTTTGCCTTAGATGTATCTAGAGTCATTATAGAGGATTGATGTTCAGATTTATCTCTCAGTAGTGTTATTCATACTCACATCCCTTGGATTTTGCAAGGCTAACATACCTGAGCCTGATCTGGGATTCAACTGTGTTGGAGGCAATGCTGCTTCTTTGGTTCTTAAATTCTTGAGGTCAGATGAGCAGTGCTAAGTTCTGGAGATAGTATTATACAAAATTCAATCTCCACAGGAGACTCATTGCATTTTAGGTTTTCAGGCAGGGAGGAACTATGGTAACATACGGTGGAATGTCCAAAAAGCCTATAACGGTATCAACCTCGTCTTTTATTTTCAAGGTGAGCCGTGAATTCTTTCCAAGTTTCTTGTTCTCGTGTAGAAAATTGTTGGTAATTACTAAGTAGGATGGTGCATGTTCATGGTGTATGTTGTTGCTTGTATGAGAACATTGATGGGAATTTAAGCATACAATCGTGCTAAATCCGTCTCAGGCGCATTTAATGCCCACATCGATTTGCATTTTGTGCACTGTTAAATTTCACACATATATTTATGTGCTTGTCTTTTTGTCCTTTTCATTCTTTGCTTGGATTAATTTTAGATGCTTGAGTTAATGCAGAGCCTCCACTTCAAGCGTACATACTACATAGCTAAAGAGTAAAGACTGATCACTGGACCATGTAAAATAAGTAGCACCGAATCAGAAGTAGTTGAAAGTTTTTAAGACTTGCTCGAAATCTGGGTGTGACAGTGTCAAATAACAGCCTACTGGCTTTGAAGGAAATCTCATTTTCATAATGGCATGCAGAAATATCTCTGTGATCTTGAACAGGAAAATATGAGTGCAAACTTTGTAAGGGATCACAATCAAACTGTTTAAAATTTTGAATGTTTTTCTTATTTTAAAGACGTTGATTTGTTTGATATTATGGTTGGGGTGAAGCAAGGGAATGGGAAATGACCAACGTGTTTGTTAGGAAGTGGACAGTTTGTTTACCCTATCTCAATGTGTCGTGTCATTTTAATGCAGGCATGACAAATTCCACAGCCCAGTGGAACTATTTCATTATATCTTGACCTGATTCAAATTCCTATGCACGCAGGACCTTTCCCTGAGGGGATTCTGGTTGCAGAAATGGATGAGTTCTGATAAAGCGAAGGAGTGCAGAAAAATGATAGATCTTCTTTTGAGCATAGTTCGCAAGGGAAAATTAACATACGAGTATGCCTACATATCTTTCTCTGTTTCTTGCATTCCTTGTCTTTTGGAGATAAAGACAAAAGGATACATTGATGTGATGATAGCTTCGTGTCGGAGAATTCCCAATCTTTTTGAAAATGCACATGAGTCCTTGATTTTACTGTTCGGTATAAGTTTTATGAGGATTATTGCCCAAAAGGTAAAACCAGATTGATCAGCTACTGAAATTTTGACATTAGGTTGCAGTTTCTGAAGCTGCTACTTGAGTGAGAGAAAACCGCATACTTAGCTTTCTTAGAGTCATTGATTATCTCTGTTTTAGCAACTTGGAAGTTCCAAAGAAAGAACGAACGCCTTGTTGTAGGTTTTTGGTATAAATTTTTTAGATAATGATTTTGTATTGGGATACCCTGTTGGATTGATTTCCAACTATTCTTAGGGGCACTTGAGTGTGAATTAAGGGAGTGGGAGTAGGTTTTTTTTTTTTTTTTTAAATTTAGCCGCCTGTTTCAAATGGGGTGTTCCAGCGGCTGGGACAACAAAAGTGAACGTACTTGCTCTTTTTCTGAGTGTTTCGTGCCTACATCACTGTGTTTATCCATGTGCAAAGGACTCACACATATACCTCCTGGGGGACATACTAGAGGCACTGGTTGCAGTTAAAAAGACTAGACTCCGAGTATCCTTGACGTACCTAAGAAAAATAACTTGTGCAGTGAAAGTGAATTATACATTGCTTGCTTATCTTTGCTTTTAGCTCATGTTTTGCATTCCATCAGGAATTGATGTTCATGCGTTCTTGAGGCCTCACTTTTTGCAGGATGGAGCTGGTTCCTTTCAGCGATTTCCCCACTGCATTGGATAAGGCACTCGGAAAACTAGGAAGTCAACCAAAACAAGTGATCAAATTCTAACCCTGATGCGGGACGGATGGAAATTTAACTCCTTACAGGTTACAAGTCCCTGGTTACAAGTCCCTGGTACATGTGGGATTTAACTCAGGCTTTCACTTGCTTCTGCTGCTCTTCGAAGTGCAATTTGGACCAAGGATTCTGGTAAAGAACAGGAAATGGAAGGATCTAATTCTTACGAGCCATTAAATCCGTTAGACACATTGAAATTTCATATTTCTATTCCTTACCCCAAATCTTTGATCCAATTACAGCCTCAGTGTAATCTGAAATTGCCTTAATAACACCTGAGTGCAATTTCAAGGTAGTTTTGAAGCCAACATGTGCAATTTCAGGGTTCCTTTCTTGCTGGAATTTTTCCGCTGTAGCAATTGGAGTTTGTGCAAAGACCGAGATGAGGAAGCTTTTGGTATAAGAGAACTCCTGTTTAATGCTCTTTTTTTTTTTGTATGATCTATATGACTACTGGATACTTGGAAACATTCCTCCAATGAATTCGCTTTGGGAACTTCTATAGTAAATAGAATATACAGAATTGAGATCAATCAAATATTCCCAGTATTTATTATCGGTCAAAATTGAACCATAACGAAATTTTGGCCTATACCGGCATGATAATATCAGATGGTTGTGAAAGAAAAATTAATCCTCACCTCTAAGCAACTATAGCCAAAAGATATGGCTTATACTAGGATGCATGCCAAATGATCCATAGATATGTTCAAAGTTGTGGTGGGGGGGGGGGGGGCCTATCAAGTGCACCGTAAAGCTTGTTATTGGCTAAATTTTCGGTCTAGGGACGCGCCAAACAAATGCTGCTAGTTCACCTTGATTAGGTAAAACGTGGGCACTCTCTTGCACCCATTCCTTCTCTGTAACCGAAACAATGAAATAAAGAATTTAGATGCCCTCCTTCCTCAATATATAGTCAACTGCCTCTTCGACTGTGTCAACAACCTGCCCAGGCAACACATACAACTTTAGCCAAAATTTACTCTTCGCACTCCCGATAACTAAACTAGCAGGCAAATGTTCCAAACAATTTCCAGCATTCTGATGACCATAATGCCATGCTTCGGTCTTGGATATGCGGACGGAAAACAGAAGATGAATATTGGAACGGAAATAAAGTGGGAGCAAAAGTTGGCCACTATTTTGGTTAGGTTATGAAAATAGGAAGATATTTGTCAAAAGTGGGGGAAGAATGTTTAACAAATACATTGCTCGGGCACGGGAAAGGAAATCAATCTGATTACCAAGGCAGGAAACGAACGAAACTGAGTTTTTTTTGTTGCTTAAGCGAAAGAACGTTAGATATGTGGCAAATTCAGTAGCATTATAGGATCATCTATTTACAAGGCTATTAGATCAAAACCAACGGTTTTGTTTCACTAAAATCACAGACGAAGGTTGTTCAATTTCAAGCCGGGTCCTTGATTTTCATGGACGAAGGATGTTCATTTACGATGAACTAGTGGTGAGTGGTCCAGAACTGTAATGTTTTTTCCTGAATTTGTGAAGTCTAGAACGCAGGAAAATAGTCAATACCAGAAAATGCATTTCCGGTATTATATACAAAACAGTGGAATCAAAAGTGAAGTTTAGGGTAAAATTTTATTTCAAGGTAAGCATTTCCTCCACAATGTCAAAAGGATATGGGTATGCAGGTCTTCTTTAGGGATGAAATATACTGAGATTTAGTTACAATTCTCCAGGGTTCTGTTCACATACCAGATCTGCTGGATACTCGTCATGGTTTTCCTTCCCCTTGAAAACCCCCGTCCTTGTCAGAATAGAAAACCAGGGATGTCCAGCCTGAAAATGAAAAAATAGATACATGATATCCATTACACAACCTCAGATTCCTCCCATAATAGGCGATTATTATATCATTGAATCTACGAGAGAGAGGGAGGGAGAGACCAACCTGTCGTGCTCCTTTGATGTCGACTGAAGGATTATCTCCTACCATGTAAAGGGTTCTAAAAACCTGATTTCCGCCAATTTTATCATTCGCTGACTGAATGGTATCGGATGATGAATGCACCAATTCCCTCAGTACAGTTTCAGCATTCCTGAACACAGAAGTATTTGGCTTCCCAAAAGATGTATACTCAAGGGCACTAGGATGAATCCTGCATAGTAAAACCAGAGCATAAGAAATGTGCAAGAATTTGTCGCATAATCAATTACGAGATGGGACTGATAAATCGAAAAACAGAGAAAGGAGAAATAAAATAAAAAATGAGGTCAACGATTTTCCCTAGAAAATATCAAATGAAAGATGCGGTTAAAAATTTGACCCATCTAAAAGTCACATCCACACCAAGCTTTAAAGTTTTTGCATTTCTCCCTTTCTTTTGGGATAAGAATTTGATAATGGCTCCTGCATTCCTTAAGATTCTTTGTCCCAACAGCATATTACTAGATCACCATACCTGAAAATACGTGAAGATCTGGTTTTACCTGTTGAAGATGGATTCAAGTGCAATTCTGAAGGCACCCATACCAAGACGTTCACTTGGAAATACAGCCTACCTATGTTGTCACCTCATCAGTACAATATCAGGTTCTATAGGATATTACTACAAAATATTCAAGAAATAAAATCTGGTGAAAATGTCAACGCAATAACTAACCTGGTATTCAAGGTCATCACTTGCAAAATACAAAGGAGGTTGGTGTGCAATTTTGCTTCCAGGAAGACCACCAGTTCTTAAAATGTCACAGAGAACCTAAAATTATCTCTCTGTCAGCTAAGGGTTCACAGGTTCATTACTGCAAAATTTGAGATTATCAAGACATAATCAAAAAGCAAGGGATAGGACGGAGAGCTCAGCTATGAATGACCTTACGGTTTCCTTTCTTGCTTTAGAAAGAGTTTCTACAAATGTTCCAATTAAGTTCCCCACTAGATTCTTGGCTGATTCCCAGCTTCATGTTTGCCCTCTAGTTTTCAGCTGTGTTTCCTGCTTTCACTTCCCCAATCATATCCCGCTACCACTATTGTGCCAACTATGGTTATATACACAATGATACATGAAAAATGGGCTTCTGTCATTCATGATCCTTTTCATTAACCTTTTGTGAATGGATCATTCAACAATTTAACTATCCACATTCCACATGCCCAACCATTTGAATAAAGTGAAGCAATTCCAAGGACAGGAATTCAAAACTTACAAAATTTGACACTTTTTCAGAAATTTTCACATTCCATACATGACACAGAGTTCAATGCAAGTTTACAGGATGAGCAGGCCGTAGAGGTTCATATACTTAACAAATACAACTAGGACTATCTTTCTACTTTCTATCCAACAGTATACAAAGACATTAGAAAATAATGGTGCCATACATATATCACATTAATAACAGTATCCCACCATCATATTAAAATGGATACACTATAGTTTATCGATAACTTTGGTAAATGTTCAAACCTTTTTATTAATTTCTGCAGGCACTGATTTTTCCACGATTACTACAGATTTAAGGAAAGAACGATTATACACCCAGTCTGCTATAATTTGCAATAGCATTGGTTCAGTCCGTGACTTGCAGATCAGCAAACATACACACATACAGACTCAGTGAGCATATATGTCATTTCATTATATGCATGTATATGTGCACAAGTAGGGAAAATGGAAATCGGGCGCCATCACAAACTTTCGCAAACAAATGATGGAATTGACATATTACACTGCATGACGACATAGATAGACAAAGGGAGGAAAACACAGACAAAAATGGAAGAAAACACAAGAAGTTCCCAGTGCCTCCAAACTTCTTCTTTATGGTATTGAGCTAGTGTTTTATAGGACTACCAGACTAGGAAGTAACAAATATATGAATGCATAATGTTTTATTTTCAAGGTTAACTAAGTTAAGAGGGAGAACCTGAATGTCCCTGCTCCAGTCAATAGAATCACTCACAACAAATGCTGCCTGCACCCTTTGCGAGCAAACAGAGCTTCTAATAGTGTTGATCTGATCAGAAACATTCCCAGTTGTCCACTTCTTAAAATGCCACAGGGGATCAATGTTGTCAAAGCAAGAAGCATAATCATCTATTGAAAGAACATTTCTGAAAATAATACCAATAAGCACACAATAAAATCCAAAACACAAGGGCAGACCATGTTGGGGAATTCACTGAATGGGGTGCACAATCAGATAAAACGATACAATGAGGCTAAACCCTTACTTGAAACCATATTCAGACATCACTACAGCAGGTTCACCTTTTCCCACAGCAATAATGAGCTCTTTCTCAAATCTGTGAATGAAGGTAGTTAAATGAGCCACTGGCCAACATAGATTCCATCTACCACATGGTTTGAATGTTCTTTTAATTAGGACCATTTTCCTTGGAATCACAACACTTTTCCTTTTGTTCTTCAAAATTCATTGATTTTTGTGAGGATTTTGCATAGTAAATTTCACCTTTCATTACCACACGAGGAATTGTGTGATAACAAATAAGAGAAGCAAGGTCAACTCCCGAGCCCTCATCAGAGCCCATGATCCGGGATCTTTAGTTTAAGCACTAAAGTGAAGTCTAGAAAATTTAGGGAATCCTCTCGTACGCTCAACGAGAGGATTCATGACCCATCACAAAAAGAAAAAGGAAAAAAACAAAGATGCATTCATCTGATTGTCAAGGGAAAGCCAATTACTCACATACATACGGACGTTCGATCACGCAGACACCCCTCTCTACGGTGTTAAGTAAACCCACTATCCTAGCCGTTAGGATTGACAATCGGCTATAAGACGGAGGGGAGCTCTCAACAAACCCATAAGCCCCCTGAATTCTCTCCTCCCATTGTAAGGAACACTTTGTATCTATTTGATGATTAAACTAACACCGCAACATATGCATACCTCTTCACCAGCTGTTTGAAAGGTGTATGCCCTTGTATAACCTGCATCCCAAAAATCAGTCAAAAGGGTTAATAAAACACGCACACACACACTAGGCACTTTGACTGGGGAGATGAAAAAAAACCCAAGAGTTCAATGATATCTTTGTAGGAGTTACTGCATAAAACATGTTTGAAAAAGCATCAATGTCCACTAAATGTTGATGTATACGCAATTTGAGGAAAGAAATATATCTAAAATAACGTAAATTCAGCAATTTAAGAGATGTGCGAAATTCAGAACTCACTTGCGAGGACAAGATATTAACACCCAATTGTTTTTCCAATTCCAAGGCTCTTTTAGATTCAGGGACTCCACCTCCTGATAAAATCGGGATGAGAAATAAACAATAAGGGGATCAGTCAGTCATACCAATATCCATAACACATAAAAATCTTACAAACCAATATTCTCAAGAAAATCCCAATCTACCTAGAAAAGGTTTGGAAAACGTTACCCTTCAGCACAACAGACAATCTGCAACGGTTTACACTTCAACAAGACAACCAAATTGTCATCCAATCCTACCGGCTAATCACAGCAACTATATAATTATTCCCAGCCACCAGATGATACAAATTGTCCATGCTTATTCACCACACCCACACTGATCAATCTCATTTCCTGGCTAAAATTCCTTTTCATTCCCTTCCTTAATTGAAAGGTAGGTGAGAATAAGAACCCATCTAAGCTTTCTATTAAGGTTCCTCATTTCAATTGATTAGATGAGTACGGTCTTGCATTCCTTGTGGATTGCTATCCATATAAGTAGAGGGAAGGATGTTAAGAAGGGACTTGTAATAATTTCATTAATTTTCATTCCTTGCTGGTAGATGGAATAAAAGTTTTCCTTGAGCCCGGTTTTGCTCTCCCAACTAAGGAGCTTGACGGAAGCACTCCCGTCGAGATGGGAGCTCGCTCCTTATGAAGAAGAGAGCTTTTATATAATATGTGTATAGAAAAACAGGGATCTACCACTTGGCTTTATTAATTGGTCTTTGATGAACTCATATATCTAGCCTACGTCATGATACCATCTTGAAAAGAAAATCATATATTGTACACTAGCCCATTTCTTACACTTATGGAGGACTTGGCCCCTATTTTTACTTCCTAAATTTTCGTACTTTTTAAAGTGAATACTTTATGCTACATTAATTTCATCATATAAGGACACGTGCCTCTCACGCTCCCAACCTTGGGAGCTTCTATATTCCCTCGCTCCGCTGCTCCCTCCCCCGCTTCTGCTCCTTCCCACTTCAGGAAACTAAGCTTGAGATTGTAGTTAAGGAGTGAAGGAAAGGTAAAGGAGAACTCCTTCCCTCAACTGAAATTAAATGTCCTTGAGAGGCTTACTAACACTATCCTCACACCATTTCTATGTCCATCTTCGCCATCGTAACACATGTTCTATCCCGTATTATCAACTTCTTTTGCTTTCTCACCAAACCTCTTTATTTCTTGCAAGACACTAAACTTTCTTCGAATGTTCCGAAAAAGGAGCTCTTTCTTCACTTGTTGCAGAATTTAAGTAGCATAGTTGCTATATGCGAGTGCACACGTTTATGCCTGTGTGGAAAAGAAAGAGACACTCTTTTCTAATTTCTAACGTGTCACCTTTGTGTGATATTAACAAATACACTGTGCATCCTCTTGCCTTCTTTGATCTAGATGAAAATTTAGCATGCTTACACTAGGAGGTAAGTTATCCTACTAATCATGGGAAAAATCACAAACCACAACACAAGCGGATGCAGAAAAAATTCCATCATTTCAGCTAATATATATAATTCAACAGAACAACACATTACACAAACGGCTCACCATTTGTCAAGAATACATAGGGAACTTTCAAGGTACCTGCCAAAACAAGAGGATTTAGGTTAGATAAAAAAAAAAAAGTGTACCATTAACTAGTCATCAATAAGTGCCTGCTGATCAACTACAAAATTTGACATGCAAATACAACAAAAGAAGCCAATGATAGTTGCGAATTCTGATTCAGCATCAGAAGATTCCAAGCTAGTGTTTTGTTTCAAGTTTGATTAGTTTAGTCCAGCCAACATGAAATGCCGTCAAACCTAAATATGTACTGACTGAAATTGTTGCATATGTGTCGTTAACAAACTTATTTATCCTCCATTATACTCAATCGTTCAATAAGACGTATCCAAAGTCAGAACCAATTGGAATAAAATTACTTCCACAGTCATGACTGATGAGTGATGACTCTAATACGGTAATACCTAACAAGTAACAATCAGTTTTTTTTTTTGTTTTTTTTTGCAGGTTAACATCTAAACATCACAGGAGATGCAAACAGAACAAAAGGAATGTCTACTAAAATTTCACTAAGGCGCTAATGCAAGTTAAATCAACGCATAATTTAGAAACCTTTCCAACCGAATTGCCAAAAAACAAAAGGAGCGTTAACTCCCCTTAATTGCAACAAACACTATGCACGTCAATACAAGTATACAGGTATACGAAGGTATCAAAGCATTTTTTTCCCCAAAACTTACCGATGGAATCGTCGTATAATCGTCCGAGAGCACGCGGAGAGCCGCCGATGGGAGCGTTGCCGCGTAGGATGACGCCGTCGATGTCGAACGCAACGCCGAAAGACGGCCTGAACAGACGCACAACCGCAGTCGCATACAATCGGAACAGAAAACAAAACGGATACAGAAACCGTGTAGACGAAGAAGACGGAGACGGATTTCGGAGCGAGGACGTACCGTTCGGAGGACGAGCGGGGTCGCGAGAAGGAGCGAGAGATGATCGCGGAAAACAGCGTGGTCGACTGGCTTCGGATTTTGGTCGAGGAAGAGGCTTTAGCGAGGTTTTGGAGGAACCTCATGTCGCTTGTCTTCCCTTCTTGTAATCTGGCCAGTGGGCAGTGGCTCAAGTACTGTAACTTTTTTGGAGGTTAGGTCATTGAGAAATGAGAAAGTCTACACTTCCCGACACTTTTCCCCGATTTCTTTCCCGACGCTGACGTGGCGGTGGGCCCCACGTCAGCAGGTTAAAAAAAAAAAAAACTGAAATCTGATTTTGATTTTGATTTTCGCCCAAATCAGTCCGTTTCCCCCAACCCCCCAAAACCAGACCATCTGGAAAGAGAAAGAGGACCACCAGCAACACCCACCACCATCGTCTATCACCACCTCCGGCGACCGATCCCTTGCGAAAATCGCGACACCACGAGCACCGACGCTACCACCGACGACAAATTCCATTGCCAAGGTCTCTCGCTCTCATTTTCATGCTTCTTTTCCTTTGTCTAATCTCTCTTTCCTGTATCGTCACACAAATCGAAATTCAACAGGGATTTGAAACCCTCTCCACCCACATGGGTTTGTTGCTGAATCGATTCAAGGGTTTCTCTCTGCAGCGCCAGTCCGTAAATAAAATGAAGCATGGGTTTTAGCCTTTTAGGATTATTGCTAAACTCAGATTGATACGCCACCATCGGATTTTATGGCAACAAATGTGAAATTATCAATATTCCATCCAAAAGACAACGAAATCCTAAAACAGTACTAATTCATTGAATCAGAAGAGAAGTCCAACAAGAATGATAACAAGCATTAAAAAAAATCGAGACTTCGAGATGTATACAAACGGTGCTCGTGGCGTCGGTGCTCGTGGTGTCGCGATTTTCACGAACGGTTGGTTGCCGGAGGTGGAGTCGGTGGTGGTGGTGGTGGTGGTTGCTGGTGGTGGAGGTGGGTGTGGGTGTGGCCGGTTGTCCTCCTCCTCCTCTTTCTCTCTCTTCGTGGTTTTCCAGATGGTCTGACTTGGGGCTAGGGGTTTGGAGGAAAAGGTCTGGTTTGGAGGGAAAAATCAAAATTTCAGCCTTTTTTTTTTTCAACTGCTGACGTGGGGCCCACCGCCACATCAGCATCCGGAAAGAAATCGGGGAAAAGTGTTGGGAAGTGTAGACTTTCTCTTGAGAAATTTTTGGGTGCCGAGTGGATACTACGTAACCTGGCAGACGTGATGCTAAAAAACACATGCAGACCATTCAAAAGTGTACTGGGCGGCTCGGATATGCAAAGTGGTGCCCGCTCAGCACTGAAAATATTCTGAAGAGTGTAAAGATCTCCAAAGTTGAAGCTGCGAGGTTAAACATGATATATTTCTTTATATCCCTCTCTCGTTTTGTATTTTTTGGAACTAGTACTCTTTTCTTGAATAGGAAAATACTAGTAACTACTTTGTGCAGCATTCTTAAAGCATAATAATGCGCAAGATTATTTGAAAATTAACATGACTTTCAAAAAGACTTGCAATTATTGGACGAGAGGGAGTGGTTCTTATGCGGTAATTAAAAATACTTTTTTACTGAAATACAAAAGATGATAGATTTTATGTTTTTTCTATCGACAATTTTATAACCATACACATTCACATACAAGTGTGCATTCCACAGTTATGCGTGTATTCGTACAAGTGTGTGAACAGTTCTTAATTTTTTGCGGATAAAAAAAAACAATTCTTCATTTTTTGAAAGTAAGGCGAGAAGGTCTACTCAGGAGAAACAATGGTATGGGACTATGGGGGACCCAATGTGTTTATGCTAGTGATTAAACTTATGCAAAATAATTTTTTGGTTCAAACTTCAATTTTTTTTTGCCATTTGTTAGTTTTACGCCAAACTTTTATGTGATATGGGTGAGTAAGAATGAGAGGAATCGAAAAAGTAAAAAATTACTCGGTATGACTTTTATTCAAGTATTAAGGAAAAAACATCCAAAGAAAACCTCAAAAAGTTGGTTTTTGGACTTTTTCTTATATATTTTCCAAAATATTTGTATAAAAATTAATTTTTTACTTTTCCGATTCCTCTCGACTTTACTCACCTGTATTTTCCAAAAATTTGGCCTAAAAAAAATTTTTGAATAAGAAAAAAACTAAAAAATTGTGTTGCATAAATTAATCACTACACAACTTGCGTCACTTTAAGCCTTAAAGTTTAAGGCTCCGTTCTTGTAAACTTATAAAACTTATATCGACATTTTTTTAAAATGAAGCATTAGGTGTCCTAAGAGCATTCACAGTGGAATAACCAAATGTCAATAATTAAAAGTTGTCACATCATCTTTTGATTATCCATTTAATGGGTTGCTAAGGTTAGTAATATAGAGGTTCACAATGGTACAATCAAAATTGAATAATCAAAACTTGTCACATCACATTTTCAACTTATAAAATCTAAAAATTGTGACATAAAAAATATTTTTTTTAAAATAGTTTTCAAACTAATAAAAACAGGTTTTTGGAAAAAGAGAAAATAATTTTTTTCAAAACTTTGATTTAAAAAAAAACAATTTTCAGGAAAAAGTTTTAAAAAAAACTGTTTTTGAAAAAAAATTAAAATGAACAGTTTTTGAAAAAAAGGTTTTAATGAAAAAAATTGTTTTGGGATATAAAAACAGTTTTAAAAAAATAGTTTTTAAAAGTATTTTTCTTAGAAACATGTTGAAAATGGAAGAGGGAGAAGGTTTTTGTGTAATGATGGTATACTTGATTAAGGAAATGTAGGAACAACTTAGTTTGGTTATTGACAAAATGTTGCTAGTTTTGATTATTCAAAGGCTTAAATTTGATGAGTTGCTAAAAGATTGCTAAGTTTGGTTATTCCAATGTGAGCTCTTTTTTGAGCAAATGTTATTAACTTTAACAACCTTTTAATTTTGATTATATTTTGATTATACCACTGTGAATGCTCTAACAAGTTACGAAAAAATGATGCATTTTTTTACAAGGCATTTTGAAAGAATATGTGACTAAGCCGCACATCACACCCAACTGCCCTCGCCCAAGAGCACTCAAACAAAAGGTGCTCTTCCTCTCCAAGTTGGCTTTCTTATGAAGCAGTACACATAAATGATTCTCAATCAACAGAATGATATCCAAGAAAAAGAACGTCATAAAAATAAAAATAAAAATGAGCAGGGTAATATAGGAAAGCCAATTTCTCACACAAAAATAGTTTCACTGAAATAGCTGCATGCTCTCAGTAGTACCTTCTGGGTAATTTCAAAGTGTATGTTTTGACTACAGTATTGATTCAAGAGTAGACTCTATTTCGGAATATACAACACCAAATAGGAAATGAAGGCTAGGATCATAGCCTTCGCTTACGCATACAACTTATTCATCAGGTGGATTCTCGAAGAGTGAATCCAGTGAATATATTGGAGAACCTATCTCCTTACTGCTTGTATGAAAAAGCTCGAATCAAACTTATACATGCAATCAGCATTCAAGCCAGAATCCAACACTCAGAGCATTCGATGGGACTAACCCAACGGAAAAAACAACGCAGAATATCGGTTTCATCAGTCCACCTCATCTCGGTTGAAGGTAAGTGACTCCATCCAGATGAGCTCCTTTATGTCCTCTTCACTCAAAGATAACTGCTCAAAACCAAAGACGAATGGAGATGCGCAAGTTGGCTCCTCATTGATCTCATGGAGACTTGATAGAAATGGATGATTCAATGCTTCCTCCACTTCATACATACCAAGTAACACAGGTAATTTGGTCAGTACAAATGGTGACAATATGAAATGATCAATTATCTCGGGCATCGCTAAATGATATAATAACAAGTGGCATACCGGTTATGCGCTTAGATGGATCAAAAACTAGCATCTTTTCAGCAAGGTCGATGGCTATTGGGGACAAATCTGGGAACTTCTGTGGAAATGATTTCTTTGGGACACAAGGGAGTTGCTTGACATACTTTCGAGCATTCTCACTCCTCAGAAATCCAAGATCTGAATCTTCCGGTGTACCTAACAGCTGTGGAAACAAGCATGAAATTTGTTAATGCACAATAATTTCTAGGGTAAAAACAATATCAAAACATGACTGATGTTCCTTCTATAATTGTTAAGCCTAAACTCTACACAAATTATTACAAATCCATGCATGCTAAATACATGTGGAGGAATGTCTTACACACGAAAATTACCTCTGTTATAAGTGCCAACTGTTGAACATAGTCTTTACCCGGAAATAATGGTTCTCTTATAAGAATCTCCATTAGAATGCAACCAACAGACCATATATCAATGGCGGCGGTGTATTCTGAGCAATTGAGTAACAATTCAGGGGCTCTGTACCACCGAGTTACAACATATTCTGTCATAATATCTGTCTCTGAGGTAGTTCTTGCAAGCCCAAAGTCGCAAATCTTGAGGTCACAGTTTGCATTGAGAAGCAAGTTGCTTGGTTTCAAATCTCGGTGCAAAACATTTGCAGAATGTATGTATTTCAGTCCCCGCAACAGCTGATATAGAAAGTACTGCAATGACACATAAATGATGTTAAGTGCAGCTCATGTAAAACATGATTTCAAGCAATTTCCCAAGCATTTGAGAAACTAAGTTTACAATGCATGTTTAAGCACATATTGTGCTGTATAAACTATAAGGGTATGTCATTTTTTACCCCAGAGTAACGTGAGGATGAGTATTTGACACTTTTGGTAAGACCTAAATTCACAAAAGTAATTCAAATTCAGCTTTCAACACATGCATAAACATAGTCGCCTCAAACCAGGATTCTTGCACTTGGCAGCTTGGACTTTATTCGCACCTATTTATGGCCAAATAGTGAAGTATAGACATCGGGAAAATAGTTGTAGCAAATAGACTCTCTTGGGAATAAGAACAGACTAAATATTCCTTTGCCAAATAATGAAACTCAGCTACGGACTTAGGGTTAAGTCTGCACATCTAATCAACTTACATCCTTTCAGATGGTACAACAATATTAGTAACCACAATATCGTATGATTCTGATATGAACTGTGCAATGCCCTGAGCCTTTGTAAATGAGTATAGGTATGTGTAAACTGTACAGAATCGTAATTGAAGAACTTTCTTTCTTCCAGTTCACATGTAATAGTGCAGGTTAGTCAATGGTTAGACAAATGAAAATGAAGTTGGCTTTGAAGCTTGTAGCCAATCGAAGGAAGCCGAAGACTTAAACTGTGGGGTCATAAAGCAATGAATCAAATCCCTTTTTCGACACCAACACATAGTTGCCATGGAAAGAACGTCCCAACTAGTTGACACTCAAATCAATCAGAAACATTAGAACCAATATCTCCATAATGTCAGTGTTCAAAGTAGCGAAATATGGAACAAAGTCATCATGATGCATCACGAAAGAAACTTCACAGCCTCTATAAGAAACTTGCTCAAAAATTGCGATAGAAACCTCACAAATATTGCTTTATCACTTATGTGCCCTAGCAAGAGGCGGGATCTGACGTGCAACCTACATGGTTAGCCTTGCAGGTTGATTTTGCTAGGCATACTTCACTATTTAAACCGAGCTACACAAGATCATTGATGATTAACACTGGAGAGAGAGAGAGAGAGAGAGAGAGAGAGAATGACAAACGATGGCAAACTTGACCTCATCTCATTTTCAAAAACAACACCATGTTACTTATTGTTAACAATGAATTAAAACCTTCAGTAATCCACTATGGGTAGAATATAAACTCAGTAGAGCTGCAGCATACTGAGTTCACAAACCTCTGCCGTCTGTAGAGACGGTTCTTTTACAGGAGAGTGCATTGTATGAAGTAAAGAGAAGTACCTGACAATGGTCTTCTGTGAGTGCCTGGGAAGAGCGTATTATTTGATGCAGATCAGTCTCCATAAGTTCATATGCAATATATACATCATTGAACTCATCTTTTTCTGGTGGTCGCATGATGTCCTTAATTTTGATAATCTGCATAATATTTGTGTGTTAAAGCATCTCAAACTCACAGAATAACTCAAAAGCATCCAGTGGTCAGGCTCATATTATCCATACTCTTGACGGCAAATGTTGACATTATTTTGAAAGAATACAGTACAATATCTATGTGGACCTAAGCACGGGTAGATATGAATTGTCTGAAATGTGTAAGCTGCTGGGAAATGGATCCAACAAAAACGATTTGCCATCAAGTAATACTCCCTTTTACATGTAATCCAATCTTGTCCGTGCAGACAAACATATTGAATTGAGCAAAATGCACAGACACTAGCAAAACAAAGTGCACAATGAGACACAATGGGGAGGACTTGGAGTCGTGGACCAGTGACCTTCAAGAACCAAAGATCTGATAACAGGTGAGATATCCAAAGCACATAAGCTTTGGGGAAATCAGTCCAAGTTACATAGAGCTAACAAGGACCGTGTCCAATACAGAAACCAAGTCCATCAAGCTAACAAGGACCATTTACAATAGGCACATAAACTGGCATCAGCTTTGCAGAGGACATGGAGAAGATAAGTAAGTAATCCCAACAATATTGAACTACGCTTTTTGTTTACTCGGGCTTACATTCTCATGATCCAAATGGCAAAGAAGTTTGATTTCGCGTAGGGTCCTTTTAGCATCAATCCTGTTGTCAAATGCATTCCCAATTCTCTTGATTGCAACCTCTTCCTTCGTCTCAGAATTTGTTGCACAGCTGTAAGAAGGAAATAAATCCAAGCAAGGCCACTCATGAGACAACTATAAATGCATTGTCTCTATTAAATAAATAACACAATTTCTTGCATCGTACATGGGTGATAAGCTCCAAGATAGTACTGAGCAGATATTGTACTGAACAAACGGATTAGGTTTAAGTTTTAACTATGTAACTTTAACAGACCTATCAAAAGAAAAACAAAATACATAGAAGTACTGGTTTCAAAGTTCAAACAAAACCACCGTACACTTCAAAAATTTAGAGGGATTGGACAGAACCACCCCATTCCAAAGGGGACTGGGGAGGATCCCTTCCTTTCATGCAATTGTTTACGAACAAGTCCAGAGCAATATCAGCTGCTTTAAAACCTAAATGTTGCATCTCAAATTGGCATTTGATAATGAAGATAATTACCCAAGCCAAGTTTGCCCCACAAGGAGCTTGGGAACTTGAAAATGAGAAGAGATTTCGCATCACACAAGTGTTTTGGTCTTACTACATACAAAAATAATAAAAAAAAATTCAACGTAATCTTCCCATCCTGTTTCAGATCGGTGATCCAAGCAAATAGAACAGAAAATAAAAAACAAACGGGTTCATTTCTATTTAATTATTTCCCAGAAAGTTAACCTTCGCAATCACAGCAACTGAGGTTTCCTTTCCCTTAATTTAAGTTAACCTTAATTCTCTCCAGCTTCTCAACTTTCCTTACTGTAGGTTTTGAGCTGTCGATGGATTGTACCCGTTCATCCAAATTACACAAATACATATATTCAGTTAATAGGATTTCCCTTTCTGTGACTTCTATTGCCCTTAATTCCCTCAGCCATCTCATCTTAAACGAACGAATAATGCTAGGGGTGTTGTGGTGGAGTGTTGTGTCCCTGACATTATTGCGAACGAAATGCAATAAATACAAGGACAATCAATTACATATAAACGTACACATTACAAACAAATCCAATTACAAATCTACAGTTCCATTGCCCTTAAGTCAGGAACTGAGCTGTTTACGGCTTTCTAATTCTCAGATTAGCCACACAGAGACATACATACATACATACATACATACATACAGCTAGGCATATATGTATGGAGAGAGAGAGAGAGAGAATGAGGAAATACCAAACGATGCCGTAAGCACCGCGACCGAGGGGCATAATCGGGGGGACGTACTTGGCGGAGAGCTCAAAAAGGTGACCGACAACGTTGTACATAACGTACCTCCCGCCGTAGGTCGGAACGCCGCCTTTAACCTCAGGGGCGGTGGTGGCAGATTCGTTTTCCATTAGGGCTTTTTTTTTCCTTTCCCTTCTTCTTTAGCGAGAGATTCTGAGATTCAGGTGAAAGGGGGGAATGTCAATTCGAGCTTCTTTTTTTTTTGAATCAGTGTATCGATCACGCTTCCTTTATCTGTTTTGGAATACAACTGAGATCAAGCTTGGTTTGGAATTTGGCTTTGTAATCTAGAGAGAGAGAGAGAGAGAGAGAGAGAGAGAGAGAAAAGTGGAGAGGAATTTGTTTTTTTTAGTGCAGGGGACAGTAGTGTTTCTGTAGGTGTCATTTTTGCGGGCTTTTGAACTTTGAAATTTTGAATGGGATTGGGCATCAACAACGTGGAGTGAGGATGGAGGAAGGACCCAACCCCCCCGGGACTCAGGGGGGCTGCTGTCCCCAAGGGGACAGCAGCGTGCTGCTCCCCCATTTTTGGGACCCACCCCGGTCTCACTCCGATGATCCGAATCGTTCACTTTGTAGAGCTCGTCGATTAGAACAACTATGCAAAAAATCAGCTTAATTGGATATCATTAAGTGCCTGATCGGAGCCTATATAACTCTTGGTCCATGGGTATAATGGATTTGATCCAGTGTTTCGGATCCATTCTTTTCAAGGTAAAAGGCTCCAATCAGGCACTTAATGATATCCAATTAAGCTGATTTTTTGCATAGTTATTCTACTCGACGAGCTCTACAAAGTGAACGATTCGGATTATTGGAGCGAGACCGGAATGGGCCCGAAAAATGGGACAGCAGCACGCTGCTCTCCCCAAGGGGGAGAGCAGCCCCCGAGTCCCAGAAAAAAGGGTAAATTTCATTTACCTACCTGAGGTTTCTGACAATGATAGACACCTCTCATCATGTTTCAAAAATTGCACTTACTTCCCTTCTACTTTAGTTGTGAGCTGCAGATTCCCCCAGCCGTTAGCCAGCTGTCGCTAAAGGTGACAAAAATTGGTGAGGTCAACCAAAAGTGAAGATTCATTTCCCATTTTGCCCTCATTACTTCTTTTGGTTTTTCTATAAGAGGAATCAATGAAGTAGAAAAATATGGATCAATTTGAAAATTTTAATTTAATACAAAATAAATAAAATAAACAAGATAAACTAGCGATTTTAATTATTTTGGGTTTTTTTTCTAAAGTTTGAAAAATATGGTCAATGGTGTTTTAATTTTTTTATTCTACTCATTGAGACGAACCTAAAAATTAGAATGGGTTGTTCTAAGATACGTGGTGGTTGTTAATTATTCTACTCAAAGTTTAAAAAGGTTCACTAATGACGAGAAAAAACCGAAGAAAAATAGGATCTATAGATTTGTAATTAGTGAATGGGTGGTTCTAAGATACGTGATGGTTGTTAATTATTATTCAACTACTTATTTGGTGTCTTGGTTTCAGGCTACACATAAAAATGTATAAATCTTTGGCATTTAAGTGAAATTAAGCTTAGTTTGGCATGAATGAACATTTATTACTTTGTGTTTTAAGGGAAAAAAACCTTGCTTGTATTCTCAACTTGTATAAATATAAATAAGTCTCCAAAAATAACTCTTTTAAACCCACCATAAAAGCTCTGCATAAGAATGTTAATTTTTTTTGAGCCAACAAAAAGACAAAAAGAATATTTGGCATCTCAAATTAATTTTTGCTACAAAGACAAAAAAAACTACTAAACAAGTTTTTTAACTCTATAACTTCTTTTTTTTGAATTTTTTAGTTGTTAGGGAACTTTTACCATCTTTAGTTCAATTTCATACTTGTTCATCAAATGATTAAAGAAATTGGTAAAGAACTAGACAAGAATAAATGAAAATAAAAAGTTTCAAAATTTTAATTTTTGAGATCCCATATAGAGCAGAGATGACTAGTCAAATGTTGAGGTGATTAGTTTTGTTTTTTTGAGTTATTTATTTAGTCAAATAGACAAAAGTATAAGAAAATTTGCGAAGGGGTAAAAAAGTAAAAGCCCAACTTCGGTTAGGAGAAGTTACCCGACAACTCTGACAGGGGAGGTAAGTGCAATTTAAGAAACATGCGGTGAGGTTTGTGTTGTTGTTAGAAACCTCAGGGGAGGTAAGTGAAATCTACCCAAAAAAAAGGCACAACTCCATTTTCTATTTCTCCGTGTCATTTGTAGGAGAAATTTTTGGTGCCGAGTGGGTACCATGTGGTGCCCGCTCTGCGCATCCGGGCCATCTATTTTGGTTTTGGACGATTCAAATTTGGAGAGAGAAAAAAGAGAGAGAAGAGGAGAGAGAGTGTGGTGGGGTGAGAGAAGAGAGAAAGTTTCAATATAGGCCATCCAACAAACTTTTAGACGGCCTGAATTGGCTATTCGGATACCACGTGGTACCAACCGACACCCAAAAAGTTTTTCTCCATTTGTAGTGACCTTCAATAGGAGTATAACAATTACTCCGGGAGCACTGCCACTCCTATGGAGTTCACAACTAAGTGTATGAACCCTATAAAAATATGTGACTCTGATATAATTCAGAGCACCATGTGGCGGTACTCCCGGATTACTCAGGTGTTGTTTCTCTTAGGTTTTTGGGGAATTTTTTGGGCTTTGTCTTTCTTCAGGAAAAAAATCACGTTTGTTACTTTTGCGTCAAAATTTTGTGAATTATTACTCGTCTTTCTACAAAATTTTGTCAAGATGAACCAAAAATGTAAAAAAATTATTAGGCTTTTTAGGCTTTATATTGGATATTCAAAAATACTAAGGTTAAAATTAAAAGGAACTTTTGAATTTCTCTCATTGAAACGAATAAATAATTTACAAAAATCTTTTGGTACAAAACTAATAAACGTGATTTTTTTAATAAAGACGAAACGTCTAAAAAAATCCCCAAAAATCTAGGAGAAACCACACCAAAACAGGTAGTAATATTTGCAGTAAAAATTAGCTTTGTATATTTTAGAGCTAATGTTTTTAGTTTTCAGTAATCTGTTTACTATTTACGAACATCTAATTAGCATCCCCTAAATTTCAAAATACATTAAAAAAATTGCAGAAAAATACAAGATTATAAAAGAAAGAAAATAAAGGATTTTTTTTTGGTCAAACAATATTAGAAGCACATTCAACAACAACAAATGCAACTTGCTTACACATCCATGAATATCCACAATCTGGAAATGGCAAGTTTTAAGAACATTACTTAAGGAAGGGGCCTGTAGAGCGGTGCAGAGCGACTAATCTGACAATCGACGGATTGGATCTTAACCGAGCAATGGACAATTTAAATTTGAATGCGCTCAAATTTGATTCGAACTGTGCTGAAATAAACGGCCAGATCAACCGCTCAGCGGAAAGGTGCTCGACTAATTTACTATTCCTTCCTTTCCCTAATAGTGGCTTTCTGTCATGTTTACAATCTTTAGAAAGGATTCCGTTCTCTTTACGACCAAAGAATGAATCTAGTACTGGATGCTAGGATGCTTTTGGAAAAAGCCAAAAAGGGTCAGGATCCGGTCGACCAAGAAAGACCGGACTATCTTGTTAGGGAAGCTTGGGCCTTGCGGAGAAACGAACCTGATAAGATTTGGGAAAATGACGGCTTAAGACGTGTTTTGATAATTAATACCTATCAAGGACGAGCTAAGAACATTTGTTAATATTGAAAATGTCTTTAGCAGTTATTAATTATCAAAACACGACTTTAACTGTCATTTTCTCATAAGATTTTGTCAAGAAAATGGCGTAAAAAATAATGTTGATAGCAATTCAATTAATATCAAATATGAAATATACGTATCTTGAAAAAATAAGGAGATGTTTCCAGTAGTGAAAAATTTATAGATTTTTATTTGTGGTTAAAAAGTTGCTAGATATTTCCAATAGTGAATAAGTTGTTGAGAAATATTAAGTTGTTTCCGATAATAAATAAATTGTTGATGGGTGAGTGAAAAAGTTGTTGAGAAGAAATTGTTGGTAAAAACTTTTTTGTTAGTGGAAACGAGATGGTAAACTGTTGAAACTTTTTTGTTAGAGAAAACGAGATGATAAAATGCGTTAAGTTTTTATAGTATTTTGTTAGTAAAAACGGGACCTAAGTTACACACTAGATTGCAATTGATCAACATACTTTTTGACGTAATTAATGTTGTCCGTAAGATTTAAAAATAAAATAATTCTAATCATCAAAGTAGGCCCAAACAAAATCCACAAGAGACAATAAGAGAATCGTCCATCTTCATAAAATGAATTCATGTCATTCCGGGTCTCTAGAACCAACCACTCTCTCTCCACAGTTTCAAATAAGTTTTTCTTCAATTATTACTTTTATTTTCTATTTTATCTCTCCATTCATTACAGTAAAAACCTCCGTCAAAACCCAACCGAACAAAGCCCCTGTCAACAGTCATAACAAAAACCTCCCTCCTCCAAGTTTTTCTCTTTTTTTATTATTTAAAAAAAAATTCCTCTCACCCCTCCTCTCATGACTCCTACAGCTCAAATAACCTGATAAATTATGGGATTCCTGCCAATTAATACTACGAAGGTCCAGAAAACCATAAATCATTTTTATCATCACCAACACCACAACAGCAAAACAAATGAAGGATTAAATAAAAAACAAAGGAAAGAGGGAGAAGAATAATAAATCCATATAGTACCACTTTTTACAAAACTTCACACAAAAGTTTAAACACTATTACCAAATTACATCTCAGCTTTGACTACAAAACAACATGAGGATAGATGAACACCAAAATCAACTATGATCTTCAATCTCACCCCTCTTCCATCATTTTCTATCTAGTATAGGAAAACCCAGAACCCTAAAAAAACGTATAACAAGTTAATAATCTATTGACTATTGAAAGCCCAAGACCAAGATAATAACAACCGGAAGCTGAGACATCTGAAAATGGCAGAAGGCTCTGTTTCTGGCCATACACAAAAAAACAAAGCCAAAACTCAGGGAATTGGGAAACCAATTACCCATCAGAAAGACCATCTGAATTGTACCCACTTGATGTTCCCATGTGGGTTTGAGCTCAAGGACTACCGCTTTTCTCCTTTTCTTCGGTTGTTACCTCCAGCCACCGAGGAGACCGATTTCAGCAATATGCCTATTATCCTGAGCTTGATCTCACCTCTCCTAGGTGGAAGGGTTTGGTTCTTCTTGGGTGTGGATTTGGACCATTTGGTATTCTCCATTTCTAAAATGGGATGTGAGCAATTATGAAGAAGCAGGGGAAAACAGAGGAAGGAGTGGAGAGTGTATGAAAGACGAGAGAACTTTTGGTTTGGGGCTGAGCAGAGTGAATGGTGAGGGGGGATTAGAGTGGGTTTTTTATATACAGCTGTGGCTGTGAGGACTATGGAGCAAAATTGAATTACTTGGCTCCCAAGATTGACACTGGCCCTTTTTGGTTATGTGAATTGAGAATTAATTACATTTTTGATCCCCCCCTATGGAGGATTAATTACATTTCTGTGAATTGTGGATTAATTACATTTTGAAACACCCCCCAAATGTGTTGAGATGGCCCTCTTGCACCCTCGTGTGAAAGGCCATGAAAAATCTTGTAACGTTTCTTTTCAGCTATACATTTTGTTATGCGAATAGGTGGAGGAGAGGACGACCAAGCGTAGCAACCCTCATCTGAATGTGACCATAGAGACTCTAGACCGGTGACGATAGCCCCCGAAGGAGACCTGAAACCCATAATGCACACCGCCCCACCCGAGACCGAAGAAGGCAATAGGTAGATCATCCGTTTCAACGAGAGCGAGGGGGCACTGGCAATAATAGTTGAACCCAACTCATACAGTATGTGGGAAGAATTTATACTATCTCAAGCTAAACCCAACTCATAAACATGGATCCCAAATTCCTTTCAATAAGAGTTGAACACACAACTGCGCAACTGATGAGCCTGGTGTCCCGGTTTCAAAACAATACTACTAGGTAGTATCAATCTAACTTGGAAAGTGAAGTGTGTGAAGTTATAACAGTAGTAATCTCTTAATAAGTCTTAACCATCCCTCATTGAAGATTACTATTTTAATCTGGGTATAACTTTGTAATTAATAAAATTTCTCCAAGGGAACTAGGGAAGCATCTAACTTGCAAGGGAAGAAAAGAAAGAAATCCCAACGTGGCACGTGGCACATGACGTCAGTCCAAGCTAGGGGAGGTGACATCACATTATTCGTTTCACATTATCTGAAAAAGATGCCTCGGCATTATCCTGCCGGTCTGGTGGCATGCGGGGCAATCTTTCGATAAGATATTGACGGTATTAAGACAAATTTAAAGGCCAAAAATGAATGGTACTATTATATACTCTTTCCGTTCTATAATGTTTATTCGGTCCATAAAACTAGAACATAAAAATAATATAATTCTTACGAGAAAATTTTAAATTTTTTTTCAACAATTCACTAGATATTAATGAGTTTTTTTAATTTATAAAAAAAGTTGTAAATTTTTTCTTAAAAGAAATGCATTATTTTGAGTTCTCGTTTTACGAATCGAACAAACATTTTGAAACAAAGGTAATATTAGACTACTAATTTAACATATTATAGAGGGTTGATGCCAGATGGGGATTTGGACGTCGTGTTTCCATACCAAATGTGATTTAACTGGAATACACCTACTCCTACTATTTTTTATCCCCAAATCTCTCTCTCTCTCTCTCTCTCTCTCTCTCTCTCTCTCTCTCTCTCTCTCTTCTTCTTCTTCTTTTCTTCTCGTTACGCAACCATCTCATTTGCTCTATTTACCCACCCGGATTTAGTGGTGCAGGGAGGCAGCCCATGAGCCATTTCACACTAAAGATTACCCCAATTTTTAACTTCATGACTAACCAAATACGAGTACTAATATGCATAATAACTATACTTTTCACACTAAAGAATACCCTCTTTTCACCACAGGTTTTAATTTTAAAGTTAGAGCAAGTTTATCAGAAGAGGTAAAAGAGTTTTTTAGCTATTTTATCTAAGTAATACCCCCAAATGAGTATTGCAGCAGATCAGGTAAAGGCCGAGGTAAAATCTATACTTGAACAGTGAATAGGTAAATATATCTAAGCACTATTCCCCATGTGTCTATTGTTTTATTAATTGTTCCTCTCTCTCTTGTGTATACATGCATGCATAAACCAGAGCATGAAGCTCCATTCCCCTTCCCTCAGTGCTTTGATTTGAACGAAGAATACCACGAATCAAACAAATCAACTGAGTTATTAACTGAAATAGCCCACCAATCCTACAATTAAAACAGATCTCACGAATACTAACTGAAATTTATAGCCGAAGAATCCCACGAACCATTATCAACTGAATAATCTTTCGTTCACCATTTCGGTCCGTGGAAAGAATCTCCGGGGACTCGAGGAGAGGCTTCCGGCGACAAAAATAGATGAAAAATGGAAAGAAAATTGATATTTCAATACATAATAGGTAAAATAGATAGTATTGGTACAGTATTGAAAAAGATATGAATAGGCAAAATGAAAAATGGGTACTGTTCACTAATATTTTTTGGCTATGCAAGCTCTTAAAAATCTAAATCTATGTAATAGATCACGGCTGGCAAAGCAAGTGTGAAATAGAACCCTGGTTCATACTTCACGCCTCTTGTGGGGCTGTGTTTGGATATTGGGTAATCCAGTGGAGCCCTAACTTTTGAAATGAGCCCCTCAATCCAGACAAAACTAGACTCCACCGTCCAGTTCTATGGGTGGGCTCCCTTTGATTCGTTATAACCCATGGCACTAATTATAGAATTCGTCGAATGCATCATCTTAATAAACAAAAAAGGAAAATTAGTTGATCGGACAGCAATAAATCATATTTTCCGAGCTACTTCTGTATAAGATATTATAATCGATGAGTATAATTTTAGAGGAAAGTCCATTTTGACCCCCTGTGGTTATCGCCATGTGCGGATACCCCCCTCGTGGTTTAAAAGTGAGCACATAACCTACCTGTGGTTTCTAAAAGGGGGTCGAGTGCTTACGCCGTTAACAGAAATGACGAAATGTCTAATATGCCCTTCTCTGTATCTAAATGTACACACGGTTTTGCCTTTTGCTTTTCAAAAACATTGAGAGAGAGAGAGAGAGAAGTTGCAGGAGATGAGCCTCGATGGCTACCGATTCCGGCAAAGAAATAGAAAAAGAAGAAGAAATCGAAGAAGATTGGCCTCCACCTCGTTGGCAACCGATTCCGGTGAGTCGGCGTTGTAAGTTGAAGATCTTCGGATTGGGTGGCGGCAGGCGGAAAAATGGAGTTCAATTCGCTGGAAAAAATGGTAGAAATGTGTGGTGGTCTCGGTGGGTCAATGTTTTTGGAGTTTAAAGGCCACTCAGGAAAAATGGAGTTCTTCAGCGAGAGCTCCACGGCCTTCCCCCGTCTCAAGGTGCTCTCTTTAGTGGACAATTTTTTTGACAGAGAAATCCCTTCCTTCTACATCACGACTCTGAAACAGCTGAATCTCTCTTACAATCCGTTTAGGCCAGGTCGGTCCCGCCGGAGCTGGGGAACTTGACGAATTTGGAGATCTTGTGGATGTCCGGGTGTAACTTAATGGGTTTAATCCCCGACTCGCTGAGTCGACTCAAGAAGTTAAAGGACTTGGATTTGGCTCTGAATATGGGAATATACCAAGTTCGCTCACTGGGTTGAAGTATGGATGGAGGGGATTGCCGGTTTCAATGGAGGAGAAGGGCGGTGGTGTTGAAGAAATGAGGAGGAGAAATGGAGAAAAGAGAGAGAGTGGATTTTTTAGGGCAAAATCGTCCCAAATCTACATAATTTCACCACCTCACACGTCTGTAAGGCGTGTGTAAAACACTTCCCGTTAAAATGGACGGAAAAGGGTCTATTTGCTCATTTTTAGAAACCACAGGTAGGTTATGTGCTCACTTTTAAACCATGAGGGGGGTATCCGCACATGGCGATAACCACAGGGGGTCAAAGTGGACTTTCCTCATAATTTTAAGCATAAGAACGGATATGAAAGACGAGTACAGGTCCAAAAGTGTAATTATCAGTATCCGAGCAACTATTTTTTGACAAGGATAGAGATACTAGCCAAATTATAAAACATAAGCAGCTCAAATGATCAAAGAGGTGTCCCAGAGTGGACCAGATGATCCAATTCAGATTGGCTCCAGCCCATTTGGTAGGAAGAGAAGGAGGGAGTGAGAAGGAATTCCATGTCGCCCTCCACTTTAGGATTAGCTAATCCGAGGAGAAAAAATCGAATCACTCCTCAAACTTTTTTTTTTAATGTATTTTCAATGCAGCGATTTAATAAAGGCAACCAAACAATTTCTGATATTATCCACTCATTTTTATCCACTCATATCAACTACCATTCAAACCAAGTAGAAGCCCCCACTCAGTAAGCCAAACAATACAGTAGGAGAGAGAGAACATGCAAAGCAATTGAAATGATGAGGCGCCTTACTATTATTAGTAGAATCGCGCCCAAATGCACAAACACCATACACACCCCGACACCGTGTGTGGACTCCGTTGCCCCAACCATTCTATCACCACACATAAACACACATCCACAATCAGAGGTGCTATAAATGTGTACCAGCGTGTAAAAACCCTATTTGGATCTGTTTTGGGTTCCAAAAAAATTATCGGAGCCCTGAATTCTAAAACAAAATTTTGGATGTTTTGTAAACTCCTTTATTGATACCGGATTGAACTTATTATTTTTTTTTTTGGTAAAGGTTGCAATCAAAGTAATTTAAACAAAATGAGCGGCTCCGATCATTTTTTTGGGACCCAAAACGGATCCACAAAGAATTTGTACGCGCTCTGTATATCTGTACCATTATCATTTATGCATCCACAATAGAGGTGGAGTCCACACACAAAACACATCCAATGTGTGTGCGACCAACCACTATTGTGAGTGAGTGTGCAAGTGTTTGTGTGTGGTTAGAATTTTGCTCCGTTGCATTGCAAGTGTGTATGCCGTGAGTACTATTTGGGTGTGTCCCTAGCAATTTTGTTTCTTCTCTCTCTCTCACTCTTCAAACTAAAAATGCAGAGGCACTTTCACTTTCTTTTATTTGTTAATGAGGTGTCCGGGTTAGTTGGTGTACACCTCCACTCATTTTTAGGGCTTGAGTTTAACGGCTGGGCAAGCCTCCAACAGCCTCGAAAGAATTGGTAGCACCAAAAAGGTTCCGAACATGAAACCTTAAGAGAAAGCAAACCAAACTTCGTAGTGTTCGAATTTGGCTTGCTTACTAAACGAGCCTAAAACTCGAGCTCAAGCTCGGCTCATTTGTAAACAAACCAACCTTAACAAGCCGACCCTGGCTTATTTACTTAACGAGCCTCTTTAAACGAGCCGAGCTTTTGAGGGCCGAGTTCGGCTTATTTAGTAAACGAGTCTAAAACTCGAGCTCGAGCTGGGCTCGATAACTCAACGAGTCGAGCCACATGCAGCTCAGTTCATTTGTAGCCCTACTAGTGTGTTGACAGAGTGTTTGTGTCCAGGGCTGTAAATGAACCGAATCAAGTTGAACCCTGTTAAGTTTGGCTCGGGTTCGTTAAGGTATTAGTCTGGCTCGAGTTTGATTTGAGCTTGAACAGCTTGGCTCGAGTTCGGCTCGTTAAAGTTTTTCAAGGCTCGGGTTCGGCATGGTTGGGTTTGTTAAGGTACTAATCTAGCTCGAGTTCGGCTCGGGTTCGATTCGATTCTGAACATCTTGGCTCGAGTTTGACTAGTTAAACTCAAACGAATCAAGCCAAGCCGAAACTAAGCTCGAATTGAGCTTGTCAATACTCGGGTTTGGTTCGGCTCAGTTCATCAAACTCAAGCGAACCCAAACTCTCTCAATGATCTTGTAGAATTTGGAAGAAAAATAAGTATTGAATGATATATACAACCTTAAAATTTTTTATATTTACAAATAGACCCCTATTGAATTATTAATTAAATTTAAGTATAGGTTCGCGAGCCTAACAGAGCTGAATACTGTTAGGCTCAAGTTTGGCTTATTTACGGAACAAGCCTAGAATTGAGGCTTAGGTTCAGTTCGTTTAGCAGACGAATTGAACTCGAACGAGCTCTTACCGAACCGAACCTCGAACAGTTCGCAAACGGCTTAGTTCATTTACAAACCTATTTGTGTCTATTAGACTATTACATGGTTGCTGTTGACAGAGAGCGCATTAGTGGGAACGAATTTTGAGACGGCTGATGCGGCAAAATGCATAACACCGACCCCATAGACCGGAGGGAACGGTGAAGGAAGTACGAAGAAAAAGTACCCCCCAGTTCCCCCTATCAGCTCTCATGGATGGGCTGGAAAGGTGACCCACACGCATTATTCTGCTGGGCTTTTTTGGGCACCATCATTGTCATCATCAAACGAAAGGGATGCCCATTTTAGTGTTAGAAAACCTAGAAATATTGCATCGTTCCCACGATTGACAACAACTCGAATGAAACAGCAATACCAAGAAATAGAACTAAGGAGTATGCATCAGCTGGTCCGAACGTTTAATTATTAACAGGAAGAAAAAAGGAAAAAAAAAAAAAGAGAGAGGAAGACATGAAAGAGCCAATCCCATCTCGGGGATGTAGTATGAGACAAGGCGTCCCAATACTGTGACCGAATAGCGCGCCTAGGTGGGTTTCAAAAAAAAAAAAAAAAGGGTAGCTAAATTGATTAGATATGATTAGCCTCTTGATTACAAAAAATAGTATTTGTTATGCAAAATATGTGGTCAGTATGATTCCAAAAACAAATTGCATGACATATCTATTATGATTATGTGGTTATCAATGTTCAATTAATTTAATCTTTTATAAAAATTAAATAGTTCTGATCATGGTGATAAAATTTTGAAAAAATATTAGAGTTGGAGTGCACGACACCACCGTGCACTTTACCCTTTACCCAAAAGGAACCCTTGTCCCAGTAGTATAACCACACCTGGTTATTTTTATTTCATCTATGAGGTGTCATGATTAGACCCAGCCGACTATTAATTTGCGCCCTTTCAAAAGAAACATGACCGCAGGTGACCAAAATATACATCCACCCTCCAAGATGTGAGACCACGTATGGCCGACGAGATTAACCTAGTCCATCCTTATTGTCTAAACGGGTTAAAACCTACAGTAACACGGGTTTCGAAACTCTATTTAACCAAAGCAACTTATGTAAAATTCTTAAGCTGTAGAAAAGCTTTTTTGAGAGAAACCCAGACTAATCTTGTACTATAACACATAGCTAATGCCCTGTGGTTTAGGGAGTTGTGGTAGTTCTGCATAAATGACCTGACCACTTTTGGGCACTCACCTGATAGGGCGCATGCAGGACCCAGGTGCCCCAAAAAGTAGGCTCTTTCCTCCATTGAAAGGGATAGGTTCATGGATCCACCTCCAAACGTTGCTCTCCAGTCTCACCGACTTGGGGGTTGCTGACTCCAAGTAACAGCAGCAGCACGCAATCTCACGATTAATTATCGAGATGGATGGTGAAATTGAATGCTACTAAATGCTCCTGTAAACAACAGCCCCAAGTCCCAGTCACAGCATCACTACGTTGTCAATGGATCGGATAAAATACAATTCGAATTCAACTTGAAATATATGAATTCAGCCCCATTACAATCGGATTATACTTCCCACCAAATGCCCTTTACAATCGGATTACACTTCCCACCAAATACCAGGACCTTATGTGGATTTCAAATAAGGTGGTGCCAAAAAACTGAAGTCAGATAAGTTCCACTCATGACTCCATGTATAGGGTAGTTAGGCCATAAGCTAAGCTAATAATCCAATTTTCTTTGCTTCCATAAAAATCACAAATCCATCAATTTACAACACAATTAAAATTATGGCCCTGAAAAAAAAAAGTGACAGTGAATCCTGAAGAGTTCAAGGTGTTGCAATTTATGGCCCTTTTGCAACAACTTCAAAATCTTCTTATTTTAATAGAGGCAAATTGCAACACATGATTCAGCCATGCTATTAATAATATTAACTTGTAAAGCAACTCCTTTTCCAGTAATGTTATTCTATATGGACCTTTTTCTAGATTGTGAGCAGATACGTTTGAGTTCAAATCTTCTGTACTGACATCTTTCTATGCCACCGCACCGGTGCATTTTCAAAAGTGGGATCGAATAATAATTTTAAAAAAAACAAAAAATTAACACACAATCTAAGGACCCAAAATACAAGGATAGTGAAAATTTCATTATAGAGGATTTGAGGGGGAATAGGTTTGGGTGAGGGAAGTTTATATGCAAGTTATATTTCTAAACTCAACCTTGCGAAAGGAAATTCTTTGTGGACGTAAACACAAAGGAAATTGATTTTAGCACTTCAAAAATTGATGGAGGGGTTCCAAAACGACTTCGTTTTGTGTATCAATATCTTAGTAGCACGAAGCGGGAGCGGGAGCGGAGACACCTAGAAGCTCCTAAGGTTGGGAGCGCCTAAGAAGCGTATATAGATTTCATATAAATACGTATATAAAGTATCTTTAAATACTTAACCATTGAAGGAAAAGTGATTACTTATGAGAATTTTCATGATCTTAAAAGGGTACTTATAGGAAGTTAAATATTTTCAATTTGCCAAACTTTTTGAGTGATAAGATTTTCATATTTTTATTTCCACAATAGCATACCTCCCTTAAGAATAAGAGAATAGTTGCCTTAACCACCCAATAAGCTCCCATGTTAGTTGGGAGCGAGCTCCCGTCTCAAGGGGAGCGAGCTCCCGTCAAGCTCCCATCTTGGGAGCGCCGATTCGCGCTCCCGTTTTGGGAGCGCACCCATTTTAGAAGAATCCTGCTACTAAGATCAATATAGTCAATTTTAGAGCTCCTTCATCAATTTTTACAGTGTCAAAATCATAATCCAAACACAAAAACACACAATCCTATTATCAAAACAAAACACTCCTTTCAAATGATTTAAATAATTAGCCACTCCTAGTATTTTGCTTAAACCTAAAGAAGTAGTCGTTTTTTTCTTTTATAGACCCTTCAATCTAGTCAAGCAAGGTATCTTTTAAAATAATGTTGGGCGGCATACCCTTTCAGGATTATGATAAATCCGTCGAATTTTCGTGTTTGGGTGGTTATAACAAGTAATACATTAATGTTTGAGTGGTTATCGAATTTCATCGAGCCAATCAGTAGGTTATTCAGTCTTGGCCTCAAAGTATAACTACCACCAAAAACATACTCCGTAGCTAGTATTATTTTACGTATTTACAGAATGTACATCACTGTCTTCTAAGATGGATCTCTAATGTATTAATCAAGTTGGTAACAAACAAAGTTCGAGGGGTAAGGATGAGTTCACACTTCACACATAGGGCCTTTGAACAGATAATCTTTTCAAAGTCAAAAAACAGCCGCCTAGGGTTTTGAGTGCTCTAAGGCAATTTTGACAAGTCAGGGTCGCCTGGGGGGGGTGGGTGGGGTTCTGGGGGGAGGCGTCCCTCTCCCTCGCCTGGGCTCCTCCTCCTCCATCCGCTCTCCCTTCTCTGCTCTCCTCTTTCTTCCCCCTCTTCCCTATGGTTTTTTTTTTTTTTTGTTTTCTCCTCCATCAGATCTGACCCTCTTTGTTCAGTGGGCTCCGCCGTCACCGGAGTCGTTTGTCGGCATGTAATCCGTCGCTGGAGCCCTTGTGGCAGCAGCGGTGGAGGCAGTGAGGGTTGCGATCCGTTGGTAGTTTTTGAGCTGCTGGATTTAGAGCAAAATCTGAGAAAGTTTTGTCTCTCCTTGTGAGAGTAATAAAGTTTGCCTTTGGGCAATTTGTTTACTGTTCGGGTTTGAGAAGATTAGTATGCATTTATTGGTGGTTAGCTAGAAATTCATTAGTGTGTTTATTTCTGGTCGAAATTCATCTGATCGTCTGAGTTCTTGTTGTCTTTTTTTCTTGGCTAGCAATGTAAATCTTTTTGAAACTGCTATAGGAAATATGAATCTTCCACTCAGCAGAAGGTGCGGCAGACGATGCCTTGGCTGGGGATGAAAGACACCAATCACCTCGTTCATTCTCGTTATGTATCAATTAGATGATTAGTTTGACTTTGTCTAAGTTATTTGTAATGAATTTTGTTATGTTTCACCTCGTTCATTCTCGTTATGTATCAATTAGATGATTAGTTTAACTTTGTCCAAATTATTTGTAATGAATTTCGTTATGTAAGTACCGTTGGACTTTATCAATGCAGTACCTATCACTTTTGTCAAAAGAAAAAAAAAAAGGTTCACACTATATTTTTGATCTTCATATTGACGTGTAATACTTGTTTCTGCTAAGAATATCAAAAATACTACTTCTTCCGTCACTTTTTAAATGTCTTGTTTCGTAGTTTCAACTTATTAAGGAGACATCGTCATTACACATTTCACATTAACTTTTATATCCACTTTCCCTGCTTACCCTCTATCGAGATATCATTATTACACTTTCACGTACTAACTTTTCAAAATGAAATCTACTTTTAGTGGCAAAATAGAAAATATACCAATTTTTGCCCAATAATTTTATAAGATGGACACTTATTAAGGAACAGCTTAAAATAGAATATTGGACTCTAAAAAAAGGTCGAAAGGAATATTTAGAAAACAAAGTTGAGGAAAATAAGTTGTCTCAAATGGTGGGCATTTTTGGACAATCACGTTTAGACAAAAACGTGAATTCATGGTTAATTTTTTCAAAATAAGCTTCAAAAAAGATCAAACTTGTTTGTCTAACGAAAAAAATTCGAATGAGCTTTTAGTGAGTTACACAACGGTCAAGCTCAAGTAACTTCATTTCAGAGTGAGTTTCTCTACGGGAAATGGCTTATTTTCCTTCACAATATAGAAAGAGAAATAAACACCGTTACCCGTTTAGCCCCATAGAAAGAACCACCCCAATTAGGCTATGTTCTGAAACACCTTCTTAAAAAATAAGTACTTATTTCACATTTTCAAACTCAAAAATAATGCAAATAAAAAATAAATTTTCAATTTTTTTGCACCGTTTAAAAGATTTCAATGAGATCTATTAAACAAAATCCATATTGATAGAAAAATCATCTACGGAAGCATATAAATTTTAAACTTAAAATTACATTTTAAAAAAATAAATAATTATTTTCCTTTCGAAAACGGAGCTCCACAAGGACCACAAGTCCACAGGGCAAGTTCCATCTTCCTCTCTCTCTCTCTCTTCGGAAACAGGAAAAAGCAGTGCGAGCAGGGACCACATAAAGGGAAAAAGGGCCTACCCATTTCAAGTAAACGTAGAATGATTGACCGCCGACCATATCAAGGGAGTTTAATGCCGGGATTACCAAGTGGGTATCCCCTCCTAGTGGACATTGATGTTTCATTCTTTGGGTGCACTAGAGATTACAGCTGTATCCTTACGAGCTGAGAATGCGATTTTCCACATTAGACAATAATCTCTGGTTATGCTCCATGTGAATATGTACAAAGTTTTTTCCTTTGTAATTTGGGGTCCAGACCAACTTCGCCATACCTAGATGGGGGTAAAAATATTTAAGAGAATTACAACAGCATAACGGAGATGAAGACAAATTCAAAGGGGTCAAGAAAGTACGTGTTGACCTTAGATTTGGTCAACGGCCGAGGTCAACCAAGAACGCTGATCAACCAAATCAACGACTCTCAATTCCGACCTCAAGCTTAGCAACCGTCTCCTCGGACATGGTCAAACGTTCGAGGAGGACATAGTTCTAGATCCATCTGTGAGATTAAAAAGTCTTCATTAGGGACCTTGGCCTCAAATAACGTCCGAGGAGACCCAAGATCTCAACAAAATGTCAGCGGTTTTCTTCGAAGTCATGCCCGAGAAGAATCAGGCACATGGGCACCCAAAATGATTGTGGAAATGTCCCTAAAGTCGTAACGGAAGTGGGGCAGGTGGATAGCTGATAAGATGAAGGCATACTACAAAGGGATCGAAAAAATCGTACACGAGAGCATTGTGAGTAAAACTACTCTCGTATTCATAATCTCTGAGAATTCTTGGACTAGCATTCCTAATCCACAGTTTACCCTTGAGTGGAAATTGACTTGACCGTTGAGGACATTTTCAGCTGTCAACACAGGTCGGAGTATCGCTAACCGTCTTTCTTTTTGCAGAGTCAACAAGTCAAAAGAGTAAGAAGCCGTTCCACTTTAAGAAAAGGAAGGGTTTTGAGAAAAGAAGGTAATTTCAAAGTCAAAAATTATGTGTTTAAGCAAATAATTTTTCAACAAATATGGATCTTGTTTGATAGATCGCATTAAGATCTTTTAAAAGGTGCAAAAAAAATTGAAAAATCATTTTTCATTTTCGTTATATTTGAGTTTGAAATTACATTCTTTTTGAATAATAAGGTTTTAGGAGAAAGCGGAAAGAGGTCTAAATCTTCTTACCAAGAGCTCCAAGAGTAAATCCAATCACTAAAAGGAAGTCCTAAACCCTGCATCCACACAACTAATTCTAGAGAGACTAATTCTACCGTTTATTAGTGGGGGTCCCACTTAAAGCCCCTTAAGAACTAGCCCTACAAGAGTTAACAGCGCCTGGAAAGTTTTGAGCCTGAGATCTAAGAGCATCCACAGTGGAATAAGCAAAACAAAAAATTGTTAAAGTTAGCAATATTTGTTCAAAAAAGTGCTCACATTGGAATAACCAAACTTAACAACCTTTTAGCAACTCATCAAATTTTGGCTTTTGAATAATCAAAACTAGCAACCTTTAGCCAATAATCAAATTAGTGATCCCCATATTTTCTCAATCAAATATACCCATGATTACACAAAAATCTTTTCTCTCTCTCTCAACAATGTTTTCAAAAAATAATTATAAAAACTATTCTTACTATTCTTTTCAGAAACTTTTTTCTAAAAAAAAAAAACCCGTCTTTATATGAACTCTTTTTTTTAATAAAAACTATTCAAATTTTTTAAAACTATTTTTTTTTAAAAATTGTATTTACACAAAGCTATTTTTTTACACATTTTTTTTCATTAACTATTTTTTTATCCAACTGTTTTTAACTTAAACTGTTTTTTTTCTTCCAAAAACTGTATAATTAACTCTTTTTTTCAAGAACAAATATTTTTTTTATAAAAACTGTTTTTAACATAAACTAGTTTTTCAAAAGATTTACATGAAATGAAGGGAAAAATTTGGAGAAAACTCATGGAGGGAAGCAATGGTCCTATTGTTTTTTATTATGAGCAAAAAATAACTAATGTAAGATTTGACATCGTTAACTTTAGCAACCTCTAAATGGATAATCAAAATCTGATGTGGCATGTTTTGATTATTCACTTTTGCTCATTCCACTGTGGATGCTCTAAGAAGAAACAAATACCTAAGACTCAGACATTGACCATCAAATCAATCTCTCTTGAAATTATACTTATGTATAAACGTCGGACACTCAATGCTTAGACAATTGTATGAGATTTGTACATGCTCTTATCATACTAGTTAGAACTACACCTAGGAAGCCCTTTTTTTTTTTTTTTTTAAATTTATTTTTGTGTAACACCGTGCATAAAAATTCTCTATAATACCTCTAAACGAAATCTCGCCCAAGATCCTGGTAAAAAAAAAATACTACTCCCTCCGTCCCTTATTTTGTGTCCAGTATTCCATTTTAGGCTGTCCCTAAATAAATGTTCATTTTGTAAAATTAGTAGATAAAAATTGGTGTATTATCTATTTTGTCCCTAAAAATAGATTTCATTTTGAAAAGTAAATGAGTAAAAGTGTAATGATAATGGGTAAGTAACGAAAATAGAGGAAAAAATTGATGTGAAAGGTATAACGATGATTTCTTTTTAATAAGTTGAAATTACGAAGCAGGACACTTAAAAAGGAACGGAGGAAGTATTACTATTGATAGCTCATATGATCATATCTATAGTTCCATCGCTTTATCATAGTATTCCACGAACTTGAATAAACAATTCTTAAGTAACACCGCCACCAAAACACACCCACCTACACACATTGAGAGAGAGAGAAAGAGAGTGAGTGGGAACATCACTGGATTTACTTCAGCAGCAGGAGAAAGCGCTGAAGCTGAATTGACTGGTACCAGGTAGCTGGAGGCTGGACCTTATTGTACGCAAATGGGGGTCTGGCCTAGGGATCTGGTTCAAGAACAATGTTAGCCATTGCTACTTGGGAGTGTGGTCCCAAAAGGTCATTTAAATCAACAAAGCTGTCATTTTTTCATCTGTAAATGCAGTACACCCACCTTGACCTACAGTTTTTTTTTCCACATTTTATGCATCAAAGAGAACTTAGGCAACGTTCCAGAAATCTTTTTAAAAAATAAATATTTATTTTGAAACTTTTCAAAGAAAAATAAGAAGAATTGTTTCAGAAACTCAAATAAGCAGCTTATTTCACATTTTTAAATTCAAAAATAACGTAAATAAAAAATTATTTTTTTATTTTTTTGCACCATATTAAAGATCTCAATGAGATCTAATAAATAAGATCCATATTGATAGGAAAATTATTTGCGTAAACACATGATTTTTGAGCTTGAAGTTACCTTCACCAAAAAATAAGTACTTCTTATTTTGTGGAATAAGTCTTATTATTAGACAAAAAATAAGAACTTAAACCCGTTCTGGAACGGGGCCTTAGTAAGTTAGTATGTTATTTTATAGGGGTCCAAAGACTGTCTATAACCCTGAATCCCATCCACGTCCCTTGCGGAGCTCAAATCCCTGTCTCCACTGAGGGAGGAAGTGAACTTACCATCTAAGTTAACAAGACAGTTCCCTTGACCTACGTTCAAGAGCCCTGATTCACGGTCTGTCCATCCCATTGGCACATCAGACCAAAGAGAAAAACTTTTTAACATGCCTCCCGTAAATAAAGTTTACGGAGGCAAATCTTGGTCATTCAAAAATATTTTGGATGATCCAAATTAAAGACAAACTATTAATGGTCAGAAATATTTATTATCGATAAAAGTTTAAAAACGTATCTCAACAAGTGATTACCTAAACAAACGGGTGAGCTTGCGCGGAGCCGTGAATAGGTTTCTCTCTACATCAAAATAGTTCTTTTTCGTTTTCCTTTTCGTTTTCCTTTTCTAGTATGGATGCCGAAATGTCCAAACTTGAAGGTTCACTTCTTTAATTATAATTCCGAGCTTCATGCCGAGCGATCATATGAACTCTAGGAATTTTTATCACGAGGGTAATTAAGTCCCACAAGTTTTGATAAGAAATCGTTTCAAAATTACAAACGGACAAAGTTTTGACATGTCCACACGGATGTTTTCACGAAAAGAAAAAATTGCAAACTTACGAATTATGTTGATTAGTTTTTAATATAGTTTTTACTTGTTGCCTAGTGTCACGGCCTTAGAATTCACCTCATAACCTATGCTATCAAATACATCTCCTCATCAATGTATGTGATTTTACTACCAATTTTTATAGGAATTTAATAGCTAAAACACTCTTGCCTGCCTTACAACCGCTACTGCTAAAATCTAAGCTAATTTTTTAATACATCACTCAGATATAGAATATTCCCCTTTGTGTCTGCAAGAATCTAAGAAGCGAAATCCCCTTTGCTCTCCAACTTGACCCCTCAAGTCTTCTCCCTCCATTTAGGGGGAAAAAAAAAAAACACGTTTGCCCTAAATCTAATCCTCTGAATCCTTTTGTTTTATCTTTTTGTCGGAGTATAAAATTTAGTCTTTTTGCCATTTTTATGTGGGGTTGACCTTGTTTTTTAATGGTGGGTCCAATCCTAAATAAAAACGATTACTAAATTTTCCCTCAAGTACTTTCATAACCAATGGGTTGAACTGACCATTCCACAAGGAGAAAAGGTCCTATAACCACTGAATTTGTAGGAATATGGATAAGAACCTCAGAGAGAGCCCCATAATTCTAATAAGTCATGAATTTGAAAGAATGGACTCATGGTGATTGCAACAACGATTCAGAATATTATACAAAAATGAAACAAAATATGGAAAGTGAAATTTATTGCCACTGTATAACTGAAAGAGTACAGACTAAAGGATAGATCCAAATACAAACAAACACACCTCCTCCTAGATATCATCTCTCTCTAAAACTTGCAGAAACAACAGAGGAAGAGGCATGCCCTACAGTCGATAAAACAACAAGACACTGATAAACTGACACAGATGACATGAAAAGGAATATACGCCCAATAGACATACTACGAGAACCCAACAAAAAGCCACAGAAGCTTTGGTCTGAATCTAAAACAACAGACTTTTTCACAGCTTTTGATTTCCCTAAAAACAAAAAACAGTGGCTCTACTCGACCTTATATACCCAACATCAGAAGGCTTCAAGAAAATGATGAAACCCACGGAATTCAGTTGAATGATGATGGTCCTGAGTCTTGACCCATCATCTAATTCAAATCAGAGTTGTAGGTACTGGGCGGTGGACTATCGGAGGTGCTGCCGCCGCCGCCGCCGCCTCCTTTCCGGATCCCACGCAGTGCTTCCCCTGTTTTCGAGGCGACAGAGGATATGGTCTTGACCAAGCTCTCAAAAATTTGAGCTTTGATCTGCCCTCTCTTGGGGGGAAGGCTTGTGTTTTGTTTGTTTGAGGGATTGGAATCCTTTGATGGAGAGGTGGCCATTGAAAGCAATTATCAGAGAAGCAGAGAAGGGAAGCAGAGTTTGTGATGTCAACAAAAGGAATAAGTAACAGAGGGTGAGGGAGAAAGAAGAAATTATGGACTAATTTGAAACAGAAGGAGCGAAATTGAGGATTTAAGTGAAAAATTGGAAGAAGATTAGATATGGCTGTTATATGTAAACGAGAAGAAAACAAGCAGACTAAGGTAAGATATACAATTCAGAGTTCCATGGAGGAGGAGGAGGAGGAGGAAAGGTGAGGGTAAGAGCCAAGAGGCCTATGCGGGTAGGAGCCAAGCGGCGTATGTGAGTTAATTGCCAAGAGAAGTTGGTGCTTTGGGAGGAATATATAGGGGGATTTTTAGGCCTAAATTTCGACAAGGAACCCAAATGTATCACAATATGCATTTTGCTCCTTTCGCAAAATAACTCCAAACAACAAGCCATCTCAATGATCTCATCTTCGTGATCCTCAAAAAAAAAAATGATCTCATCTAGGCCCCTCACCCACCATATATAACAAAACGGAAAAAAACCATCTCACGTAGGATCCACCAGAACAAGAAAAAGTTGTACGCGGTATCAGGCACTCAGAACTCGAGTAAGTGTGTGAGATATGAGTCCAATTTTTAAATCCGTTCTCTTGAACCTAACTTAAACTTAACTTAAATCTGCAAATTTTATTCTTATTTAAATTTTTTTTGCATTTGTTAATTTTGCACCAAACTTTTGTGGATTATTGATTTGTTTCGACGAAAGGAATCGGAAAAGTAAAAAAATTTCTTAAAATACTAGGGTAAAGGTAAATTTTTTTTTACTTTTTCTTATCGAGACAAATCAATAACTCACAAAAGTTTGGCTCAAAACTAACAAATGCGAAAAAATTCAAATAAAAACAAAACTTTCAGATTTAAGTTTAGTTTAAGTTAAGTGCAAGAGAACACAAAGAAAGCAAAAAAACATTCGTAACAAGGGCCACATAACATGCAGGAAGTGGAGAAATCGGGTGATTATTTTGGTGACGTTCAACTGCCCTCTTCTGCTAATGGAAGCCCCAATTCATATGAAATGTAAGTTGCCATTTAATCCCCTGTTCTTTTGTTTCCATAAAAGGATTACTGGGGTACTTTCTTTACTGTCACAAGAACTGAGGCCTGAGGGTTACATGCCCCATCAGTTAAAGTGCAGGAGTCCTAATTGGCTAATTTTTGTTTTGTGGAAGAAAAGAACAAATGTGGTTTCTTCTGCTGCAAGTTCCCATCCTTGTGGGTAAGTCCCAATTTCTTAATACTAAAAGGAGATGCCTATTCGAATGAATATTCTGAAGCGTATATTCAAGACTCAAGAGCATTGGGTAGACTGACTAATCACCTAATCTTCTATGAATTCCACGTATTGGTCGGCGTTTAGTTAGGCATCATGTTTCCAAATCATCGTTTTCTCCTGACAAGTTTTTTTTCTTTTTTTGGACGTTTTTTCCTGACAAGTTAAGCGGGACCGTATCTATAGTGCTCCGAGTAATGGATAATTTCTCCTCAACTACACAAAAGGGCGTCGGGCATTGTGTCCATACAGCACGTTTTGATGGTTGGATTATTTTTACGAAAATTTGATAAGATGGAATTAAGAAAGGAGATAGAAGGGACAAGTGAAGCCTACGAGATAGTAGATGGGAATATATGAATACTGTTTGTTTGGTAACTTCGATTTGAGTGATTGATGTCATGTTCTCTTTACAAATCAAAAAGAATTTTTCAAAAAATTTCCCTTAAATTTCTCCTCCTTCAAACATTTTTTTCTCTATCTCTCTTCACTTATTATCTCTACTATTTTTCAAAAAAAATTTCAACACCAATTCAAACATAGCATGAGTGAGATAAAAATGAGATAAAGATGTTGAGGATTATTTTTGGTAACTTCGATTTGAGTGATTGAGTGAGATAAAGATGATGAGGATTATTTTTGGTTGTTGGATGAGGGAGACTAGCTAATACAAACCCTGCCCCTGGAATTAGTTAATCTCCCACATGGGGTACTAAATGGACAAATAATCTCACCTTGTTCAGTCCAGTGCTTAATCCCAAATGTACCGAACACGGGACTAAGGAATAATAGAAAATATGTGTGCCCTTGTGTTCCCCTTAATACTAATCCTACCTTCCTAGTTCTCCAACCAAACAAGCCCATAGGTTCCCTTAATACTAATCCTACCTTCCTAGTCCTCCAATCAAACAAGCCCATCGGTGTTTTGGTAATAAGAACAAGAGACGGGTCGTGATGAGTAGATTCTGACTTTTATCCAAAACTAACCATTATCTAAGCTCACTTTCAGCCAATTGAAAGCAATGGGTCCCCTACAATTTTCCAATGTTATTAATCTCTTTGTTGCTTTCACTACAGATGCATTTGGATATGATTTCACTTTCATTTCACTACACAATAAGCCCGATAACTAAAGCTATAAGTTTGGAGAGACAAGGAATCACTTCTTCAGCCACCAAAAATCAAAAGCTTGTAAATATCACCAGACAAAGATAGTTCACTATTTTTCCTCCAGTACTTATAGCTGCCGAATTAATTTCCATCTTCTTTAAAGAATGCAGCTGTCACTTTTCCTTACTTTTCTTTGATTGTCATATAGTATTGAACTTTTGACTCATAAAAACAGGCATATGCACCAGTGCGCATAAATCAAGTCATGAACTCGAAGTGCTTAACTGCAGTCGGGGACCAAACTCGAGATGCATGAAAATATGAAATAAACAAGACTGAAAAATTAATTAGAGAACATCTTCGATTACGAATTAATTAGAATATTATAAGATGGACTGAAGTCTGAAGCTTAATAATTTCACTGAAGCCGAACGAAATTACCTGAAAACACTTGTGCCCTTCTAGAATCCGGCATCAGGACTCCACCCTTCAGTAATACAGAGCCCATGAGAGGAATTCCTCCTTTTCTACAGCAATAAAAAGCTCTTTTACTACCGGGAAAAATGAAAAAACTGAGCCGAACCCATCATTGAAAGTTAAAAAAAGAAGATTCAAAAAAAGGTCAAGTCGCTATCACGAAATTCAACAGTGTCAACTGACCTTAAGTCGCTGTGAATATCCACGACATGGCAAATGCATGGGGACCCCATGAAAATGAAGGCAGACGCGTTAACTTGATAAGGTAAGATTTTTATTTTTATTTTTTTTGATCCGCGATAAGGTAAGATCGTCTGAACATTTTTAATAAGTTGAAGAAAGGACAAAGTCCATTTTGATCCCCTGGGGTTTGGGTCAAGTGCAGATACACCTCCTATGGTTTAAAAGTGTGTACATAACCCCCTGTGATTTTGAAAATGTGCGGATAGACCCTCTGTCATCATGTTGTCCATCCATATTAATGGAGACAACATTAAAAGACCGATATGCCCTCATCATCTCCCTTGATTCTTCTTGTTCTTCAAATATAACCAATCCATCCCATATACTAAAAATTGAATCCGAACCGTTGATATTGTAGCGTTTGACGAATACTACATCTTGCCCAAAATTCAAGTCGATCAAAAAATAAAAAGCCTCATAGTTGAATTGAAATTATTATGAAATTAAAATTTCAAATTTGAATTTACCAAGAATTATATCATTGGGTTATTGAAGTCTGATTGAGATAAATTTTTTACAAAGATGTTCTATTCTTTATTTAATACATTATGAATAGCTTAGATTAGATTCTAGAGGCGTGTGAGATACACTTCCATTAGTATGAATGAAAACATAACGGAAGAAGGTCTATCCACACATTTTCAAAATCACAAGAGATAATGTGCACATTTTTAAACTATAGGGGGTGTATCTACACATGACACAAACCACAATGGGTGAAAGTGGACTTTGCCCTTAAAGAAAAGTCACACAACTTTTCTTAATTAGTTTTTTTTTTCTTTGTATGATGGTAAAAAATGTCCAGACTAGCTTACGTGTACCTCAACTAATCTCCTTCTCAGTTCAATCAAAGGCAGGTCATCTACGTCGGGATCAGGAATTCTTGAGAATTACTTTCTTACGGTTTGACCACAAAAATCGAACCATGGTCAATAGTATAGTGGAGCAAACCTACCGACCAAGACTTTGCCCTTAAAGAAAAGTCACACAACTTTTCTTAATTAGTTTTTCTTTTTCTTTGTACGATGGTCAAAGATGTCTAGGCTAGCTTACGCATACCTCAACTAATCTCCTTCTCAGTTCAATTAAAGACAGGTCATCTACGTCGGGATCATAAATTCTTGAGAATTACTTTCTTACGGTTTGACCACAAAAATCGAACCATGGTCAATAGTGTAGGGGAGCAAACCTACCAACCAACCGAACTAATCCTGGGGCTGTTTTTTCTTAATTAGTCGGGGGAGATAAGGGGGAAAAGTATTGACAAATTATACCTAGTCATTAAACTGTAAGGCAGCTGGCATCTATTGCTAGGAAGCTTCTCCTTCATGTTGGTACGATCAATTGACATGGTACCGTCGAGTCTTTTGGGTCACAGAGTCACAGCTGTACCATGGACTTCGGGGACCTTAAGCAGCCAACTGATGACTCCCGGAGGTGTGAAAGGCTTAGAAACACATGGGAAAAGGTCAACAAAGTGGAAGAATATTTGAAGGACTAAATAAATGCTAAAAGCCGGAAACTACCCTGCCATTTCTAAATTTAAGACTAAATAAATGCTAAAAGCCGGAAACTACCCTGCCATTTCTAAATTTAACTATCTCAATTCCAAAAGCAACCGAGTATCTTGGTCTGACTGACATCTCCTCTCCTCTCCTCTCCTCTGAGCCTCTAATGTATTATTGTAAAGATTATGACAATAGCAGAATAATAATAATATGATGCAATCAAAACTCCATTATGAAAACGACCTCTTAGAAGCCTACTGTCCACTCAAAAAAATTGACAAAAAAATGTGAAGCGGAACCCATATTTTGTAGAAGGCAGGCTAAAGAGAACTGCAACGGTGCAAACCAATAACCCAAAGAAAGAGAAATCCTTTGAGTAAACGATTCAATCGAGGTAACAGTTGCTTCGATTGAAACCTACAGCCACAAAATTCCACGGCATCTGTTCCTACATCATAGGCTCTTCCAAGTTCCAAGTAGGAAAATGCTAAATGGAGCAAAAGCAGCCCAATCAAGTATGTAGTAACATGCAAATAAGTGACAACCAATTCAATGAGCATACATAAAGTGATAAAACTAATAACAATGCTACTGGAGAAATAACAATGGGTTAAATAATGGCTGCAGCACAACAGAGAGGATTAGACTAGATCGAATTGACCTATTGTAACAAAAGTCAGGAACTAAATGTGAAAATTTACAAGAGCAAATAAACAGAACAAAACTCGGACTTGGGCTTCCAGCCGAATGGTCATACACCAACAATTAAGTGTTGGGAGTTTGTGGTTTTGAGCTGAGGAGTGTTCCACTTTTTCAAAAGTTAACTTTTTTTCAAATGGAGGTAATTTCAAACTCAAATATAATGAAAATGAAAAATATTTTTTCATTTTTTTTTGCACTGTTTAAAAGATCTTAATGAGATCTATCAAACAAGATCCATATTGGTAGAAAAATTATTTACGTAAAGACATGATTTTTGAGTTTGAAATTACCTTCTTTTTCAAAAAATTCTTTTTTAACAAAACCGGAACACCCATCGACAACCTTTTTGTAGTAATCTAAATCACTAACCTCACAATTGTTCTTCGCTTTGTATCCAACGGGACCACCACTTCCGAAAGAAAATGACATCAACAGAACTTCCACAGGATGAATGGGCTTATCACGTGAGCAAGATTTGTCAATTTCATATGTTTTTCTCTCTTTTTTTTTTGGGCAAGTGAGGGTTTCCAACAAAAGAACAAAATAGTCAACATCAGATAACGACCTCTGTACCACCACATTAATAACCATGCCTAATATAAGATATTCTGATCGGTAATTGCGATTGAACTGCGAAGAGCCAAAACCCAAATGCTCAAATTGAATTGTCAATTGAATTCTAGGAAAGAGTGTTCGAAAGTGGATTGAATTGAGAGTAAAATACAGAGAGAACGGAGTATGATGTGTGGGTTATTTACCTTGGCTATCCATACGTTGCGAGCAGTGAAATATTTGGCATTTCACTTGGACAGACCCATCTTTGTTCCGTTGTTCGCCATCTCTCTCTCTCTCTCTCTCTCTCTCTCTCTCTCTCTCTCTCTCCAATTTTGTGGAAATGCTGCCTAGGAAGTAGGAACACATGTAGAAATGCATGACTGTCCTTCTTGTAACTATCAACTATGCTTATTTTAGTTGAGGAGCGAGGAATTGATGGATAGTGCTATGTAATGGTGTCCGCAGTACCGTGCTATGCACCTCTGAGCCGTCGGATCGTACGTCCAGCGGTTCGGATCTCATCTTGGCAATGAACGGCTCTCAATCGTTGATTGCCGAAATGAGATCCAAGTTGTCGGATCATTCGGATGTACGATCCGACGGCTCGGCGATGCTGTGCACCTCACAGTACCAACCCGAGATTGATGTGAGAGTGTATAAATTGAAGGCTAATTGAAAAACCGATCCAATCCAAACCAATCAGTCCTATTTGGTTTTGTCGTGAAGTTCATTGGTTAGGTTATGGTTAACTCGTTAATTTTAATTCGTTTTCAAATTCAATTTAATTAAGGATAGTGGTGAGAATTGGACGGACAATTTAGTATTAATATCTACACATATATGTGTGTATTGTGATTTTGTAATTTTTTTTCTTTGTTTTTTTTTTTAAGATGTCAATGGATTTATAGGAAGTCAAGTCTTTACACAAGATGGAATCAAGAATACAACCCGATTGAAATAAAAACTTCCTAAGATGGAATCAAGATGTCAATGTATTCAATGGGTTAAATAATGGCTGCAGAACAACAGAGAGGATTAGACTAGATCGAATTGACCTATTGTAACAAAAGTCAGGAACTAAATGTGAAAATTTACAAGAGCAAATAAACAGAACAAAACTCGGACTTGGGCTTCCAGCCGAATGGTCATATACCAACAGTTAAGTGTTGGGAGTTTGTGGTTTTGAGCTGAGGGACTAAAATCGACAACCTTTTTGTAGTAATCTAAATCACTAACCAAACTAGGGCCATTACTCGAAATCGGAAAATCGATCGAAACCGAAAAAACCGGACCAGACCGAATTTTTTAAACCAGTTGAATAATTTCAATTCGATTCCGGTTTATAAAATTTTATAAACCGGAAAAATAATTTGATCCGGTTTATGTGTTTTAAAAACCGGTTGAAACCGGACTGGTTATATATATGTATAATATATACATATATATAAAAAAAACATAGGGGAGGGGTTGAATTATGGGTTTTTGGTTGATATTTTGTAGTATATATTGGTCTAATAAATATATTTATTATATAAAAACTATTTTTATGGGCTTAATTATGTTTTTATGTATTAGGCTCAAAATTGATCCTTTTTTGTTGGGCCCAAAAAAAGGGGTTGAATTATAGATTTTTGGTTGATATTTTATGGGTTGAATTGTGAATTTTTTGATGTGTTGGGCCCAAAATATGGCTTATGAATGAAAATCGGATAAACCGGACCGGAACCGGTTGAGCCGGTCGAAACCGGAAATCTCAACCGGTTTCGGTTTCTAAAAATCTCAAACCGGATAACCAGTTTCGACCCAAAAATACATCCAAACCGGTCAAAACCGGACCGGTATCACCCCTAAACCAAACCTATGAACAAAAAACCAAAACTATGGGGAAAGCAAATGCCACACTACTATGTTTTGCGCAGGACATGCTGCACTACTCGAGCAGCTATCGTTTGCGATAGGACAGTGGTCAGGAAAAGAAAACAACACAGTTTGAACACTAAAAGAAGCTAAGAAAAGCATCTATGCAAAGAGACATGATTAAACTCAGGGGCGGAGGGATATTGGGTTAAGCGGGGCGACTTGACCCACTAACCTCCAACTTCTCCCTTGATGAACTGTTTGTGAATTTGACCCGCCCCAGTCAGAACAAAATTATCAAAAGAATTCCTACTAAAATTATATTCTTGCCCCTTTCTACCACAATAATTTTGCTTACAAATGTCTAATACACTTGGATATTACCCACACAATGCCAAAAAAATTTTAATTTTGACAACAACAAAAAAAACACGCGAAGATCGATATATATTCAGAAGAACTTTCCCGTCGGCCCTTTTTTTCGCAGTTGGCGATTAGGCTTTCTTTTCCGATATTTGAATCCATTTTTTCATAGATGTCGAAACGCTTTTAGCATATTGATCATTCTCCTAGGGACTGTCGTTCGCAAATTTTCTATGGTTGGGTATTGGCCCCACGATCCTGACTCCGCCCCTAATTAAACTATACTTAAGATAAATAAACTCAAACTTAATCAGCTAATACAAATCTAACAAACTCTTGCCAATCCATCACAAATTCGCGATAGCTGTAGAATGTAGGCTCTTTCAACACATATAAGTAAATAATTAACAACTCGATTCGATTCAACGCCTATGAGTTATAAGAATCACAGGTAACAATTTCAAATCAAGGAAGCAGCCATGAAATTCTGCAGATGTAACGAAAAAACATATAAAGATAAACATTCACAGACAACACAAACCCAACAAATACGATGAACACGAAGGAAATCACGTACCGATGAATGCTCGAATCCATTGAATTAACCTAATTACAGAAAACAATAGTACGAAGGAAATTTCGTGGTGATTAGTGAGTTGAAGCTATTGAATATACCTAATTACATAACCACGTTTGAGAGAACATAACGTCCCGCCATAGCTTCCCGCCATGCTTGTGATTACTTCTCTGTTTCCCTCTACGAAACCCTAAAAGGCCGCGTTTGAAAATTTTGGAAATTGGTGCGGGCGATCGGCCCATGCGTTGGTAACGCGAGCAAACTATGGGCTTTGGACTGGAAAATTTCGATTTCAGGCCCTGGCCCACGGTTACTCGGGCCAAATTATTTTTGTCAAATTTCGTTTGGTTTTTCTTTTCAACAAGGCAGACTTTGATTATTTAAATAAATAAAATTTTGCTGGAAGTGAGAGTGGGAGAAGGTAATGTGAAAATAGTAAGATTTATTTTCTTCCTATGCGTTTAATTAAAATGAATTTTTTTTATATGAAACTTGTAAGAAAAATAAAAGTTATTAACTTTTTTTTTTTTGAACGGCAAAGTTACTAACTTACCTGGAGTAGTAATATCAAGATCACGGGCATAGTAGAAAGTTTCATAATAGGTGACAACTTTCACAATAAAATACTATAATTTTTTTTGTATTTTAAGTATGAAAGTGAAAACTACATAACCATGCCTATAAATGGTTGTACAAGAAAATTTTCTGAATACTTTTGTACTATTAAATTTTTTTTTTTCCCTGGGATGCTAGTCAAATGCCAAAAAAAACAAAAAACTTCATGCTTTTCTTTTTGTCCATTTCCTATCATTTCACTCTAATCAGTAATCAAATAGATTCTTCATTCTTAACATATGGAGTAATTAGTCTCTCAATTGAATTTGAACATTCCAATTTTCAATAGGGGTGCACATTGGTCCGGTCCTCTTGAAAGCCATTAATCGGACCATTTCAAATAGTTTTAAAATAATGAGAACCAACATCTAACTAATATAGCCGTGGAACCTAATCAGAGCCAAACAATAAGATCGATTCGGGTTCTTTTTTATAGGGGATCGGTTTGGTTTTTGTTCGGTTATGATTCCATCCAATTAGCATCAAAATATTTGTTTACAACACATGAACTTATAAAATAATTGATGATTTAAGGCACCGACTATAGTAGTATATTAAAGATTTTCCTAACAAATGTGATTTATCTTCTAAATATACTAACTTAACAAAGAAAAAAAAAAGGGGCTAAGACGAGACATTGGTCTTTTGTGTGGTGTTGTAGGAGCCAAAACAAAGTAGCCACTGGATAGCTTCTAAATGTTTTGATAAGAAGTTTTTATTTCAGTTGGGTTGTATTCCTCCCGGTCTTGATTCCATCTTGTGTAAAGACTTGACTTGAGTTCCTATGAATACATTGACATCTTAAAAAGAAAAAAAACAAGGAAAAGAAATTACCAAATCACAATACACACACATATATGTGTAGATATTAATACTAAATTGTCCGTCCAATTCTCACCACTATCCTTAAATTGAATTTGAAATCGAATTAAAATTAACGAGTTAATCATAACCTGACCAATGAACTTCACGACCAAACCAAATAGGACTGATTGGTTTGGATCGGATCGGTTTTTCAATTAGCCTTCAATTTATACACTCTCACATCAGTCTCGGGGTTGGTGCTTTGAGGTGCACAGCATCGTGCTGCGCATCTCCTAGCCGTCGGATCGTACATCCGACGGTTCGGATCTCATCTCGGCAACCAATGATTGAGAGCTGTTCATTGTTAAGATGAGATCCGAATTGTCGGATGTACGATCCAACAACTCAAAGGTGTGCAGCACGGTGCTGCGGACACCATTGCACAACACCGTCCACCGATTCCTCAGTCCTCAACTAAAACAAGCATAGTTGATAGTTACAACAACAATCATGCATTTCTGCATGTGTTCCTACTTTCTAGGCAACATTTCCACAAAATTAGAGAGAGAGAGAGAGAGAGAGAGAGAGAGAGAGAGAGAGAGAGAGAGAGAGAGAGAGAGAGAGAGAGAGAGAGCTGGCGAACATTGGAACAAAGATGGGTTTGTCCAAGTGAAATGCCAAATACTACTTGCAACATATGGATAGCTGTTAGCACCTTGATTTCCAAGGCTTGCTAAGCTTGGCTAGCGGTGACACCTTGCACCCTAGCCAACCGAAGGAAACAAAGGCATGAGGCAGGCATGTCTTTACAAGGTGACCCGATGGTGTCGGTTGGTGTTGGCACTAGTCCCTTAGGCAAGTGACAGTTGTGATGCACGTGAAGACCCGATAATATCGAGGCATGGATGCTAAACGGGAAGCCGGCTTGTGGGACAAGACAATCGAGAAAAACAGCTATGTATTGGGAGCTGGGGTTGGATCACGAAATTGGCCAGGCAGCCTTGAGTTGGCTCGGGCAAAATGGAGGCAGACTTGAGTTGGCTCGGGAAAACGGTTATTGACGGTTAACAGCATTTTGCACATGTTGCTGGGAGCATGAGACAGGTGTCCAAGGCGGAAATGGGCTGCTTATGATGCTGGCAGCATGAGACAGGTGTCAAAGGCAGAAACGGGCAGTTATCGACAGTTACAGCCAGGAAGTTTTAGGTTTTCAATGTGCTGGCAGATTCTGGCAAAGCCAACACAGCCCTAGGGCAGTTGGGGGTGTCAACTGCAAGATCCTGGGTTGGCCCCATGATCTCATGTACTTAGTGGCCACGTTTTTATGATTGTAAGCCTATTTAGGCAAGGCATTTCGTAGCCTAAGGCAGAGGGATGTTCTGTCTAGGCTCTAGAGTGTTTCCTTTGTAAGTCGGTGCTTAATAAAGGTTGGGACGGTTCCCGTAACTCTTGTGTGTGTTCTAGACGTTTAAAACATAACGGGTGTGTGAGTAAACACTAGTTGGCTGAGACCAAGTGTTGGTGTACTTGGTGCCATCAAGGGTATATTTCTAGGCGAAAAACAGCCCCGTGACAATAGCCAAGGTAAATAACCCACACATCATACTCCGTTCTCTCTGTATTTTACTCTCAATTCAATCCACTTTCGAACACTCTTTCCTGGAATTCAATTGACAATTCAATTTGAGCATTTGGGTTTTGGCTCTTTGGAGTTCAATCGCAATTACAGATCAGAATATCTTATATTAATGTGGTGGTACAGATCGAGGTCGTTATCTGATGTTGATTATTTTGTTCTTTCGTTTGAAACCCTCACTTGCCCCAAAAAAAAAAAAAGAGAGAGAAAAACATATGAAATTGACAAATCTTGCTCTCGTGACAAGCCGATTCATCATGTGGAAGTTCTGCTGATGTCATTTTCTTTCATAAGTGGCGGTCCCATTGGATACAAAGCAAAGAACAATAATGAGAGATGGTTATCAGCAGATACATTAGTCCTGTAGAAGTATAGGATGCATTAACCTCTTAGAAAATCACAAATTGCTTGACTATTGAAGGGGTTGCGACTTTATTTAGTCCACACCCGGCATTATGGACCCAAAAACTAGCTACGCGTGACAATGACATAGCAGTCTCAACTCTCAAGCGAGTTAGTGTTGGCCGTTAAAAAAAAACTGAGGGGGTGTTAGGGACTTCAATTGGAGGCCTAATGTCTTCAAGGTGCAATGTGTGGCATCTAGAACGAAGAACGAGAAAGAAAGGAAATCTAGGACACGGATGCTATTTTTTGATACACTCGACAAGAAGTTTATCAGGAATGCCCTCGTTGCAATATAGTTGTTTTAGAGTTTTAATTTGGGCAATAATTTTGGCACTATACTTTTTGATAACCACACTTCACTATTTGCCTTTTAGTATTCTTGTTATGTGTATTTTAAACTCTAAAAGACAAATATTAAAGTGTAGGTATTGGTTAGCAAAAAGTAGGTATGCAATGTGCAATATGTGATTGATGTCTTCAAACCATTACCTTATCTTGGGACTTCGAAACAAAGCTATCCACATCTAGGATTAAAGTGGTTATTTTGATCACACGACGCGTATGTTTAGCGTGCGGAAAAACGGTAAATGATTTTACTAATTTCTGAAACTTATAACATGAACATGAATTATAAAATTACAGAACATGAAATGTAGACATTAACTGTAAAAGAGAATAGTAATTCCAAACCTAGACTCGTTTTGTTCAACGGTGACCTTAAGACAAATTCGTTGTCTCATCGGTGCTAAAGGTTGTGTCGGTGTTCGTATCCCAGGGTTGACTCGATTACCACTCATCACCACTGTAAATTGCCCGTCGAACTAACTTGTGTCTGTACTCTCTCTCTAAAAGAACAATTGTATTGCAGAAGAAGAAGTAAAGATGCTTTGGATTAGTTTCGGTGTGTTGAAACCAAAGGTAGAGGCCCCCTTATATAGTTGAAGGAGGAGCCTCTAATACAAATATCATGGATGAGCCAATAATCAATAGGGGAATTGATTTCGCAATTCAATTCTGGAATAAAACTGATATAGTTATTCCTGAAATTGAGTACACAATCGTGGGTAATAACTCTGGGTAATCAACCCAGTTTTGACCATCCAACTGTGCACTGTTGTTGGTCCGAAATCCACTTTGAAAGACAATTTCTCATTCATCTCTCAATGTAATTTGTTTATTCTTTCACAGGTTTGAACTCCATAGTAAGGAGTATCTAAAATCCACTTGGGCCCACCTCGTGCGGTGTGGGTCCCACCAAATTCTCTTTGGTTAAAATTTCATTTTTCCAACAATCCCCCACACGAATGAAATTGGCTGAATCCGACTCGGGAGACAAAGCTAACACGACAGAGAGTACAATGGAAAATTTCCGCTTAGGATAGGTAACTTTTGGTCTTGAACCTTCCCTTGTGAATACCTATCGGATTTACTGGTTGACCAGTGAACATGTTGTCTTAAACTGTTCTGCCATTTGTGTAAACCTAGACAACAAGCATCACATGAAACTCCTCCCTACACAGTTCAGTTCTCACTGTTGGGTTCGTTTTGGCCATGACACCCCTTCCTAGTTCTACAAGTATTTTTTCGAGAATTTTGCCTTCCTAAATTCTCAAAGAAGCGGCCCCACTTCATACTCACATAGGTGACCTTCTTATAAAGGGTATCCTGCCATACCCTGCCTAGCATTCCAACGCATAGAGTCATTAAAAGCAACGCTTAACCTGTTTCCATTTTCAGGTATCACTATTTCACACCATAGGAATGAACAGGATAACATGTCTCCATAGTGATCGTTCTCCGTTACTCGCAAGTAGGTTGTCCCATTGAACATAGATCTTGGGATCTTCAGTCAGCTAGGTTGGTTTCCTTCATGGTAACACGAGCGTTACGGAGCGTAGTAGGCTTTTGCCTCATTCCCTCCGATGCTTTCTCAACTAGCTCTTTGTTTAGCCTTTTGGTTAGAGGATTTGCAATGTTGTCCTTTGACTTCATACAATCAACAATAACAACCCCAATTGAGAGCAGTTGTCTAATAATGGTATTGCGTCTACAACGACTTACCATTATACGTGTTATATGGTGCCCTTTCAATTGCTAATTTACTATCGCAATGGATGCAAATTGTTGGCACAGGTTTCGACCATCTTGGAATATTTTCTAGAAAATGGCGTAGCCATTCCGCCTCTTCAATTGCTTAAACTAAAGCAATGAATTTAGATTCCATCATAAAATGTGCTATACACGTCTGTTTTGAAGATTTCCAAGAGACAGCTGCACCACCAAATATAAAGACATATCCACCCATGGATTTAAAGTCTTTTATATCAGATATCCAGTTCGCATCACAATACCCTTCTAGTACTTCTGGATATCTAGCGTAGTGCAGTCTCAAATCACGAGTATACCTCAAGTAGCGTAGTACTCTCATTATCGCCTTCCAGTGATCATCCCCCAGATTACTCGTGTATCTACTCAGTCTGCTAACTGAACAGGTTATGTCGAGCCTTGTACAGCTCAGGTACATTAGGCTCCCAATTATCTGAGAATACTACAATTGGGATACCCTTACCCCCACATTCTTGGATAAGTGGAGATTCGTATCCACATGAGTCGTTGCTATACTCGTATCAGACTTGTTGAACTTCTCAAGAATCTTATCGACATAATGAGACTGAGATAGTGCAAGTCCATCAAATGTTCTAGTGATTTTAACACCTAGTATTACATTTACAAGACCGATATCTTTCATGTCAAACTTTGAGTTCAACATCTTCTTGGTAAATTTGATAATCTTATCGTTACTATCAACAATAAGCATGTCATCAACGTAGAGACACAAAATGATGTACCCTTCATCTGTGTCTTTGACATATGCACATTTATCACACTCGTTGATTGTATTGTGAAAACACTTGACAACATAGCATTGTCAAATTTCTGATGTCATTGTTTCAGTGCTTGTATTAAAACATACAAAGATCTAACAAGTCTACAAACTTTCCTTTCTTGACTTGGCGTGAAAAAACCCTCAAATTGTTCCATATAGATTTCCTCATCTAAATTACCATTTACGAAAGTTGTCTTCACATCCATTTGATGTATCTCAAGATTTTGCAAAGCCGGTATTGCGATTATCATTCAAAATGGATGTAATCAAGGTGACAGGAATGAGTATCAAAATAGTCTAAGCCTTGTCTATATCCTTTAATGACAAGACTAGTTTTATACTTATCTATTGATTCATCTGCCTTCATGTTACTCTCAAAGATCCATTTGTAGCCCAAAGGCTTACTACGAGGAGGAAGATCCACCATTTCCCACGTATGATTTTGCAGACTGGAATCAATTTCACTCTTAATAGCCTCTTTCTACAAAGGACCCTTAGGAGAGCTCACAACTTTCTTGAATGTCCGAGGCTCACTTTCTAACAGATACGTTAAAAAGTCTGGACCAAAGGATTTTGATGTTCTAGCCCGTTTGCTACGTAGGCTTAAGCCGCTCAACATCACCCTCTTCCTCTAGGTCTTGACTACTTTCATATGCAGTCTCGAAAGTCCGGGTTCATGGAACACGACTCTTCTATGGATCTATATGGAAATGTGTGTTCAAAGAATGTCGCATTCCTAGATTCCAAGATAGTGTTCTTGTGAATATCCAGTATCTCAGATTTATACACAAGAAACCGATAGGCAATACTATTATGTGCGTAACCAATGAACACAATCAACAGTTCTCGGCCCTATCTTCTCCTTTTTTCTTATTTTGGTGGAGGTACAGTTTCCTTTGTGAGATTCCCCCACATTCGAAGGCAACTGTAAATCATACACCTCAATGTGGATTAAATCCAATGCTTAGTACTTTTTTCAACTCATTGATAAGAAGTCTTTGTCACTTGGACTCTCACAAAACTTGGACTCTCACAAAGCAATCACTTGCCTATCCTGCTCATTTCCTAAATGAGAGGAGGAACTTGTTCCCATAGGAATCACTGTTGGCGCACCAACACAAGAATTCCCTTATATAGACATATTTCCAAAAACACTAAGCCCAACGAGTCGAGTATAAAAATTGTCTACACCTAACAGATCAAACATAAGACTGAGGCCGAGCAGTGTCAAGGCCGAAGCCAAGTAAACTACTTTAGAGGCTGAGCAATCCAATGATCTGAAGCCAAATTGCGCATGACTGAACGGGACCGTAGCCCAACAGTTTATCACAAAACAGAATCGTGACCCAGTCGCGCATGACTGACCTAGGCCGAAGCCACACAGCTTCTCCTTTTGCTCCAAACAAATGCCTAGCATTACCACCCATGAGCTGCAAAAATAACCATGCTCCAACAAGCTATGGCCCATCATTTTGCATAAACAACATGGACACCATCCTGTGGAAACAATCACGAAAACCTCCCACACACAAGGTGAAACCACATATGTCTCAAATTAAATTGTTCTCCAAAACAGGAAACAAACCGTAAAGATCTCATATTCGGTATAAACGTCTTTCCTAGAAAACATGAGACATTGGCAAATAATTGCAACAGTCGTCAGACTATAGCATAAGTCATTGATTCACATTTTCCATCTTGAACTGATCCAACTATAAATGACTCATAAATACGCCATAAAGCACATATTCAATACTTGCTAATGTCACTGTCCAATTCCAAACATTGTAATCATGGTGCAATCACGATTTGTTTATCGGGAAAAATGATTACCAACATCCTTTCTAATTTAGAGAATGTGCACCTTGGCAAGATTTGCAATCCTCACAAGCAGAGATAAATACAAACATATGTCCTTGTTTTGGCCATAAACGCCATAACAAACTGTTCATGATCTTTCCTAGAACAATATTAACCAAACATTTATCTTTCAAAAACCATCTTTTTGCTAATCCAAAGTCAATCAATATCTCATGGTGTGAGGAAATGAAATCTCCAATCGTATCTATTTAAAATGAGCAAACCAACATTTACCCATTAGCCAGACGTAAATTAAACCACGATCGAGACATCCATAGTCCACTGCTCCGCGTAGCCATTTCAAACGCTATCCCCAAAACTTTTACCATCCCGAGATGCAATAGAGACGTCAATATGATATGATTTCTAACTTGCTAATGTAACCGTGAGATATAATTCCCCCGAAATAAACACTCCTGCTTAATCACCCACGTAGAGGTAAATCTGAAACCGATCAAGAGTAGTAAAACCGTTTAACTACCCAGAATCAAAACCTTTTTTTTTAATGTAGAACCAAGTAAGCAATTTACCGGAATCTCATCCATTGATCCGAGACGTTCTGATCACAAACTACTGGCCAAGATATTAGTGAACTGAAAAATATATAACGAGAAACAAATGTTAATGACTATTAATGCTAGTTAGAAACAAAAGCGCTGACTTAACACGTTTTCCTTTTTCCAAATCAAAACAATTATTAATGTATGACTGACTTCAATACAAAAAACATGGAAAAATAGATAACACGTTTCTTTTTAATTGCTTTCCAGAAAACCAAACACATCACTGATCGATCTAGTAAACGACAGAGAAAATACATGCTAGTTTTCCAAACTGTTAAGAGCACTAGCGAAAAGACTTCTGAAGTTTATCTAAGAAATCCATGAACGGTATTTTATTTTTTCTGTTTGTAATTGAGAAAACCAAAATGAAGTTTTTTCCAAAACTGTTCCAGAAAACTCAACGTAAGACTGTTTTTTAAAAAAAAAAAAACACCATTTTTTCCAAAAGGGAATTTGTCTTAAGATTGTTTGAAAATAGTGCGAAAAAAAGGTAAATGATTTTACTAATTTCTAGAACTTATAACATGAATTACAAAATTACAAAATATGAAATGTAGACATAAACTGTAAAAGAGAATAACAATTCCAAACCAAGACCCGTTTTGTTCAACGGTGCCCTTAAGACAAATTCGCTGCCTCACCGGTGCTGGAGGTTGTGTCGGTGTTCGTCTTCCAAGGTTGACTCGGTTACCACTCAGCTGCTGGAGCACTACTGTAGATTGCCCCTCGAACCAACTTGTGTCTGTACTTTCTCTCTCTCTAAAAGAACAATTGTATTCCAAAAGTAGTAGTAGAGATGCTTTGGATTGTTTTCGGTGTGTTCGACCATCCAACCGTGCACTGTTGTTGGTCCGAAACCCAATTTGAGAGACAATTTCTCATTCATCTCTCAACGAAATTTGTTCATCTTTTCACCGGTTTAAACTCCTTAGCAAGGAATATCTAAAACGCACTTGGGCCCAGCTCGCGCGGTGTGGGTCCCACCAAATCCTCTTTGGTTAAAATTTCATTTTTCCAATAGAGAGTGTAACGTACTACGTTATCTTTTTAGGGTTGGGATAGTTTTAATTACACTTAGATCCGTTTTAAAAGTTCTCATATTTGTATTTTTACTCCTGAAGTGTCCCAAAAGTGTCGGACTCCAAATATTGCCCAAAATAACAGGACACTTCTGGAGAAGTGTCCGACACGTGTCGGCCGTGTGTTCGGTGCGTGTCACCCCTGGTGGAGTGTTGGTGCTACATATTATGGAGGATTAGATTCTTCATTACCTAGAACAATAATTGTAGACATGAAAGGACATAGCAACAACTCAGAATTGTTTTTTTCCCTAGTTACATTGTGGTTTATTGCATGCACGCTTGTCCATTGGCCAGAAGTACCTTATCTTGGGACTTGGGAGCAAAGCTATCCACATCTGTGATTCAAGTGGTTATTTTGATCACACGTTGTGTATGTTCGGCGCGCGCATCTAAATCAGTTTTTGTAGTCTTGCACTGTGACAAAAACTGACGGTCATTCAGGACGACAGTGCCCTAGTTATGGACCCAGTTTGAGAAGTAGAGGCTCCCTAACCAAAGTAGCTGAGTGTTGGGTCTCTGGTTAATTTCAGTGTTACATTTTTTACGTCATGGCTGTCTGAATGCGGGTTCCTATTTGAATTTGAAATTAAGGGCTTTAAGCCTTTAAAGGGTTCAGAAACCCCAGCCAGCCTTCTTGTCCTCTTCCCCAGCGCAATCATGTTAAAAGGAGGACATACGTACATAGATTCATATGTTGTTCAGTTTAGAAGTGAACTACAGACTATAACTCACCTGACTCTCTCTTAAAATGGATTTTCTCCCTCTGCTTGAAGCGACTGGAATACTTCTAGCCTTACTTCTATTCTACAACCTGTGGTGGTTGAAAACATATACGAATAAGTATGCACCGGAGCCAAAAGGTGCCTGGCCGATCATAGGCCACCTCCATCTTCTAGGGGGAAAAACTCCGGTTTTCCGGACTCTTGCAGCTATGGCCGACAAACACGGGCCGATTTTCACAATCCGGCTCGGTTTGCGGTGTGCCCTAGTGGTGAGTAGCAAGGAAACCATCATGGAGTGCTTCACCACCAAAGATCGCGCCTTTCTGACATGCCCAAAATCAGCTGCATTGAAATACTTGGGGTATGATGGTGCCATGTCAGCGCTCGGTCCTCACGGGCCCTACTGGCGCGAGCTCCGTAAGGTGACGACTCTCGAGCTCCTATCCAACCGTCGCCTGGAGATTCTGAAGCAAGTGCGAGCCTTGGAAGTGGGCTCGTGCATCAAACACTTGTACTCGTTGTGGGTCAGACAACAAAGCAGTGTTTCCAAAAGAAGGGAGAATTTTTTTCTACCTGGTGCCATCAAGGTTGACATTGCTCAATGGTTTCGGCATGTGACTTTGAACATGATGCTCCGGCAAATTGTAGGCAAGGGCTTATCCATTTTATGAGCCGTCCTATGTTCCATTTTGACGTCTACTAGTAGCCTTCTGTTCATGTGTAGTTTCTACAATATATACACTGCTATGTTTTCAGAAAATATTTGTTAGCCCTTTAACTCACCATTATTCTTTTGACATAGGTGGATGGTCCCCGGCTTTTTATTCCATCAATGTATCATAATTGATATTCTTGAACGTGCGAATGTTGTCTGGCTAATTCGACTCAAAGATTCTGGTTATAAAGCTCGAAAATTATGCAAAATAATTGAAGTCAGTGTTATATAGTATAGTTTGTCTGTTTTTTGGTTTAGGAAGATTATTTTCTTAATGCTAAGGTAAGAAATTATCTTTTTGCCCAACTTATTTGGCCTTTTTAATACATTTGGTTTTTATAGTTGATTGACTCTAAACCTAAATCATGGCTCTGTCCGTTATTGTAGGGGTGCGGTATGGCCTTGACGATGATGAGAAAGACGAGGAGGTTAGGCTTTTCACAAGAGCCATGGACCAGTTTATGTATCTAACTGGAGCTTTCGAGTTTTCTGATGTGATACCAGGCATTGAGTGGATGGATTTGCAAGGACATGTGAGGTTGATGAAGCAAAATGCCGAAGTGATGGACTCTTTCATGAGCAGATGGCTGGAAGAACATGTCCAGAGCAAGAAAAATGGCCAGATGAAAGAGGAACACGACTTCATGGACGTGTTGTTGTCTTTATTTCCAGAAGACGACGTGAAATACGGGCACAAGTGTAGGAACATTGTCAAGGGAGTTTCCCAGGTACGCGTCCTCCATTCATTTTCCTGCAGAAGTTCCTCTTCTTTGCTACTAAGTTTTTTTCATTTCACTCTTATGTTTTTATAATAGTTCTTCTGTAACAATCAATGAAAGACAAACGAGAATGGAAAACCGTAGATCTCTCTAGTGGATAAACAGGACATCAAGCCCGTTAACAAAGTGGCTCGTCAATTAGGCAATCTGTTGATTTAGTTGTAAACCAGTTGGATTCGAGCAATTGGTTCCATCCAGATTCTATACTATAGTTCACAACAGATTCTATATACGTTTTTTCTTTTGAAATAGCCCCAAGGATGGGAGAGCCAGGGATGGGCAAATGGCCCGTAAGATCTACTAACCGAACCAATCCGATCTCTATGGGTCGGGTCAGGTCAGTTCTTGAAGAAGTGCTGTTTGATTCTTGGTCTAACATGGCTAACCTGGTCGGGTTAGTTCGGTTCAGCTAACCAGCTGTAACAAACGCTTGCCCTTCTACATCTACATATTTTCTTCAGAATATTTTGGACCTTTTGGTCCTTTGCGTCAAATTGAAATATCCATCCCTCATTATGGCTTATTTTATTGTTTTGGTGACGTGAGTTTGAAGGTTTTTCACCTATTTGTCCCGGCCCTCTCCCGGGTATGTGTAATCCACCAGTCGCACATTGCCTGGTAGTTGTCAGGCATTGCCCTTGATTGATCCCAAGGAGATTAAGCTAGCAGCTCATGGGATTCAAACTCGTGACCTACTCCGCGATCACGAGGCAATTGTTGTATTTAAACTTACCACGTGACTAACTTTTTTCGGAGTAACATGGTTCGTAATACTTCATCTGTCAAAAAATGGATGTCCATCCTATTTCAAGTTATAGATTTCCATGAATGCCCTTCAATCATTACTTCTTTTGTCATTTTTTAATATATCTTCATTAGTTACAGAAGGACAAAGGTGGAAAATAAGTGATTTTGTCCCTTTGACTTTTCAAAATGGACAACAAATTCAGGACAGCAGAAAGTGTTCATCCATTTTGGGATAGGAGGAGTATTAGTTATAATGCTGTTAATTTCTATCAAGAATAGTAGTGTTCTTACAATTTCCAAAATTTAGGCTATACATGGTTGCATTCATTTTATTTGTAATATCACTGGATGATTTTGAAATCGCATCCATCTTGCAGAGTCTTATCATGGGAGGCTCTGATACCACGACGGCTGCCATGACATGGGCACTTTCCCTACTCCTAAACCACAAAAAATCTCTCCAACTTGTCCAACAAGAACTAGACACCCGCGTCGGAAGAGAAAGGTGGGTGGAGGAATCTGATATAAAAAACCTAGACTATCTCCAGGCCTCTGTCAAGGAAACATTGCGACTCTACCCTCCTGGCCCCTTGTCAATTCCCCGTGAAGCAATGGAGGATTGCCACGTGGCCGGCTACTTTGTTCCTAAAGGGACTCGCCTGATCGTGAATCTGTGGAAATTACACCACGACTCTCGTGTTTGGACCGATCCTCATGAGTTCCGTCCAGAGAGGTTTCTTGATACCAACGGGGAAGAGGATGGAACGGGAAGGGAATTCGCGTTCTTACCGTTTAGTTGGGGGAGAAGATCATGCCCCGGGATGACCGCGGCGTATCAGGTGATGCACTTGACGCTTGGTCGTTTGCTTCAGGGATTCAATGTCGTGACGCGGATGGACGAGGCAGTGGACATGAGCGAGGGGTTGGAGCTCACCCTGCCTAAAGCGACCCCGCTCGAAGTCCTGCTCTCCCCGCGCCTCAAATGTGAGCTTTATATGCAGTAGACACCAACATTTGGGATACGTAGAAAACAATGACTATTTATAACCCTGTTGGTCTCTCTCATTGCTTTTCGAAATGGAACTCTATGTTTTAATTGTCCGGCTATATATTATGCAAGAATAATAGGGTTTCCATAAGGTTTTGCAATTCTTGTAGTGGCAATGCTGAGTTTTCAATTTACACAATGAAATTCTTTTCATCTCAGTAAAGATGGTCTGAAGTTCACTGTTACAAAATTCAGTAAAATCAACATACAAACCTTACCAGATGAAGTTTGCATTTTGCGAATGTGAATTCTATCTTTTGCAAAGTTGTGAATTCTTTATTTGGGTATGAAATTGTGTCCTTTTGGAACGTGTGAATTTTGCATTTTGGGATGTGAATTCTGAAAAGGGGTGTAAATTTTGTAAAGGGGTGTGAATTCTGAATTCACACTTCTAAGAATTTACACTCTGAAGAATTCACACATTCAGAATTCACACCTCAAAAAATTTACACATCCAAGAATTCTGTAAAAAGGCAAAATAAAAATTCTACAGAAGGTTAAAATTGTAAAAGCACCTCTAAAAAGGACATGGATGAGATAACACTTACAAAAGAGGGTTTACATGAAACTTAAACAAAAAAATAGAACCAGCCAGAAATTTCCCCATATTTCTATGTTCATAGCTAGTGTCCAACACTTTAGCTAACTGAATAAACGTGTGGGTTGGTACTTATGTCGATTGGTTCTCAAAATATAGTAATAAATAGAGGGAATACAGTAAAATTGGGACCACTTTGAGAATGAAAAAATTACCGTATCATTATGTCGATTGGTTCTCTCTCCCTATCATAGCGGTACTTCTCGATGAGTAATCTCTTTCCTTTGTGAAGATTGTACTACCACACTCGTTTTCTAGATGGGTAAGGTTGTCCTTATGACACCACTATTTACCGATAATATTGACCGATACTGTCAAACATCAGCCGATGTGTAACCCAGAACCGCCATTTATAACATTAGTGTACCTCTTCCATGGATTTGGTGCTGAAGCATTCCAGCCAGACTTCCACTGGCATGAACTATGTTCACAAAATCGTTGCAATGATTCCATACATCTGGAAGAGATTGTCCGTGACCTACACTCTGTCTTGTTAAATATTCCTTTTATCCCAATTTATTTGTTCAATTTTGACATACGTGCCCTTCAAAAAATTATCTATATCTCATAATCCATAATGTTTTATATAATTTCGAAAATATCGTATCATAGATCTAATTAAGATCTATCAAACAATATCCATATTGTATATACAAAATATTATATACCTAAACATATAAACAATTTTGTAGAAGGTCTCAAATAGTGAAAAGAGACAAACAAATCGAAACGGAGGGAGTACAGCTTACTGACCCAAAACAACAAATGATAGGAGATTGAAGGGCATAAAAGGCAGTGCAATGTCAAAAACATTATCCCGGGGATCAATCCTAAGTCGGTAAACTGGTAACATGGGCATTTTTTCTCTAAACTGTACTCTGAGTTGGACTTTGTCACTTTGGTCAAGTTGTAGGGCCGGTAACCTTTTCTTCAGGAACATCTGATCTTTCTAGGGGTTCTTCCACACCGTTCCAATTTTGTCTTCCTTTATCTGTGTAAGCCCACCCTGCGTTAAACCGTACCCACATAAGTCCTTAAGTGAAGTATCCAAAATACCCCACCTTTATTACTCCCAAAAGAGACGCACAGAAATATCCCTGCCTCCGACGATGTTCCCATCTCGACCCTCCCCGATGAGTGCCTGGCCTGTGTCTTCCAGTTCCTCTCCTCCAGCGACCAGAAACGGTGCTCCCTCGTTTGAAGCTCCGCGCTTGCCGTGAGCTGACCGACGCTGGTCTGGCGGTGTCTGCTCGGAATTGTAAGGGGCTGAAGAAGCTGTCGTGTGGATCGTGCACGTTTGGGGCCAAGGTTTTGTTTTGAGTTGATTCTGATAAGGTTTTTTTTTCAGTCATTAAAAATTAGTGTAGTAGTTTGTAAAGGTTTAGTTCATTTTTGTCAGAATTAATAACAATCTACGTATGTATATCTATATATGTGTGTATGTATTATTTGATTTATTTATTTTTCCTTGACAGCGGGGCTCGTCGTGGAGGGTATGAAATGGGTTTTTTCGAATTTGTGAAATCTTCGTTTGAGGATGTTTATTCTATTTTTGCAAAGGCGTGAATTTTTCATTAGGCTATGAATTGTGTCTTTCTTGAACGTGTGAATTCTTCATTTGGCTATGAATTGTGTATTTTTCGAACATGTGAATTTTGCATTTTGCGAATGTGAATTCTATCTTTTGCAAAGTTGTGAATTCTTTATTTGGGTATGAAATTGTGTCCTTTTGGAACGTGTGAATTTTGCATTTTGGGATGTGAATTCTGAAAAGGGGTGTAAATTTTGTAAAGGGGTGTGAATTCTAAATTCACACTTCTAAGAATTTACACTCTGAAGAATTCACACATTCAGAATTCACACCTCAAAAAATTTACACATCCAAGAATTCTGTAAAAAGGCAAAATAAAAATTCTACAGAAGGTTAAAATTGTAAAAGCACCTCTAAAAAGGACATGGATGAGATAACACTTACAAAAGAGGGTTTACATGAAACTTAAAAAAAAAATAGAACCAGCCAGAAATTTCCCCATATTTCTATGTTCATAGCTAGTGTCCAACACTTTAGCTAACTGAATAAACGTGTGGGTTTGCAAAAGCCAAAACATGATTTAGGTGGTGCACAAATGCTGTCACTTGGACCATTTGGCAGGGCTAGTGGCCAGAGTGAAGACAAGGGTACGTACCCATAGCGATCAATGGAATGAATGTCTCATACAAATAAAGCCACGACTTCATAAATCATGATGGCAGATCTGCAATGGCGTTTAGCATCCCTCTCTCTCTCTCTCTCTCTCTCTCTCTCTCTGGGCATTTATCATGTGGCTTAACTTCTCTCTTATGTAACTACATACAAATGTTCTCTTCTCCTTGTATGATAGCGCACTAGTTCCTTCCCATCAGGGACGGAACCAAGATTTCTTTAACGCAGGGGCCGAACTACGAACAACAAGATTTTAAAATTTTAAGGTTCGAAAATCGAAAGGATTTAAATGTCTAAATAACGCCAAATACAAAATACAATATCTAAGTGCTCTTAACAAACAAAAAAAACCTAGAAGGTGAAAATCTAAAAGTTTCACAATGTGTTACCTCAACCATGTATCAGAATGGAATGAGACGCTCCTTTGGTTCCTTTTCAAAGAGTAAACCCAACCGTGAGAGAGAGAGAGAGAGAGAGAGAGAGAGAGAGAGAGTCAAGTTTGTGCTGTGCTGTGCTTCCAAAAAAACCCTAAATTAATTTTTTGATAAGAATGTCGCGGTAACTGGTAAAGGCATAAAGCCCTAAATTATTGGGGAAACAAATTTTCTATTTTAGTGGTGGGGACCACCCATGTATTTTGTTGTGTTAGTCACGTGAGATATTGAAGAAAGGATTGTTTTCACTTTCCATTTTCTGCCATCACTGGGGGCCACCACATTGACCTTAAAAAAAAAAAAAAAAACTACTGAAACAACGGGGTGGCCAGGGCCCCCCTATGCCCATTGGTGGATCCGTCATTGCTTCCCATCATAGTTTCTAGTTATGGTATGTAGTATGTACCACATGTTGAGTACAGTTGCATTTCAAAGACCCCTGCCAATTAACCTTCCTTTTTTATCCTCTCAACCGACAACCACAATCCTGCGATGAGTATTAATATATAAGATTGATTTATTGAAGTGAACAAACATCGTGTAGTCATTAGTCTGTTTCTCTTCCTCTCCCTCCCCCTTTTTTCTAAATGGACTATCTACTTTTGCTTGAAGCAACTGGAATGCTTCTAGCCTGCCTTCTGGTCTACTACCTGTGGAAGTCCAAAACCAGTATGGATACTAACGTGCCAGAGCCAAAAGGTGCGTGGCCTATTATAGGCCACCTCCTTCTTCTAGGGGGAAAAACTCCGATTTTCCGGACTCTCGCAGCCATGGCAGACAAACATGGGCCGATTTTCACAATCCAGATCGGCATGCAGAGGGCCCTAGTGGTGAGCAGCAAGGAAACCATCATGGAATGCTTCACTACCAATGACCGCGCTTTTGTTTCACGCCCAAAGTCTGCCGCCGTGAAATACATGGGGTATGATGGTGCCATTTCAGCGCTCGGTCCTCACGGGCCCTACTGGCGCGAGCTTCGTAAGGTGATGACTCACGAGCTCCTATCGAACAATCGCCTGGAGCTTATGAAGCACATGCGGGCCTCGGAGGTGGGCTTGTGCATCAATGACTTGTACTCACTGTGCGTCAAACAACTGAATGGTGTTTCCGAAAGACTAGATAATTGTTATGAACCTGGTGCTACAAAGGTAGACATGACTCAATGGTTTGGGTTAGTAACTATGAACCTAATGCTCCGCGCAATTGCAGGCAAGTACATAACTGTGTTATAAGGCCCCCATTTTTTTTCCTTTCTATTTTTTAATAAGGGTGTTTAAGAAAACCACCCGAACAATAAAATCGGTCCGATCCGGACCGAACCGTCCTATTTGGTATGGTTTTATGGTTTTGCAGTCAGGTTATTGTTCTAAAAAAATAAGAACCGTTAATTTTGGTTCGGTTACTGGTTTTCAATTAAAAAACCGTGGTTAGAATGAGACCGGACTGTTTAAAACTAATATATATATATATATATATATATAATTATATAAAAATAAATATATGTGTGTAATTTGGTAGGTTAATCTTTTTTTGCCAAACTTAGTTTATTTAGAGATGAAATCTCATTTGCTAGGAAAGTTTTTATTTTCTTCCATCTTTTTCTATTCTAATAGATTACCTTCCTATTTTTTCAATTCTCACGTCTCTCTTTCTCACTCACCGGTGATAGGTTTGGATACTAATTGGATAGAATCGGAACCGAATCAAAACCGGACCGGTTTTGCTGTTTGGTTCTGGTTAGGTTCCACTCATATATTGGTTAGGTTCTCGTTCCTAATTTCCTAGAACCGTTTGAAATGGTCCGGTTACTAATTTTCTAGAGAACCGGACCAATCCGGACCATGTACGCCCCTATTTTTTAACTTCTGCTAATAATCCTCTGTTTATGACAATATTATTACTATTTACTATGTCCATGCTTCACAAAGTTTTGCAAGAGAAACTTATTAGCCTTTTTAACGTCGTCAGTCTTAATACAGTGTCTTTGAGGTGGCGGGTGGCCCCCATCCTTTTTTTGTAATATCACCAATATCTTCTATAGTTCTATATATTTTCAATAATTGAAATTTTAATATGTTTTTTGTAAATATAAAAATTAGAAACATGGGTTTTTTTTATTATCTACGTCTATCAGTCAATAAAGCACATTAGAAATCACGGTCTTATAGATTATACATTAAGATCCTAATTACATATCCCAAAATTGTAGGAAAAAATTGAAGTGTGTTAATAACTATATAATATAGATTATAGATCCTTTTGGTTCTCCTGTTTTGTTTTTCGTAGTACTTATGAAAGAAATTATGTTTTTTTGGTTAACTTGTTTTCATACTATTACCTTAACCCAATTCCTGGCTCTGTCCTTAATTGTAGGGAGGCGATTGGAGAGAGGGGTAATGAGTGGAGAGAGATAGAGAGAAGAATGAAATTAATAATTAGAGAAATAGGATAATGATTGAAAAAAGTTATAGGGTAATGATTAAAAAACAAAGTAAATATGTCAAAGGAACAAGGCTACTGTACCTCTTCCATGGATTTGGTGCCGAAGCATTCCAGCCAGACTTCCACAGGCATGAACTATGGTCCCAAAATCGTTGCAATTAATGATTCCATACATTTGGAAGAGATTGTCTGTGACCTTACACTCGTCTTATTAAGTACTCCTTTCGTCTCAATTTATTTGTCCAATTTCAACATACGTGTCCTTTCAAAAAATTATCAATATCTCATAATTCAAATTTTTTTATATAATTTCGGAAGCATCGTATCATAGATCTAATCGAGATTTATCAGACAAGATCTATATTGCATATACAAAATATTATATACTGAAACATATAAACAATTTTGTAGAAGGTCCCAAATAGTGAAAATAGACAAATAAATCGGCACGGATGGAGTACAACTTACTGACCCTAAACAGCAAATGATAGGAGATTGAAGGGCATGAAAGGCAGTGCAATGGTCAAAAACATTGACACAGGGATCAATCCTAAGGCCATCCATAGTGGTATAATAAAAAAAAAGATAATCAAAAGTTGACATATCAGTTTTTGATTATTCACTTAAGAGGTTGTTAAGCTTAACAATGTTAAGCTTTACAATGGTTAATTTTAGTCCATAACCAAAATAAGGGTCCATTACAATTTCACTCACCCTCTCTCTCTCTCCTCCCCCCCCCCCCCCCCCCCCCCCCCCCCCCCCCCTGTTTTCTGTTTCCCTCCATTCACGATTTTTTTGGCAAAAATATATCGATTCCCTCTCTTAATTTTGAGAAAGAATCGGTTACTTTCTTCCCTCCTACTATGAGTTTTTTTTGGGAAAAAAAATAGAAACAGAAAAAAAGAAGAAGTAAAATACCTTAATCTAGCGATAAAGGGTTGAATTGTAAATTATCGAGAGGCATGAGCTTCATTTTTTGGAGGAAAAAAAGAGATATAGTTTGTGGGTGAATTAAAAAAGATATAGAGTGGCAAAGAAGAGAAGAAAAAAAATACTAATTGAAACACGTATGTATACAAATTTTGAAACTAGTTAACTTATGTGGTATGGGGTCCAAAAATTTTGATTATTGAAAAAAGTTGTAGTTTTGATTATCCAAAACCCAAAATTTGATTATTTCTAAGGATGTTACTAAATTTGATTATACCATTGTGAGCCATTTTTTGCACCAATATTGTTAATTTTAAAAACAATTGGCTTTTGATTATACCACTATGGATGGCCTAAGTTGGTAAACTGGTCACATGGGCATTTTTTCTCTGAACTGTACTTTGAGTTGGACTTTGCTCAAGTCCGTTTGTAGGGCCGGTAACCTTTTCACCAGGAACATCTGATCTTTCTAGGGGTTCTTCCAGGCCGCCTCAATTTTGAGGTGGCGGGTGGTCACCAGTCTTTTTTTGTAATATCACCAATATCTTCTATAGTTCTATATATTTTCAATAATTGAAATTTTAATATGTTTTTTGTGAATTTAAAAATTAGAAACATGGGTTTTTTTTTTTATTTGTTGGAAATTGACTAGGATTCCTAAATTGACTAGGATTCGTTTTCCTATTCGGTTTAGGTTTATTTAGTGTTTTCCTATAAATAGGGATCTTGGGGTTTCCTAGGGTTATGGTCTTTTGTTCAAGGGCTTAGATATTAGGGTTTTGTTCATCTCTTAGGGTTCCACCAAGGGTTTGTGTCTCCCTTTTGGGTTCCACTAGAGATTTGTCCCTAGATATCTGTTTGGTGCTTCAAGTAGAGTTACGGGTATAGCCGACTCTTTGTTTCTCTTCCCGTTTATAGTGAATCCTCTTGCTCTTTTCCCCGTGGAGTACGTTCTTGCTTTGTGCTTGAACGGAACCATGTATATCCTTGTATTCTTGTTTATCGCTTGTTGATTTGTTATATTCTCAATTTCGTATTCGGCAAAACAAATTGGTATCAAAGCTCCGGGTTTCAATCTGAGACTTTCGTTTTCGGCTGCATATTGTGCAATTGGTGATCGTTTCAATGACGACTCGTTTCGAAATTGCGAAGTTCGATGGGCAGAGCACTAGCTTCAGTTTATGGCGTATTAAGATGAAGGCTTTGCTTGTTCAACAAGGATTACACAAGACTTTGTTGGGAAAATCAAAGAAGCCTGCTGATATGCAGGATAGTGTGTTTGAGGATCTCGATGCGAAGGTACTCAGTTCGATTCAATTGTGTTTAGCCGATGATGTGCTTCGCGAGGTTGGGGAGGAGGATACGGCTGCCGGTATTTGGTTGAAGTTGGAAAGTATCTATATGACGAAGTCTCTTACCAACCGGTTATATTTGAAGCAGCGCCTTTATACGTTTCGTATGAGGGAAGGTACGCCCGTAAAAGACCATCTAGATGAGTTAAATCGAATTATTATGGATTTAAAAAATATTGATGTTGTGATTGATGATGAAGATCAAGCCCTCATTGTGTTATGTTCTTTGCCTGCATCTTATGAGCATTTTGTTACTACCCTACTTTACGGAAGAGATACGATTTCCATGGAGGATGTCAAATCTAGTTTATATTCAAAGGAATTAAGGAAAAAAGTATCCGGTGAAAGTGAGGTTTATGCTGATGGGTTGGTGGCGCAAGGAAGAACTTTTGAGAGGGATAATGGCAGTAGAGGGGTTTCTGGCTCTCGTTCCACAAATCAGGAAGTAAAGTGTTTTTACTGTAGGAAATACGGGCACATGGTGAGAAATTGTCCTAGGTTGAAAAATAAGGATAATTTTGAAGAGAAGGTTATTGCTGGTATTGTTGAAGAGAATTCCGACGATTCACTTATGGTTCTTTCTGTGAGTGTCGGTGATGTCTATTCGAATACCGAATGGATTCTGGACTCCGGATGTTCTTACCACATGAGTCCGAATAAGAATTGGTTCGATACTTATGAATCGGTCAGCTGTGGTACAGTTCTTATGGGAAATAATATGCCCTGTAGAATTGTTGGGATTGGAACAGTTAAAGTTAGAATGCATGATGGGTTTGTGAGGACGTTGTTTGGTGTTCGACATATACCAGATTTGAAGAGGAACCTTATCTCTTTGGGTACTCTTGACTCTTTAGGTTGGAAGCATACCGCTGAAGGTGGAGTCTTGAGGGTTTTGAAGGGTGCTCGTGTTTTGATGAAGGGTAGGAAATCGAATAACCTCTATGTGCTTGATGGTAGTACGATTGTGGGTGCTACATCTTTGGATTCTTCATCGGTAAATTCGAGGTTGACTCAGTGTTGGGTTTTTAACTCTGTGGTGGAGTCGGTAATTAACTCCATGTGGAGTTTGAGCAGATCTTCGTGTGTATCCGAAAGGGATGCGTTGGGTGGGAGGTGCCCGTTGGAAGATAGAGGCTCAATTTGGAGGCATGTGCGGCTGGGTTTCCTGAGTCGCATTAACAAGGTCAAGCAGGTGTGCTTGAGCCTTGCTCGTTTATGCCGTTGGTGATTGCCCCGTGTGGGGCTTTTGGGGGAGATGAGCGATTGAAAGAGAGGATTGCCTATAGTGTTGAGTTCGATGGAATTCAAGTCAAGGTGGAGATTTGTTGGAAATTGACTAGAATTCCTAAATTGACTAGGATTCGTTTTCCTATTCGGTTTAGGTTTATTTAGTGTTTTCCTATAAATAGGGATCTTGGGGTTTCCTAGGGTTATGGTCTTTTGTTCAAGGGCTTAGATATTAGGGTTTTGTTCATCTCTTAGGGTTCCACCAAGGGTTTGTGTCTCCCTTTTGGGTTCCACCAGAGATTTGTCCCTAAATATCTGTTTGGTGCTTCAAGTAGAGTTACGGGTATAGTCGGCTCTTTGTTTCTCTCCCCGTTTATAGTGAATCCTCTTGCTCTTTTCCCCGTGGAGTACGTTCTTGCTTTGTGCTTGAACGGAACCACGTATATCCTTGTGTTCTTGTTTATCGCTTGTTGATTTGTTATATTCTCAATTTCGTATTCGGCACAACATTATTATCTACGTCTATCGGTCAATAAAGCGCATTAGAAATAACGATCTTATAGATTATACATTAAGATCCTAATTACATATCCCAAATTGTAGGAAAAAATTGCAGTGTGTTAATAACTTTATAATATAGATTATAGATCCTTTTGGTTCTCTTATTTTATTTTTCGTAGTACTTGTGAAACAAATTATGTTTTTTTTGGCTAACTTGTTTTCATTGCAATGTAAATATTATCTTTGCCCCCTTAACCCAATTGCTGGCTCTGTCCTTAATTGTAGGGAGGCGATTTGCGTTGGGTGAGGATGAGAAAGATGGGGAGGTTAGGCTTTTCACCAGAGCCATGCGCCAGTTTATGTTTCTAATTGGAGTTTTCGAGTTTTCTGATGTCATACCGTTCATTGAGTGGATGGATTTGCAAGGACATGTGAAGTTGATGAAGCAAATTGCCAAACTGATGGACTATTTCATGAGCAGATGGCTGGAAGAACATATCCAGAGCAGGAAAAATGCCCTGGTGAAAGAGGAACGCGACTTCATGGATGTGTTGTTGTCCTTATTTCCAGAAGGTGGTGTGGAATATGGTCACAACTGTAGGAACATCGTCAAGGGAACTGCCCTGGTACACTTCCTATGCATGCATTTTCAAGTTTCAAAGTATAAATATCATTCAGTTCTCATTATTTCAGATGTATCTTTTTTCAAAACTAACAGAAGCAAACGGGGAATGGGAAGTTTCAGGCCGCAATTTGAGAAATAAACATGGACACTGCACCTCAGATAATCCCTTTTAATCTTCCTCCATGTCATATACTAAACTCATTGGACTCCAGCAATTGGGTCTGCATATTGTCTGTACTGTGTACGCTCCACAACTTGAAGTACAATAGTACTTGGGACACAGACATCCAGACACGATGCGAACGTAGATGTGTGCGGAGCCGTTCAGTGGACGTGCGTCCTATGAACGCATCGTATCCACATGAATAGACAGCTCCAAACATTTTGATTCTGAATCTATGGCCGGATTTCTGTGTCACTAGCACTGTTCATTAAGATAAACTTGGGGTTGGGGGTAGGCTTAACATCCTGCAAACACGAATCTTATATGGAATGATGTGGTTTTTTGATCTTTTCATTTCAAGTTAGGAAACTAGTCACTTGTTGTGAATTTGTAACTCATAATTTAAAAGGTGTATGTAATCTTGGTATTGTTGATATAAACCATAGTGTTCTGGAGAAAAACTTCTTTACGACGGGTACCGTAACGAAGTTTTACGGAGGTGCATCGCCCAGACCATCCAAAATATTTTGGACAGTCGCGATTCATTTCTTCCATAAAGAACTTATTCACGGCCCTGGAACCTTTTCAATTGACATGGAGAGGTTTTCTATTTGTGTTTATATTTGCAGAGTATGATTCTGGCAGGCTCTGATACCACCACAACTGCCATGATATGGGCACTCTCTCTCCTCCTAAACCACAACAAATACCTCAAACTTGTCCAACAAGAACTAGACATGCACGTTGGCAGAGAAAGGTGGGTGGAGGAATCTGATATCAAAGACCTAATCTACCTCCAGGCCGTCGTCAAGGAAACATTGCGACTCTACCCTCCGGGCCCCTTGTCGATCCCCCGTGAATCAATAGAAGATTGTCACGTGGCCGGGTACTTTGTTCCTAAAGGGACTCGCTTGATAGTGAACATATGGAAGTTGCATCGCGATCCTCGTGTTTGGACCGATCCTTGTGAGTTTCGGCCTGAGAGGTTTCTTGATTGGAATGCAAAAGCTGGTGAAAGAGGGCGCGAATTCGAGTTCGAGTATTTACCGTTCGGTTCGGGGAGGAGATCGTGCCCAGGAGCTAGGGTGGCGCATCTAATGACTCACTTGACGCTTGCTCGTTTGCTTCAGGGATTCGACGTCGTGGCTCCGATGGATGGAACGGTGGACATGAGTGAGGGGTTGGGGCTAGTCCTGCCCAAAGCAACTACGCTCGAGGTCGTGGTCTCCCCACGCCTTAAACATGAGCTTTATCTGCAGTAGAGCAGATACTAGTATGTGGAGTGATATAATACGATAACAAAACGGGTGTCAATAACGTGGAAAATAATGTGATTATGGGAGAGGTCTAGTTGTTTGAAAGTGAAGTGATGATGTGAGATTTATATAGGTAAGGGGTGGATGTAGCATGTGTGTCGTGATTCTTGTGCTATCATGAAGCCAAGAAGGGGTGTTTTGTGAATGAAATAATTTAAGTACAAATTACTTCTCATGATGCTGCTATGGTGTTTCCCCTTGTTGGAGGAACACAGTTCCTCCTATAACATAACCACTTGAAGGCATAATATTAGCTGGTCGAAGGCATAATATTTTTCAAAATGGCATAATATTTACTCCATCCGTCCAGATTTAATAATTCTTTTTGGGAGTTCGTGCCACTTTTCAATTGATTATATCTTGTAATTTATAATGTTTTATGTAATTTTAAAACATTGTCTTATAGAATTAATGGATATCTATCAAACAAATTTTATATTTGATATAAAATTCATTACTAATTTAAAAATATGACTCATTTTTTATCTGGTTAGAATTAAACGAGAGACTATTAAATTCGAAAGGAGGGATTATTATTATTAAATCATAACAATTTTTAAAAATGGTATAATATAACCACTCGAAGGCATAACTTTGCTCTCGTAGTGCAGTTGTAGAATAGTAGTTGTCATGAGTTCCACACATGATATACTCATTTTTGTCAAAATGAAACGTCCATGAAGTAGCACCTCAGTCTTCCTCTAGTTGTTTGGAGCAATTATTCCATAAATTGGGGTGTCAAACAAAATCCGGTTGGCCTCTTGTAGCCACGGTTATAATGCGGTAAACTGTGTTATTGTCTTATCTGGACTTTTAGGCCTTTTAGGTGCTGAGCTTTCTTCATTGGGGTATCTCCTTGATTGGCATCTTGCCAATCAATGATTTGGGTTTCGGATGGACACCTGTTGCCTTTCTTCTTGCTCCTTTTAGTCTTTGTTTTTATTTCAAGGATTAATAAAATTTTATTTTTAGCCGTTCAACAAAAAAAGATGAGGTGAATTGCAATGTAAGGGCTAAGGATGTGTTCCACAAACTAAAATAAATATTTATGGACCGATTTTCACAATCCGGCTCAGTTTGCGGTGTGCCCTAGTGGTGAGCAGCAAGGAAACCATCATGGAGTGCTTCACCACCAAAGATCGCGCCTTTCTAACACGCCCAAAATCTGCTTCATTGAAATGCTTGGGGTACTATGGTGCCATGTCAGCGCTCGGTCCTCGCGGGCCCAACTGGCGGGAGTTCCGTAAGGTGACGACTCTCGAGCTCCTATCCAACTGTCGCCTGGAGATTCTGAAGCAAGTGCGAGCCTTGGAAGTGGGCTCGTGCACCAAACACTTGTACTCGTTGTGGGTCAGACAACAAAGCAGTGTTTCCGAAAGAAGAGAGAATTTTTTTCTACCTGGTGCCATCAAGGTTGATATTGCTCAATGGTTTTGGCATGTGACTATAAACATGATTGATAAGTGAGTAAATATGTCTATTTATGCCTCTAACTTAAGATTGTTATGTCCGTTTAGTGCGCTACTTGTAGTTTGATACTTGTTAATTATGTTTCAGGACTCTTTGAGCCGATGAATAACATTTGGAGCAAGAGCGCAAAGTCGAATTTTATTTCGTGTCAAAACAAAGCCGGTCGTCAAATTAATTAAAGCTCGAAGCGACAATTAATGTGTATATGGCATGGACTGGTCTTATTTGGGTCAAAACCCATTGTGACCCAATCATGATTCGCTGGAAATTGGTCAATTATGAAGTTGGCCCACTAATTACAACTTGAAATGAATGAAGGAAGCCAAAATCTCGGCTCATGACAACTTCAGTGGAGCACTATATAACAAGAAGAAGAAAAAGGATTTGAGGGATACTTTTTTCTAACGCAAAAACAGAGAACGGAACTGCCGTCAAGCTTCTTTTCCAAGCGGATCACGCACGAATAGCGAGCACGGCAGTTTGCCGATGCCACGGTGCTCACGGCTAAAACAGGAAAGGACGAAAGGCTTTGGGGTTTAATCTTTTACTGTTATTTCAATGGAGTCCTATACTTGCAGGATTATTTGTTCTAAATTCATGAGTGGCTAAACTATTCGGCTAGGGTGATGAGGAGGTCTCTCTAAGTAGCATAGTTGTTAAATTTCTAGGGTTTTATATTCAACTTGATTGTATAACTTGATTGATTCATAACTTGTTATGAAGTTTAATATTTTTCTAACATTCGAATGTGTTTGTATCCATGATTTCAACCACTGTTATACAATGGTTTTGACTGTTTTGAGATAGGCTTTGAGATAGACTATACGACATGAAACAAGTCGTGCTGTGGTTAAATCCAATGAGACGATCCGTGCCGTGGTAAGATAGCCTATACGGAGTACTAATCTTGATTATATTTTTGGGGATTATCGATAGGAATTGCTACCCTACGGTGATTTGCTACTCTAGGTTTCGAAATAATTGCGTTACAAGGGGAGACTAAATCGGAAACCCTAGTCCCCTTTCTAATCAGTTTACAACTCCTTTAATTTGCTTTCCAGTTTAGTTTTAGTTTAATCAAATCAATCACAAATCCAAACTCCCTTTTAGTTTCAGAATTAAATTAGAAATTAATTGAAAGTACCGCAACGTAGCTTTTTACTATCCGCGGATGATCTCGGACTTGACCGCTATTCTTCGGAATATTAGTTAATTTCGTATTGTATAAATTAAATTTTTGGTACGAAAACGACAGACCAATGATGCTCCAGCAAATTGTTAGGCAAGGGCTTATCCATTTTATGAGCCGTCCTATGTTCCTTTTTGACGTCAACAAGTAGCCTTTTGTTCATGTGTAGTTTCTACAATATATACACTGCTATGTTTTTAGAAAATATTTGTTAGCCCTTGAAAACCCTCGTTTTTGACACAAGGTGTGAATGTGTTGAATGCGCGGGCATGCCAAGACTTATAGCTCCTAACTTTTGATGAAGATTCCCGTGAATCTTGACTTCTAACGTAAGAGCGATTGCGTGTGACCCAAAGGTTAAAGATCACAATGAGGTTCATGGTTTGCCACACGGTCGTGGACTTAGAATTTCCTAATCATATAGGAAATGCGTAAAAAGGAATATGTAAAATGTAAACTTTATTACACCCGGATAATAAAGTAGTACAAGAAAAGATAAAATTCAAACTATTTAAAGAAGTGAGTTCGAATGGATTCAAACTACTTAAAGAAAGTGAGTTCGAATGGGGTTTGAGCATGAGGTACTCGATATGCTACTTTGCTGAAAGTAGGAAAGTGTTTGTAAGCGTTCAGTTTTGATTGGTGTTGGACCTATTTTTCATCTTCGATTCTGCTATTTATAGGCTAGATCCCAGTCTGCAAAATCATGGAAATCAACTGCCTCCTCTTCTGAAAATGGCCAAGTGTCCCATGCATGTTACACCCACGACAACTTGCGGTAGTTAATCAAGATCATGGGTAGCAGTTGTTGCTTGCCCATTTATCCCATTTCCTAATGTGTTGCCATGTGTCTTTACTTCCAATATCAAGTAAAAAATCCAACTGTTTTTTACATCGTGGGGCACTCCACTTCTGTAGCAACAACCACACACCAACATTTTTACCCAAAGCTCCGAATAATAACTTCCATGGAGGATTATTCGGCGTATCTCGCTTCACTTGGGCTTCAATTAATTGGGTCTTGCTTCAAATCACAAAATTAATGTGGCCCATTAATTTTTAGCCCGAGAAAGCAATACACATCAGCCCAATTTAATCAATACTTAATTAAATGGGCCTCCACCACTGGTCCAAGGTTATGTGCCAAAAATGGGCATAAACAGTCCTTTGACTCACCATTATTCTTTTGACATAGGTGGATGGTCCCCGGCTTTTTATTCCATCAATGTATCATAATCGATATTCTTGAACATGTGAATGTTGTCTGGCTAATTCGACTCAAAGATCCTGGTTATAAAGCTCGAAAATTATGCAAAATAATTGAAGTTAGTATTATATAGTATGTCTGTTTTTTGGTTTAGGAAGATTATTTTCTTAATGCTAAGGTAAGAAATTATCTTTTTTCCAAATTTGTTTGGCCTTTTTCATACATTTGGTTTTTATAGTTGATTGACTCTAAACCTAAATCATGGCTCTGTCCATTATTGTAGGGGTGCGGTATGGACTTGACGATGATGAGAAAGAAGAGGAGGCTAGGCTTTTCACAAGAGCCATGGACCAGTTTATGTATCTAACTGGAGCTTTCGAGTTTTCTGATGTGATACCAGGCATTGAGTGGATGGATTTGCAAGGACATGTGAGGTTGATGAAGCAAAATGCCGAAGTGATGGACTCTTTCATGAGCAGATGGCTGGAAGAACATGTCCAGAACAGGAAAAATGGCCTGATGAAAGAGGAACACGACTTCATGGACGTGTTGTTGTCTTTATTTCCATAAGACGGCGTGAAATATGGGCACAAGTGTAGGAACATTGTCAAGGGAGTTTCCCAGGTACGCGTCCGGCCTCCATTCATTTTCCTGCAGAAGTTCCTCTTCTTTGCTACTAAGTTTTTTTTTCATTTCACTTTTATGTTTTTATAATAGTTCTTCTGTAACAATCAATGGAAGACAAACAAGAATGGAAAACCGTCAATCGCTCTGGTGGATAAACAGGACATCACGCCCGTTAACAAAGTGGCTCATCAATTAGGCCATCTGTTGATTTAGTTGTAAGCCAGTTGGATTCGAGCAATTGGTTCCATCCAGTTTCTATACAAAGTAATTCTTTTATAGTTTGATGCTTAGAGGAATGCTTATGAGTAATCACTCCCTTTTGTGCAAATTGTGCTGAAGGAGTCGAAGGCTGCATGTAATCTGCCGGCCTTTCTCAGGATGATAGAAACCGGAGTCATCGGTTTCCCAGAAATATTTCGCATCACATGGACGGGATGGCACAAGAGGTACGCAGCATCTTATCCGTTTAACTTATCTTTGTATCTTTTTCTTTTTCCCTCCATAAACCCCTCCAGAAGAACTTCTAGTTATCCAAATCAATAAAGCCTTAATGTCTTCAAATCATTACGCTGTGCCGTAATGAGAGGTGTCTTAAATTTAGGGGATGGCTATTCGCAGTCCCATAATTTTTTCCCTTAATCCGTTGAAAATTTTCAATTATACTCGACAGTTGGTTACCGAAATTGAGATACATTTTCAGCATACAATTACCGAAATATAATATTTTTTCGACAGTTATTTACCGAAAATGTATGTTTGGCAGTTGTTTACCGAAAATTAAACATAATTTTCGACATGTAGTTACCGAAATTTAATCTTATTTTCAACAGCTAGTTATCGAAATGTTATGTATGATTTTCAACAACTACTTACCGAAATGTAGTGAGCTAAGTGAGAAAATACGAGCTGCGAATAGTCGGCTCCTAAATTTACTCAGCAGATGGCTATCAAAATAATAAATAAAGGGAATACAGTAAAATTGAGACCACTTTGAGAATGAAAAGATTACCGTATTATTATGTCGGTTGGTTATCTCTCTCTATCATAGCGGTACTTCTCGATGAGCAATCTCTTTCCTTTGTGAAGATTTGTGAACTAATTAGATATGAAGTTAGAAACTACCACAATTGTTTTCTAGATGGGTAAAAAGGTTGTACTTATGACACCACTATTTACCAATAATATTGACCGATACTCTCAAACATAAGCCGATGTGTGAATAAAAAAAAAAAACATAAGCCGATGTGTGAATAAAAAAACAAAAACATAAGCCGATGTGTAACCCAGAACCGCCTTTTAAAACATTAGTAGTGCTGAAGCATTCCAGCCAGACTTCCACTGGCATGAACTATGGTCACAAAATCGTTGCAATGATTCCATACATTTGGAAGAGATTGTCCATGACCTACACTCGTCTTATTAAGTACTCGTTCCGTCTCAATTTATTTATCCAATTTCAACATACATGTCCTTCAAAAAATTATCTATATCTCATAATCCATAATGTTTTATATAATTTCGGAAACATCATATCATAGATCTAATCGAGATCAATCAGATAAGATCCATATTGCATATTCAAAACATTATATACCGAAACATATAAACAATTTTGTAGAAGGTCACAAATAGTGAAAAGAAACAAATAAATCGGGACGGAAGGAGTACAAGTTACTGACCCTAAGGGCCCGTTTGGATGCGGGGAAAAAATGGGGGGTAAAAAATATGAAGGGGGGATAAGATAGTAGGGGGTATTAATTTTGATGGGTTGGCCCACATTGATTTGATGTTTATAGAGGGGGGATAAAATAATATGTTGTTTGGATGGGTTATTAAAAAGTGGGATAAAATTTGACTTCGTTTGGATGGTGTATAGAATGGGGGGATAAGAAGGGGTGGATGATGGGGAAAACTGTGAAATTACTATTTTGCCCATGTGCAGAGTTATATTTAATTACATATTAAAACCAGTTTATAAATTTAAAAATCAATATATTTAAGCAATTTTGCACAATTGGAAAGTATTAGAAAATGAATTTATTAAAAAAGATATATTCTATAAAATTTATATTAAAAAAACGTTTTTTTAAGTAATTGTTTGTATTTATGTATTTGAATTTTTTTTGGGGAATTGTTTTTTTTTTTTAAAGAAAAGACAAATTATGATAGATTTGAATGGAAAGTATGATTTGGATTGAATGGATAGTAAAAGTTAGTTGAATGGTGAATGGTGGATATATTATTGAATGGTGGATATGTAGTTGAATAGTTGTTGAATTTTTGCTTATATATAGCAAGTAAACTTTGTTCAAACTCATTCAATAATATCAATTACAAAAACAAGTGTATTTCTTTTTTGTTGTATGGCTGGTCGTCCGCCTCCTCGTCACAATTGGGTCCAAGCTGAGGAGATGCTGTTGATTTCGGTACTAAAATCAATGGTGGAGTCCCGATTGTGGACCACCGGGAGTGGACACTTTCGTCCAGGTTACGTGAGGTACTTGAAACGTTTCATGGACAGTGATTTTCCCGATGCTGGCATTGAGGAATGGCATATAGAAGCGAAGATAAAGAAGTGGCGCCGTACGTGCTTCATCATTGTCAACCTACTTGATCGTCCCGGGTTTGAATGGGATGCAAGTCAAAACATGGTGGTGGCTGAAGAAAATGTTTGGGCTGCATTCGTCCAAGTAAGACTTAATAAAGTGTCATAAATTTTTGTGAAATGTAAAGATATTTTTTGTTCTTATATTTTTGCATTTTGACTTAGGTTTACAAACAAGCTAGGGAGGCAAAAGATGTTCAATTTCCAATGTTTGATGATTGGCGTATTTGCTTCATTCCCCCTCCTGAGGAGCCCGAGGAGTAGATCATGATGGCGGAAGAATAAATAGCATTATCCATGGATGTTCTGTCATTTGTCGTCTCCGTTCATGATGTAGGAATGTAATGTTTTAACGTCTTCATTTAAAATATATTACACCTTGTCTCCGTTCATTAAGTGTTAATTTTACATAATCTTAAAACGTACAACTTCATTCGGAATGGAGAACAAGTGCCAACAAAATACAACATATGAAACCTAAAAAAAAACATACAACAAACGACATGCACCCATTGATTTGATGTTGAAGTCCCAACGCAGTTGCGGATGTGGAACTTTTGGCTTCCAATTTTGTGAGCGCGTATCTCTCCTCGTGAAACTTGAGCAATGCTTCTTCGGCTCCATCGAATGTCTTGTATCTTTTCGCCATGCTTCCCGAGTATCCATTAACTTGGAGTTGAGCTTCTCCCCAAGTTGTATAGATACCCGGTTTATGCCCAACAAAAACCACCCAATAATAGTCTTTTGCTTCACCTGTCATTGAATAATCTATTCGAAAACAATATTATAAGTCACCACAAACGTATTAAACAAAATGCCGCTTAATCGGTAATAAATAGTTGGAAAAAAAATTAACGCATTTGGCTCAAATTTCATCATCGCCAATTGACACGTTTAGGACACAGACTAGGATACAAGTAACAATGCTACCATAAATAGGAGGACTTTTGTAGTGAAATAGGTGGGAACATGTGGCTCAGATTTGTAGACAAGTTTTGGAAGGATTAGGCTGCAACATGAGTTGCCAAATGACCCTCTCAAACATTGCCCCGCCTAAGTCCCCAACGTGTATTCTTAACTTTTCATCATTGCCACACACACATATACCTGCCTGTACGAAACGAGAACGAAAATCTGCGTGTACCAAAAGTGGCCAAAACCTGCAGTTTTAACCAACCAAAAGTGGCCAAAACCTGCAGCTCTAACCCACAATTGAAGTAACTGAACCAAACAGACAAGCAGAGGCAACCTGTCTACCAAAACTGTAGCATACAGATAAGGAGAGCCAAAACTGAACCAAAACTATATCAGACAGACAAGGCTAGCCAAAACAGAACCAACACAGCCAAGCACATGCAAAACACAACCAAAACTGAACCAAAACATCAAAGCACAGCCAAAACTGAACCAAAATAGCTAACCACAGGCAAAACTGAACCAAAACTGAAGCACAGCCATAACTGAACCAAATCACCCATCCAGAGCCTAATCTGAACCAAAACTGAACCAAAACTGAACGAAAACAGATGAGCAGAGCCTAAAGGTAACCAAAACTGAACCAGACAGATGAGCAGAGCCAAAACTTAATCAAAACTGAACCAAACATCAAAGCACAGCCAAAACTGAACCAAAATAGCTAACCACAGGCAAAACTGAACCAAAACTGAAGCACAGCCATAACTGAACCAAATCACCCATCCAGAGCCTAATCTGAACCAAAACTGAACCAAAACTGAACAAAAACAGATGAGCAGAGCCTAAAGGTAACCAAAATTGAACCAGACAGATGAGCAGAGCCAAAACTTAATCAAAACTGAACCAAACATCAAAGCACAGCCAAAACTGAACCAAAACCTGCCCCAAACATGGCCAAAAAACACAACCATAACCTGCAGCAGGTAAGTAGTGCCAAAACACAACCAAAACCTGCATTTGTACTCAACACACACATATCACCTGCTCAGAACCAAAAACCTGCATGTTTCATACCACAGTTGAACCACAGATACAGTCACAAAACTTGCAGTTTGCACCCATAAACAGAGGCCATAATTGGTTAGGCTCATTTGGCTCAGACTAATAGACAACTTTGTTAAGGCACTAGGCTGCAACATGAGTTGCCAAATGACCCTCTCATGTTGCCCCGCCTTTGTCCCCTACGTGTTTTTGTAAATTTTCATCACAGCCACACACGCATATAGGTTTTGGCCTCTGTTTTTCAGTTAAACCTGCAAGTTTTCAAATACAATCTGGCTGCATTTTGGTTCACTCGACACATGTAGGTATGAGTTGACTTAGGGGCTCAGAAATCGTTCATCATAGCCAAGGCCTTTTACCCCCTTTGGCATCCCATTTACCATACCCTATACCGTGGCAAAAACCAGCAGTTTTAACCGACCAACAGTGGCCAAAACCTACGGCTTTTACCCACAATTACAGGAATAACACATGTTATTTTCTCCATCAAACAAATAGAGACCAGAACATGACACATAGAGACTATAACATGCAGGTTTGAAGCACATACAGATGCCAAAAAGTCCAGGTTATACCCACAAACATAGGCAAAAGCTGCTCCAGATAACCAGAACAAACAGTTAGACTTTGTACTGATAAACAGAAGCCAAAACCTGCTCCAACAGTTGGGCAAAACCTGATAAACAGAGGCCAATTTGTGCAGCATATAAACAGAGGCCAGAACCACAAACATAACCCAAATCCTGATAAAACACACACATATCACCTGCTCCATATAACAGAACCAAAAGTACAGTTTGTACTAAAAAACAGAAGCCAAAACCTGCTCCAACAGTGGCCAAAACCTGATAAACAGAGGCCAATACTTGCAGCATATAAACAGAGGCCAGAACCACAAACGTAACCCAAAACCTGATAAACACACACACATATCACCTGCTCCATATAAACAGAACCAAAAGTACAGTTTGTACTAAAAAACAGAAGCCAAAACCTGCTCCAACAGTGGCCAAAACCTGATAAACAGAGGCCAATACTTGCAACATATAAACAGAGGCTAGACAGCCATTGCCACACACACACACGTAACTTGCAGTTGAAAGGGTACTGATGCCAGGATTGGGCTCAGACAATACAAACCAATCATAAGCGTACTCATGGCTGCAACTAATGTTACCCCGCCAAGGTATCTACCTTAATTAATGTTCGAATTATTTTCATCATCGCCCATAAACACAAATAGAATGCATAGATAACCCAGATACCTGCATTGGACATTCCATTACCAAAATCAACATATATCCAAAAGTACACCATTGTTTATGTTCAGTTTGATATAAGTACACACCATCGTTTCATAAGTACAAACCATATTAAGAAGAAGAGCTTATAAACAAAAGGCTCTAACTATTACAAAATAAGGGACCACATGTATAGGAGTGATTTTCCGGCCACTTCAAAAAATGGGCCATATGGTTTAGGAGTTAAAGATCGGCCAATTCAAAAACTTCTAGTCTACTTCTTCCCCCTCATACCTAAACGGGACCAAAGACTATACCATCTAGGACGGCCTCAGCCCAAGCTTGTTTCAAGTGATCGCGAATGCCATAGAATTGGTCCAACCTGTCTTCAGCTGCACAAATTATGGCACCTAACTTAAATCTTTGGGTATCTGTCAAGTCAAGCTTTTCGAGCTCTTGCGGCACTTGCGTGCGGCGAGCGGATACGTCTTTCGAATACCCCATTGCATTCGTGATTTTCTCCATATGGCTATCACTCTTCTCGAGCCATACCTCCATGCTAGCAGCAAGGGATCCCACATCACCCATCCGTGTCCTCTTCTTCCCCCTTTGAGTACCGGCATTAGCCGGCGGGGTGGAGGTCCGGGGAGCAGACGTCGGGAGTGACGTACGACGTGCGGAGTGTGAAGTCGTAGAGACCGGAGGTGTGGAGGCCGGAGGTGTTGAGGTCGGAGGTGTGGAGGTCGGAGGTGTGGAGCCCAAAGGAATTTCATTGGTTATCCCCGTGAGTCCACTTGTGGGGGTGCCATGAAATTCTTCACCAAAGTATGGATAGTAGCAATCCTCATTCTCCTCAATGTCTTCATTATGGACCGCATTTTCATTTGTTTGCGATCGCGCCATTTCGGAAGGAACCTCCGCCCCGTCCCCATTGGCCCTATCCTTTCCGAATAGGAATTCCCAATCCTCAAAATAAGGGAAACGCTTCCCACCAATCTCTTTGGCCTTCCTTGGGTAAGCCTACACAAAGATTACAATCTTAGTACATCATCCCATGCCATAACATATGAATTAAAGCATTGGAAGTTACCTCTTCGTAAATTTTTCAAACTTCATCATCCACTTCAATCCTTTTATTCACATGGTCCCACCCAAACCCACTAAGTTTTAGAATGTCCGTTAATTTGGCATATGTTTGTCTCCAATACTTGACTTTGGAGTCAATGTGAGGGGAGGCCTTCAGTTTGCTCTCCGGCATGACTTTGTTCATCTCTTTCTCAAGTACGGTGAAGAACCCGGATTTGAACCCATTCTCCGCCCTCCATTTGTCACAAATTTCTGTGAGCATGCATTTCATGAGGGCATCCTCTTCGGATTTCCTCCACACCCTACGCGGCCTTGAAGCCTTTGTTGTAGGCACATCACCTTCTTGGTATCCATTGCTGAAAATATATTTGAAGGTCGACAACGAATGATTATATCACAAGTCTATTATGAACTACAAACCGGAAATTGAATTACAATCAACTTACTGCAATGTTTTTCAATTATAATGTTTACATCATAAAAGTTCTTCGCACCTCAATTAGAATGTTTACATCATAAAAAGTTCTTCAAATACTTGAACACAAATACAATAAGAAACTTCGTCATGGTGGGAAAACCTCTTGTCCCCCACCATTTCCTAGCCAATGGTTGTACATGGCTGTAGCCAACGCATCCCTCTCCCCGGTCCATTGATTGGAAGTCTCTATGGTAGTGATGTGATCATCTACCTCAACATCGTGTATGTGATCACGTTCCCATGCCGTGTATTCGTTCTCAATGGGATCGTTGGGCATCTCTCTTTTGATGAGGTTGTGGAGAAGACAACATGCTGTGACGATACGTGTTTAAGTCCTAATGGGGTAATAGGAGTGAGACCTCAATATTGCAAAGCGCATCTTCAAGACACCAAAGCTTCTCTCAATCACATTCCTAGCAGCGGAGTGCTTCATGTTGAAGTACTCCTCTTTTGTAGTAGGCATGTGACCTTGCCTCCAAATGTTAATGTGATATCGCTGCCCACGGTACGGTGCTAGGAAACCCTTAGCATTTTGGTATCCGGCATCCACAAGGTAGTATTGTCCTGTTCGAAATGGAAGTTATGGCATTAAAGGAATGGTTCATACTAGGAATAGAGGGAAAGGAAGGTGCACTTAGGAATCGACACATACCACGGGGGACTCTCAAACCATCGGGTCTTGAAATGGCGTTCGCCAGGATCCTAGAGTCAGTGGCCGACCCTTCCCAACCAGACAAGACAAAGACAAACTTTAGGTCTCGACTACATACACCTAAAACGTTTGTGGCAATCTCACCCTTCCTTGACCTATAGCGTGGCCTGTCAACTGCCGGGGGATTAACTGGCACGTACGTCCCGTCCAATGCCCCGAGACAATTCTACGACAACATTAATACGACAAAATCAATACTATGTCGATATGTTAGAGTACAGCAAACCAAATGGAAGATTTACAAACTATTCAAATGAACTTTACCTGAAACCAACTCCATCTACTGTCATCGTAGTTTGGAGGTACGGGCTCGGGCCTGACTAGGAGCATGTCGAAAAGGCGCAACACACCTTGGAGTATGACATTGAAATGTCTGCTTACAGTTTCAGTCGATCTCCAAAAGTGCAATTTTGTACGTCTCTGTTTTGTATGGTGACCGAGAATGAACAAAAAAATGGCTACCCTCTCCTCAAGACAAACATTGCGGGAGTCTCCTAACCCAACACCTCGAAGTAGACAGCACAACCTAAAAAATGTATGTCTATTCACCCTTAACTGCTCATGGCAATCTACTTCATTACCATTGACAAGCCTATTGACGGCATCTACTTGGGTCTGGTAGTAGTTTGGATTAGGAGACAACTCAGGACGGGGATAATGTGCCGTGGACACAATGAAGCAATACATCCGAAACACACCCATTGCAGCACGAATGTACATATTTAATGCAATGAATGCCTCTTCCTCTTCTCTTCTCCTTATTTCTGTTCTGTTTAATCTTGCCATCGTAAAAAAACCTAAAAAATGCCTTAATTCAATTTAGAACACACCAAAAGTATAACTTGTAATGTTATGTAGTGGCTTTATTTATGAACTTTATGCTTTCAAATTTACTCCAAATGTCAAGTATCAAAAAGTCACAGCTTCTTTGTTTTCAAATGCCAATTCATTTTATAATTGCAACAAAACTTGTTACCCACTACCACAACGCAAAAAACCTGACAAATACACATAACGAACCTAGAAAAAGTAATCCTAATCTACAATCCGCACAAATAGAAGAGGACTTACAGAACCTGCCAACAACAATAAGAGGGCTTACACTACGCGAAAAATAAACCCTAATTACAATGGTTCAGAAAATTAATCTGCACAAATAAACCTTTCCTACTCTTTTACGACAATATGCACAAATAATCTGTACAAATAATGATTCAATAAACCCTAATCAGTTTGCAAATTTAACACATTTCACAAACCCTAATCAGAAATTTCAATTTGCAAAACCCTAATCAGAATGATTACCTCGCAAGACCCTAATCAGAATAATCTGTTTGCAAAACCCTAATCAGAATAATCAGTTCGCAAAACCATATCTGAAAAATCTGTTCCCAAAACCCTTATCAGAAAAAATTGTTCGACAAACCGTAATCAAAAAAATCAGTTTGCACAACCCTAATCTGAATAATCAGTTCGTAATCAAAAAATTCTGTTCGCAAATCCGTAATCAAAAAATCTGTTCCAAAAATAAGCACAAAAATCACCATAAACCCTATATCTCGTACGAAATATACACACAAACACATACACAGATAATGGTGTGATCAAGATGAGAGCTTCACAACCAAATCTCGTACACACAGTCACACACACAAAAACAGATCTGAGAATCGATACGTACATCGTGTGACGAAGATGAGGGCATGAGAAACATTACAGCACGAATTTTATGCCATACCTGAGTTCGCAGAAGGAGAAATCGACGGAATCGCCACCAAATCGCCACCAAACCCTCGCCTCCACAGACCAGAAAAGGGCGGCAACAGAAATGGTAAAGCGACGAGGCCTGGGGGTGGGAAAAGGGGATAAGGAGGGGTATCTTCGTCCACAAATCCCCCCTCCACAGCCGGATTAAATTTGGGGACCTCAGGAGGAGCCCAAAAATAAGACCGGAGAAACCCTAGAACTCGCGAAAACGAAGAGGGGGTGGAAAATAAGAGGGTCTGCTAAATGGCATGCCAAACGGGGTGAAAAGCCGTGGGCCCCCCTCATATACCCCTTCTAATATTTCCCCCCCTCTTTTTCCTTCATCCAAGCAAGGCCTAAACAACAAATGATAGGAGATTGAAGGGCGTGAAAGGCAGTGCAATGGTCATCAAAAACATTGTCACATGGGCATTTTTTCTCTGAACTGTACTTTGAGTTGGACTTTGCTCAAGTTATAGGCCCGTCTGTAGGGCCAGTAACCTTTTCACCAGGAACATTTGATCTTTCTATGGTTCTCCCAGGCCGCCTCAATTTTGTCTTGAGCAAAGTCTACTTTCACCTCCTGTGGTTAACGCTATGTGCGGATACCCCCCTCATGATTTAAAATTGACCACATAACCTACCTGTGGTTTTGAAATTGTGCGGATTGACCCCCTGCCGTCATGTTTTCCATCCATATTAACGGAGGTGTATCTCTCACGCCTCTAGAATATAATCTGAGTCGTTCATAATGTATTAAATAAAGAATAGAGCATCTCTGTAAAAATTCATCTCGATCAAGCATCAATAACCCAGTGATCTAATTTTTAGTAAATTCAAATTTGAAATTTTAATTTCATAACAAAATCGATTCGACCATAACTTTTCTTTTTTTGATTGATTTAAATTTTGGCATAAATGTAGTACTCGCCAAAATTTACCATATCAACGGTTTGGATTCAATTTTTGATATAAGGGATGGTGAGGTTAAAATTAAAAACGTAGAATCAAGTGACATGATGAGGGTATATCGGTTTTTTAATGTTGTATAAAATATGACGGCAGGGGGTCTATCCGCATATTTTTAAAATCACAGGTAGGTAATGTGGTCAGTTTTGAACCATGAGGGGGGTATCTGCACATGGCGATAACCACAGGGGGCCAAAGTGGACTTTGCTCTTTTGTCTTCCTTCATCCGTGTAAGTTCACCCTACGTCAAACCCTATCCACATAAGTCCCGTTTTAAGTGAAGTATCCAAAATACCCCACCTTTATTACTCCCAAAAGAGACGCACAGAAATATCCCTGCCTCCGACGATGTTCCCATCTCGACCCTCCCCGACGAGTGCCTGGCCTGCATCTTCCAGTTCCTCTCCTCCAGCGACCAGAACGGTGCTCCCTCGTTTGAAGCTCCGCGCTTGCCGTGAGTTGACCGACGCTGGTCTGGCGGTGTTTGCTCGGAATTGTATGGGGCTGAAGAAGCTGTCGTGTGGATCGTGCACGTTTGGGGCCATAGGTTTTGTTTTGAGTTGATTCTGATTAGGTTTTTTTTCAGTCATTAAAAATTAGTGTAGTAGTTTGTAAAGGTTTAGTTCATTTTTGTTAGAATTAATAACAATCTACGCAGGTATATCCATACATGTAAATTCTGCATTTTGGAATGTGAATTTTGAAAATGGGTGTGAATTCTGAATTCACACTTCCAAGAATTTACACTCCGAAGAATTCACACCTCGAAGAATTTACGCATCCAAAAATTCTGTAGAAAGGCAAAATAAAAATTTTGCAGAAGGTCAAAATTGTAAAAGCACCTCTAAAAAGGGCCTGAATGATGTAGCACTTACAAAAGGAGATCCGCATGGAACTCAAATAAAAAAAATAGGACCGGCCAGAAATTTCCCATCTTTTTTCTATGTTCATAGCGAGTGTCCAACACTTTAGCCAACTGAATAACCGTTTGCAAAAGCCAAAACGTGATTTAGGTGGTGCACAAATGCCACTTGGACCATTTGGCTGGGCTAGTGGCCAGAGCGAAGACAAGGGTAGCCATAGCGAGTTTTGAGTTTTGTGATTTTATATTTAATACCCAGTACTTGGGTTGTTGTTACCAAAATTTATGTTTTCTTTCCAATCGACGGTGAATCGATGGGAAAATCGTATCGTAAGCTTGCTGGAATGTGGAGTGTGAAAAGTGGAGTTTGGTTCCTTACCGTATTTCAGGACTTCTTTGGAAACAAACAATGAAGTGGATGAAGTATGGAAGAAGATTAGCAAAATGGACCTTATTAACCCTCAAAGTAGAAGAACAATCAATCAAGATGATTGAGTGAACGATCACAAGTTAATCCTACTCCTAGAAAAGAAAAGATAAAGGCCTGATTGGCGTTGTTTGTGTCCTTACAATGAGGCCTAAAAAGGCTATTTATAGGAAAACAAATATGCGCAGGAAATAACTTCCCAACTTCTTCAATACTCCTCATTCTCCTTTGCTTCCACTTGTCCAAATAACTTCCCACTAACCGCCAAGTGTGTAGGACAATGCCATGTGTCCTTTCAACTTCCAAGTAAATAGAGATACGCCAAGTGTCCTACACATGTTATTAAAATACAAATACCAATACTAATAAAAATAGGTTGCATTTCCATAATCACTACCTTTCGGTCGAGCATCGACGGTCGGTGAATATATGGTACAAACAGTTGTCACAATGGAATATAATGAATGTCTCATACAAATAATGCCACTTCATAAATCACGATGGCAGATCATGTGGCTTAACTTCTCTCTTATGTAACTAGATACAAATTAATGTTCTCTTCTCCTTGTATGATAGCGCACTAGTTCGGTCCCATCTTAGTTTCTAGTTAAGGTATCTACCACATGTTGAGTACAGTTGCATTTCAAAGACCCCTGCCAATTAACCTTCCATTTTATCCTCTCAACCGACAACCACAATCCTGCGATGAGTATTATATAAGATTGATTATTGAAGTGAACAAACATCGTGTAGTCATTAGTCTGTCTATCTTCCTCTCCCTCCCCCTTTTTTCAAAATGGACTATCTACTTTTGCTTGAAGCAACTGGAATGCTTCTAGCCTGCCTTCTACTCTGCTACCTGTGGAAGTCCAAAACCAGTATGGATACTTACGCGCCAGAGCCAAAAGGTGCGTGGCCTTTTATAGGCCACCTCCTTCTTCTAGGGGGAAAAACTCCGGTTTTCCGGACTCTCGCAGCCATGGCAGACAAACATGGGCCGATTTTCACAATCCAGATCGGCATGCAGAGAGCCCTAGTGGTGAGCAGCAAGGAAATCATCATGGAATGCTTCACTACCAATGACCGTGCTTTTGTTTCACGCCCAAAGTCTGCCGCCGTGAAATACATGGGGTATGATGGTGCCATCTCAGCGCTCGGTCCTCACGGGCCCTACTGGCGCGAGCTTCGTAAGGTGATGACTCACGAGCTCCTATCGAACAATCGCCTGGAGCTTATGAAGCACATGCGGGCCTCGGAGGTGGGCTTGTGCATCAATGACTTGTACTCACTGTGCGTCAAACAACTGAATGGTGTTTCCGAAAGACTAGATAATTGTTATGAACCTGGTGCTACAAAGGTAGACATGACTCAATGGTTTGAGCTAGTAACTATGAACCTAATGCTCCGCGCAATTGCAGGCAAGTACATAACTGTGTTATAAGGCCCCCATTTTTTTTCCTTTCTATTTTTTAACTTCTGCTAATAATACTCTGTTTATGACAATAATATTACTATTTACTATGTCTATACTTCACAAAGTTTTGTGAGAGAAACTTATTAGTCTTTTAATGTCATCAGTTTAATACAATGTCTCTGAGGTGACGGGTGGCCCCTAGCCTTTTTTCGTAATATCACCAATATCTTCTATATATTTTCAATAATTGAAATTTTAATATGTTTTTTGTAAATATAAAAATTAGAAATATGGGTTTTTTTATTATCTACGTCTATCAGTCAATAAAGCGCATTACAAATCATGGTCTTATGGATTATACATTAAGATCCTAATTACATATCCCAAAATTGTAGGAAACATTTGAAGTGTGTTAATAAGTATATAATTATAGATCCTTTTGGCTCTCTTATTTTGTTTTTCGTAGTACTTGTGAAAGAAATTATGTTTTTTTTGGCTAACTTGTTTTCATTGCTATGTAACTATTATCTTTTCCCCCTTAAACCAATTCCTAGCTATGTCCTTAATTGTAGGGAGGCGATATGCCTTTGGTGAGGATGAGAAAGATGGGGAGGTTAGGCTTTTCACCAGAGCCATGCGCCAGCTTATGTTTCTAATTGGAGCTTTCGAGTATTCTGATGTCATACCTTTCATTGAGTGGATGGATTTGCAAGGACATGTGAAGTTGATGAAGCAAATTGCCAAACTGATGGACTATTTCATGAGCAGATGGCTGGAAGAACATGTCCAGAGCAGGAAACATGCCCTGGTGAAAGAGGAACGCGACTTCATGGATGTGTTGTTGTCCTTATTTCCAGAAGGTGGTGTGGAATATGGTCACAACCATAGGAACATCGTCAAGGGAACTGCCCTGGTACACTTCCTATGCATTCACTTTCAAGTTTCAAAGCACAAATATCATCCAGTTCTGGTTATTTCAGATGTATCTTTTTTCAAAACTAACAGAAGCGAACAGGGAATGGGAAGTTTCAGGGCACAATTTGACTCTAGCAATTGGATCTGCATATTGTCTGTACTTTGTACGCTCTACAACTTGAAGTACAATAATACATGGGACACAGACATCCGGACACGATGCGAACGTAGATGTGTCTGGAGCCGTTCAATGGCCGTGCGTCCTATGAACGCATCGTATCCACATGAATAGACTGCTCCGGACACTTTGATTCTGCATCTATAGGCGGATTTCTGCGTCACTAGCACTGCTCATTAAGATAAACCTGGGGTTGGGGGTAGGCTTAACATCCTGCAAACGCGAATCTTATACAGAATGATGTGGTTTTTTGATCTCTTCATTTCACGTTAGGAAACCAGTCACTTGTTGTAAATTTGTAACTCGTAATTTAAATGGTGTATGTAATCTTGGTATTGTTGATATAACCACAGTGTTTTGTACGGTCCAGATTTTAATGAAATTTTTCCGGGGAAGAGTTTATATCCGGACCATCCAAAATATTTTCGATGATCGCGATTCATTTCCTCCGTAAAGAACTTATTCACTGCCTGGGAACCTTTTCAATTGACATGGAGAGCTTTTCTATTTGTGTTTATGTTTGCAGAGTATGATTGTGGCAGGCTCTGATACCACAACAGCTGCCATGATATGGGCACTCTCCCTCCTCCTAAACCACAACAAATACCTCAAACTTGTCCAACAAGAACTAGACATGCACGTTGGCAGAGAAAGGTGGGCGGAGGAATCTGATATAAAAGACCTAATCTACCTCCAGGCCGTCGTCAAGGAAACATTGCGACTCTACCCTCCAGGCCCCTTGTCGATCCCCCGCGAATCAATAGAAGATTGTCACGTGGCCGGGTACTTTGTTCCTAAAGGGACTCGCCTGATAGTGAATGTATGGAAGTTGCATCGCGATCCTCGTGTTTGGACCGATCCTTGTGAGTTTCGGCCTGAGAGGTTTCTTGATAGGAATGCAGAAGCCGGTGAAAGAGGGCGTGAATTCGAGTTTGAGTATTTGCCGTTCGGTTCAGGGAGGAGATCGTGCCCGGGAGCCAAGGCGGCGCATCTGATGACGCACTTGACGCTTGCTCGTTTGCTTCAGGGATTCAACGTCACGGCTCCGATGGACGGAATGGTGGACATGAGTGAGGGGTTGGGACTAGTCCTGCCCAAAGCAACTCCGCTTGATGTCGTGGTCTTCCCGCGCCTTAAACGTGAGCTTTATCTTCAGTAGACCAGACACCAGTTTGTGGAATGATGTAAGATGATAACAAAAGGGGTGCCAAAAACGTTGAAAAATAATAAATGTGATTATGGGAGAGGTCTTGTTTGAAAATAATGTGATCCTTGTGCTATTATGAAGCTGTAAACGAGTGTTTTTGTGAATGAAATAGACATTACTTCTCATTATGGATGAAAGAATTAGTATTGGTCATGGTTACATTTTTTCATCATGTTTTAAAAACTACGTGATTTGCCATTAACGCATTGATAGAATGGATTTTGCCCAACATTTTGTTTTACCAATTTATTACTAATATTTATTGATAACAACTCTTCTAATATTCGAAGCACAATCCCCAAATATGGTAAGCAACACATTCATTTTCCAGTAGAAAATCTTCTTTTGAGCCGAAGTTTATCTTTTCTTTGGGCTGGTCGGAGAGAGAGAGAGAGAGAGAGAGGCGAACAAGCTCCACAGCGAGACGGGTCTGCGCAAGTCAATTGCCAACTTATTGGAGCTCATAGCAGTTTAACATCCATCCAGAGGTAACGAATTAATCCACGACTAAACACCTACAGAAAACTCCATATTCTTTGTGTTTTACGCCCAATTTAATGTACTCTTAGCTGGAATTTGATTTTGCTCAAGTGTTACTCAATACTGGCCATTCAGTTTGAGTAGCGAGGTGATGGATTTAATCTGTTGTAGAAACTAGCTTACTCGTTTGGATTTCATTCACAATTATGGATGAGAATTGGCATGTATCCGTTAATTCACATAGTGCGTGTGCGCAAGCGCCAGCGTGGAAGCGTCTTTTATAAAAATATCTCAAGGTACTAAAATAGCGGAGGGTCCTAATGAAGGATTATTTCAGTATACGTGTAGCAATTCAGAATCCCGGTACTAGAAAGGCTAATTAATTAGCTAAGCCGCCGTGAAGTTTGATTTTTTTGGGTTTCTCTCTCATGACCAAATTGAATTCCACAGTCACCTATATCCTGTTCGGTTTGGGTTTTAAGGGAGATTTTTAAGGGTAATGAGCAGAGGGAAAAAATTTATTAAGAATCGTGCGCAGGACTTTTGAGTCCCCCAAACGAACAAATCCTGTTGTCGTAGGATTGGATATGTAGTGAAGAACGAGTGTCCTACTGAATACTAATGGAAAGTGGAAATGGTTGGAGAATCTTAAATTGCTCGTGCGGTATGTGTTATGACACGTTGGACCTCTTCCACCCTATGTAGCACGGACACGGATACAGAACACAGACACGACACAACATCGACATCCAGACACGCAAATTTTTAAAACATGGAGGACACGACACGTTAGGGGACATGTTATATATATACTAGGGTTTACCCATGCCTGAAGGCACGGCTCGAATATCGGCATTCAAGAAATCTAGGAATCCAATCAGGGATATGTTGCATTTTCTTTCCCTTTGCGTGACATTAGTTTTGCCTGAACTATTAATTCTTGAAGAGGTCGAACGTACAAACGGTAAACAGGCAAAAAAATGAATGCGATATAATTTTTTATTCCAACAACCATACCGGTGTGATTATTGGAACGTAAGGGGACAAAAGTAGCTAGTAACCACGTAGGGTCAATGTTCACCCCAAAAAAAAAATTGTAGGGGCCAATAAAGTGCAGCCAATTGTTTTTGTTTTTTTTTAGTGTAGCCACGCTGGGTATTGAATCTATTGTCACGAATGTAATTAAAAACTTTTAGAGTTCAAAATCTTGAATGTAACATAAAATTCCTAGAAACTAAGGTCAGAACCCTAAGAATGGCAATCAGAATCTAGGAATCCAATCAAGAATTCTCCACATCAGCATTTAATCAAACACCTGGAATGCGTTCCAAAAAATGAACAGGGAGGGGAGAGAGAGAGAGAGAGAGAGAGAGAGGAGTTTACCCGGATTGACGTGAATCGGTAATAGTTCTAGAGCACAAAATTCTTTGCAGTAGCTACTGGTTTCCTAGCTCGGGGAATTGCCGGCAGTAGATAGAATTAGATAATTCTAAAATAAACCTTAACCTAATGAGGGAGCAAGGGTTTTTTTTTTATCTAATGAGGGAGTCACAGCCGTTAGATTAGTTTAGAGAGATAACAGCCGTTGGATTTATGTAGACATAAGATTCAAAAACCTTCCTCCCTTATTATGGAGATATATATATATATATATATATTAAAAAAACATTCAAATAAGATAAAAGTTTAATAATATTATAATGATATAGCCCTAAATCTGATCAGAGATAGAAAGAAAGAAAGAACACATTCAAACAAAGAGAGTGTCCCTAAAGTGTCCTGAAAGTATCCCCCAAAAGTGTCCTTAAAGTGTACACTTTAATCTATTTTAAAAGTCCTTATAATTGCATTTTTACCCTAAAAGTGTCCGTAAAGTGTTGGATCCCAAATAATGGGGAAAAAAAAGGACACTCTGGGAGAAGTGTCGGATACGTACCCGGAGAGTGTGGGTATCCGAGAAGTGTTTGACACCGATACGTAAGCGCTGACGAATTGTCCATGCTACATAGCTTCCACCACTTCCCCTTGTGGCTTAGAACATTAGTATAACCTTTCCGATGGATTTGGTGCTGAATTGTTCGTGCCAGACTTCCACAGGCATGAATTATTATAGGGCTGGATCCTAAGTTGGTGAACTGGCCCATGGGCATTTTTCATGTGGCTTAACTTCTCTCGTGCCTAATCAAGGATTATGAGTATATGGTTCACATTTTCACCCAGTTAGATAATCCTCATCGGTAGAGTACTAATTGGGCCCCATTGGAGTTTGGAGTTTAGGTCTCTACCAAATGGTGAGTACAGTTTCATTTGGGAATGGGTCGAAGTCACCTGCGAGCCTTCTTGTCCTCGTCCCGTCCACAATACTGTGAGGAGTACCATCTCAGCTCATATTGTTGACTTTTGAGTCCATGTTTTGGCTCCATCATGTACACAAGCAGACTTGCATTTACTCAGAAGATTTGGCGTGGGAAGATCTCACGCATGGTTTGCAATTAATGCCTTAAGCATGGCTTGTGAACAGGGCACTTTATTTTGCCTATAAATTCAGTGTTATGCCTCTTGCATTTGTATGTGGGAAAATCAAAAGGGCAAAGTCCACTTTCACCCCCTATAGTTATCGCCATGTGCGGATACTCTCCTCATGGTTTAAAATTGACCACATAACCAACCTGTAGTTTTGGAAATGTGAGGATAGACCCCCTGCCGTCATGTTTTCCATCCATATTAGCGGAGGTGTATTTCACACGCCTCTAGAATGTAATCTCAGTCGTTCATAATCTATTAAATAAAGAATGGAGTATCTTTGTAAAAAATCGTCTTGATTAGACATCAATAATCCAGTAATATAATTTTTAGTAAATTCAAATTTGAAATTTTAATTTCATAATAAAATCGATTCGACCATGAGATTTTCATTTTTTGATTGACTTGAATTTTGACACAGATCTTCTAGTACTCGTCAAAATTTACAAATTCAACGGTTTGGATTCAATTTTTGGTATAAGGGATGATGTGGTTAGATTTTAAAAAGAAGAATCAAGAAACATGATAAGGGTATATCGGTCTTTTAATATTGTGTCCATTAATATGATTGGAAAATATAACGGCAAAGGGTCTATCTGCACATTTTCAAAACCACATGTAGGTTATGTGATCAGTTTTGAATCATGAGAGGGGTATCCGCAAATGACGATAATCACAGGAGGTCAAAGTGGACTTTGCCCAAATCAAAAACGTATCTGAGTTTGTATTCTATTTGTGTAAGTTGTGAGTGTGAGTAGAGTGATTTGTAATCCTCCTCCTCCTAAATATAATCCGGCTGCCCCCTGGATGTACCTAATTCATAGGGAACCACGTAAGTCTCTTTGTTTGTGTTTGTGTTCTGGTTCGATCGTTTGTTTTCGCAACATATATAAGGTTGATTATTGAAGTGAACTTCTTCTTGAAGCAACTGGTACGCTTCTAGCCTGCCTTGTACTCTATTGCCTGTGGAAGTCGAAAGCCAGTACAAGTATTAGTGCGCCGGAGCCAAAAGGTGCGTGGCCGATTATAGGTCTGTTTCTCCACAAAAGTGCAAAAACCAAATTGGCTTGTGATGCAAGCGTGCCAGGACAGGTCTGCTGTCTGAGTTGTTTTAAGGCCTTCATGCCTTAAAATCTAACTTCTTTTGAGTGATTGTGCTTGGTCCAAAGGGTAAGGCTTCATGATGGTTCGTTGGTTGCCTTTGCAAGCTAAGAACTTAAAAGTTTTCTAATCGTTGCTAGAATAATGGAAAGAAAGATAACGAAGCTAAACTTAGATCAAACGAACTCCATTAACGGTTTAATAGTTGAAAGATAATTGAAATGTAATTTAGATAAGCCGTGGGCTTGATGGTCGTGGACCATTGCCAAGGCCTTCAAAACTGTAATTTGTAGGCAGAAGCTTCAGGCCTTAAGCTGCTTCAAATGCTTCAATGGATGGATGCCATGTGGCCCTCTTGAGCTGCTTTAAAATGCTCCAATGAGAGGCTATTCTTTGACAAAAATACGCCCTTTACTCCAAGGAAATGGTAATGGCCTGAAAAACCCTTCTTTCTTGCATAATACTTTGCAAAAGGGCAAAAGGTGTTTCAGTTCCTGCAGCATCCAGGCCATTTGAGCTGCTTCAACACTCAAGCTACTGCTTGAATGGACTCCTTCTGAGCCCACCATAGCTGAAGATCAATACTTCACTAGGCCTTCCTACCATTTTATTGGACCTTACAGCTCTTGTGGGCCCTCTAAATCCTCTAAGTTTTATTTTTTACGGAAGAAAAATCAAGAAACACAGAATCAACAAGACCTGGGTGAGCTGTTTGTGAGCAGCTTGCTTAGGTCTGGATGAGTCATTTGCCAGCAACCCCAAAGGCTGCATGCACGCCACCTGTCCTTGGCCTTGCTTCATGCTGAAGGATGGGGTCCACGCAGTCCTGGAGCTACATTTGAGCAGCTTACCCAGGTCTGCCAATCAAGAACATTCTAGACCTTTGAGCTGCTTGTGAGCAGCTTACCCAGGTCTGCCAATCAAGAACATTCTAGACCTTTGAGCTGTTTGTGAGCAGCTTACCCATGTCTGCCAATCAAGAACATTCACGCAGTCCTGGAGCTACATTTGAGCAGCTTACCCAGGTCTGCCAATCAAGAACATTCTAGACCTTTGAGCTGCTTGTGAGCAGCTTACCCAGGTCTGCCAATCAAGAACATTCTAGACCTTTGAGCTGTTTGTGAGCAGCTTAAGACCTTTTCCTGTCAATTAAAGGCCATATGTGGCATTTTTTTAAAGAAGTAGGCCCATCTATTAATTGGGCCTGAACTTGAGGTGAATCATAGGCCTCCATCCTTTGTAAGCCTTGTGAGCCCAGGCCTGGAAAGAAGGCCAGGCTTTAACTGATTTGGACCTATTAAAAAGCCTTATCATTTCTAAGAGCTGGCCTAGGCCTGGATAAAATGTTTAGACCTAATGGGTTGATATAAGACCTTTTGCCAATCCCGGGCCTTGATTTATGGAAATGACAATTTGGGCCTTAGTTTGTCCCAAGTCTTTGCAAATTCAATTGGCCCTTTTGAATTCAAATTGGCCCAATTCTGCTGGTGGTTGATTTACAAGGCTCCTCAAGGCCCGAGATTAGCATTCAAGGCCACCTTTTAGCCAACCAATTGATCTTCTGAATTTTGGCCAAAAATGAATGTAAACAAGCTCAACTCCATCTTCTGGGAAAAACTTCCGTTTTCCGGACTCGTAGCAGCCGTGGCCGACAAGCATGGGCCCATTTCACCATCCAAATTGGTATGCGGCGGGCCCTAGTGGTGAGCACCAAGGAAACCATCATGGAATGCTTCACTACCAACGACCGCGCTTTTGTTTCGCGCCCAAAGTCTGCCGCCATGAAATACATGGAGTATGATGGTGCCATTTCAGCGATCGGTCCTCACGGGCCCTACTGGCGCAAGCTTCGTGAGGTGATGACTATTGAGCTCCTATCGAACCGTCGTTTGGAGCTTATGACGCACTTGCGGGCCTCGGAGGTGGGCTTGTGCATCAATGACTTGTAGTCACTGTGCGTCAAACAATTGAATGGTGTTTCTGAAGGATTAAATAATTGTCATAAACCTGGTGCTACAATGGTAGACATGACTCATTGGTTTCGGCTAGTAACTATGAACCTAATGCTCCAGGCAATTGCAGGCAAGGACTATGTTACAAGACTCGCAATTTTTTTAATTTATTTTGGAACTGCTGTTGATAGCATGCTAATTTTGATAGCCCAAAATTATAGGAAACAATTGAAATGTATCAATGACTATCTAATAGAGAAACTTTTGGCTCTCTAAATAGGTTTTTCTTAATGCTTCTGAAAGATTTTTTTTTTTTTTGTTGTTAACTTAATTTTTTTGCTATCCTCCTATCTTGATCCCCTTGAACCTTAGTCCTGGCTCTGACCCTTACTGCAGGGAGACGATACGGCCTCAGTGAGGATGAGAAAGATGGAGAGGCTAGGCTTTTCACCAGAGCCATGGACCAGTTTATGTTTCTTACTGGAGCTTTCGAGTGCTCTAACATGATACCATTCTTTGGGTGGATGGATTTGCAAGGACATTTGAGATTGATGAAGCAAAATGCCAAAGTGATGGACTGTTTCATGAGCAGATGGCTGGAAGAACATGTCCAGAGCCCGAAAAACGGCCAGGTGAAAGAGGAACAGGACTTTATGGACGTGTTGTTGTCTATATTTCCGGAAGATGGCATGGAACATGGTCGGACGAATAAGAGCATCATCAAGGGAACTGCCCTGGTACACTTCCTATAGTTGCATTTTTTTTTCTAGTATAACTTTCGTACTATGCTTTGCTGATTGTAAATGGTAGTTACTGGAACCTTTTCAATTAACATTGAGAACTTTTCTATCTCTGATTAAATTTGCAGAGTCTTATCCTGGGAGGCTCTGATACCACAACAGCTGCCATGACATGGGCACTTTCCCTACTCCTAAACCACAAAAAATCTCTCAAACTTGTCCAACAAGAACTAGACACCCACGTCGGAAGAGAAAGGTGGGTCGAGGAATCTGATATCGAAGACCTAAACTACCTCCAAGCCTCCGTCAAGAAAACATTGCGACTCTACCCTTCGAGCCCCTTGTTAGTCCCCCGTGAAGCAATCCAAGATTGCCACATGGCCGGGTACTTTGTCCCTAAAGGGTCTCGCTTCATTTGTGTGCTTTCTTCGGGCGACTCGGTTCTGCGGGGTGACCGTGGGGTGGTGTAAAGACCACGCTACGATCCCGATCTTCAAGCCGTTGCTGGAGTAAAGCTATGACCGCCGCCTAGCACTTCTGTTCCGCCAAGGCGATATCTAGCTCGGTGGGAGGAAACGAGACGAGAGACAGGAAGAACAGTTCTCGTGGCTTGGCTAGGTTCGAGATTGATAGATCCGTATCCGGCCAACCCAAGGGTGAAATTCTCTGGCTCTGGCGGTGGAAGACGATGAGTCATAACTTTAGGTGAGGGGTAGAGGTGACAAATGGGCAGGTCTGGACGGGTTAAAACGGGTTGTGGGTCAAATATGGGTCAAATAGTAAACGGGTTGAAACAGGTCATATCGAATATGGGTCAAGTCAAACCCAAACCCGTCCGACCCGACCCATTTTCTTTCTTGCTCCTCCTCCTCCCCCCCCCCCCCCCCCCCCCCCGCTCCTCTTTCACTTCCTTTTGGTTTGTCTCAATAAGAGGAAACAGAAAAGTAAAAAATGATAATTCAAATTCAATTTTTTTAATAAAAATGAAAATAAGCGAAAAAGACAAAAAATTTAACTTAATTTCATCTTTATTCAAAAAATTATGAGTTTTGATCATTATTTTTTACTTTTTCTATTCCTCTTAACAAGACGAATAAAAAAGTTATAAAAGTTTATCGCATAATTAACAAATGTGAATATTTTTTGTCTTTCAAAGTGTGTGTGCCTGTGTAATTGTAAAGGTTTGCCTCTTGGGGAGGGGGATGAATGTTTATTGACTTGCGTTTGTCTTTTGTATTCAAAAAAATTTGAATTTGATTGTTAGCGGAAACGGTGATTTAAAGAATGACATTCATTGAATTGCAAAGTGAGTGCAATTGTTCTATTTTGTAGAATGACTTTCATTGAATTGGAAAGTGATTGTTGAAATTGCATGTACAGCTGTTCCATGTGAAATTGCATCAGAAACAAATGATGGGAGGAATTCTGGAAGAAGTCATTGTGAGAGAGAGAGAGAGAGAGAGAGAGAGAGAGAGTGAGTGAGTGTGTGTGTGTGTGTGTGTGTGTCTACAAGGAGGAATAATGGAGACGGGAAAGTGATTTGGTTTTGTACAATAACAGGAGCCGAGATCAAAACTGCATTTCTAGCTAAACACTAGCTAGTTCACTCTTGTGGAGGGAATAAGTCTTTTAATTCCAACCCATATTAAATTCATTTTGAACCCACCTAAATATGGGTTGACATGGGTTCAACCCATTATATAATATGGGCGGGTTAGGTTATAAGTGGGCGGATTTGGGCTAATTGAAAAATGTGGGTTGAAATTGCCATCTCTAGTAAGGAGGAACAAAAGAGAAGAGAGGGGAAGTTCTGGGGTTGAAATCAAGTCCACCGTATGTTAGGGAGAAATGTTTCTTTCCTCCCTAGTAGAGTCGCCAATTGTGGCGGACTAAAATCAACCAAGACCTTCTTGAACCTTTCTTCCCGTTGTTGAACTGGAGGGGAATGACGTCATGCTTCGTGTACCTACAAACCGGAGGAGCCCTCCTCCAGGAAGAAGCTCCGACGTACAAGTCAGTAAATGGATGAGGAAGAAGAAGCTTTAGTAAGAAAACATGCTAGGAGAAAAAAGAGTGTAAATGTGAGTGTTTTAGACCCTTGCCCTAGAAGGGGTACTTCTTGCATTTATAGGCAAAGGTATAGAGTGTTGAACAAGTCGGCAGTGCCTTACACGGGCGTTGCTAAGCTCGGGTGATGTCACGTGTCAGAGTTATTTAATGAGCGCCGCTTTCCAAGGTTCGCAAAGCCACAATAGTCAATGTCAGGCATGTCACATCAAGCCGAGATGTCACTTCGATTATCAGAGAAGACAACTTGTGTATCATTGGAAGCTTCTAGAACATTCCACAACAGCGGTGTCCGAACGCCATCCTAAGTGGGCATATCTCCGAATGTCCCACCGAGCGTAACCATCCGCCGAACAAAGGAAGGTCCACCGATCAAGAGGACTTCAACGAGCAATAAGAATACTTACCGAACGAGACGAGTACCATAACGTTCGAAACAACTCTTGAGGCTTGGCACGATACCCAGGGTTCTTGTATCGCTCAGGAAACACATGGCACAACGTGTCAAGATGCGACCCGACGTATAAACAAACTGAGACAATTGAACAATGGGATCACATCGTGACCTGTCCAAACTCTTTGAGCCTTCGAATATTTCGGGCCCACTACAGGCCGTCATAAATGTACACCGCATTTGGCTGGCAGAAAAACCAAGGGAGAATAATGTAAAATTTGGACCACTTTGTGACTAGGTAATCTGTCCATATCATGGTTGTCCTAGATTTAGCACTGTCTTTATTTTCTGCAGATTTGTCAACCATTAGCTACAAAGTAACTACGTACCAGAAGGGTAACTTTTTACTTCCAACATCAATATTATTTACCCATATATTGGCCGATACTGTCAAATATAATCCGATTTGTAACCCAAAACTTATATTTGTAACATTAGTGGTATAACCTCTTCAATGGATTTGGTGCCGAATTGTTCGTGTCAGACTTCCACAGGCATGAATTATAATAGGGCTAGATTCTACGTTGGTGAACTGGCCACATGGGCATTTTTCATGTGACTTAACTTCTCTCTTACCTATTACTCCGTGAGTATATGGTTATATTTTCACGCAGTTAGATAATCCTCATCGATAGAGTGCTAGATGGGTCGCATTGGATTTTGGAGTTTAGGTCTCTACCAAATGGTGGGTTAGGGTACAGTTCCATCTGGGAATGGACCAAGTTCTCTGCCAGCCTTCTTTTTCCCCCTGCCGACGACAATCCTGCCAGCCTTATTGAAGTGAGCAAATATAGTGTAGTCCTTAGTCTTTATATCTCCCTCTCCCTCTCCCTCTCTCCCTTGTTTCCAAAATGGATCTTCAACTTCTTCTTGAAGCAACAGGAACGCTTCAAGCCTTCCTTGTGCTCTATTGCCTGTGGAAGTCGAAAGCCGACCAGTACGGGTATTAATGCGCTCGAGCCAAAAGGTGCGTGGCCGATTATAGGCCACACTACAAGAAAATGCAATTTGAATGGCGCTTGCTAAGCCAATGTTTTTGAAGTCGCCATGCTGTGCCGACTGTCAAGGTATTTATTAAAACGCTGAGTAATACCTTAATGCCGTTACTTGGCTGTAGCTTCGTTACAACACCACTTAACGGCAAAATAAGGAAAAACGTTAAAACACGGCAGATAACACGCCAAAAGAGAGAACAACGTTTCAGATCCACTCTCTCTCATCGACAATTAGACATTATAGTATTATACCCATTGCTTCGTCTCTCACTCTTCTCTCTCCATCAATATTTTTTTTTCCTCTCTCTCGTCGATCTCCGTTTCTCAGGTATTCCAAACGATTTAGACGAAAGTATTCCAATGTTAACTAACTCTTTTTGTCGATCGATCTCTCTCTTTCATGATTTTGCTGGTTTCTCCGTTTGTCAGGTATTCCGACTTTGTTAGGTTTCTGTTTTCCGATTCGATTAAGTTTCGTAAGGCTTTCGATAAAGTCTTAATGTCTTCAAACCAATATGTTGTGCCGTAATGAGAGGTGTCTTATATTTACACGGCAGATGGCTGTCAAAATAATAAATAAAGGGAATACAGTAAAATTGTTGGGGTGCTAGGTTAGATTTTGTAGTAAATTGGACAAGAGAGTAGGAAAGGATTGGTGAGAGGTCTTATAAGGACAAGTTGTGAAAGGCTTTAATTTGATTTTTTCATTACATCAAATGAGTACAACATGGCTCTATTTATAGAGCAATTCCACTAACATAGAATTCTCTAGAACTAGCTAGAGACAAGCACATGTGCATTACAAAAATCTCCTAACTTCTAGATTTTTCTAGCTTTACCCATGTGCATAATTACAATACACCTTTCAAGCTTCTTCTAGAATTATCTATACAAATATCTTATAAGATATTTATTACTTCTACACACTTCTAAGTGTGATTATTACTTCTACACACTTCTAATTATTTTAAACTTAGATATTTAAATGCTTATTCTACATTATTCTAGAAGATTACAAATTACATTTTTTAACACTCCTCCTTAATTTGTAATCTTCATGATCTCTTGAAATTGAGAGAATTTATCTGCTGCTACTGCTTTGGTCATTATGTCGGCTAGCTGCTCCTTCGTGTTGACAAATTCAAGTTGAATTTCTCCATTCTGCACTAAGTCTCTGATAAAGTGATGTCGGAGCTCAATGTGCTTTGTCCTACCATGAAAGACTGGATTTTTGCTCATTGCTATAGCTGACATATTATCGCAGTAGATGACTGTAGGTCCTTCTTCTTTATGCTCCATATCAGAAAGAATTCTTCTAAGCCATACAGCTTCACATGCTGCATCTGTTGCTGCAATATATTCTGCTTCTGCTGAGGACAAGGCAATTGTCCTTTGCTTTTTGGAACTCCAAGATATAATTTTAGTTCCCAAGCAAAAAACTTGGCCAGATGTGCTTTTTCGATCATCGATTGATCCAGCCCAATCGCTATCGGTGTAGCCAATAAGCTTGCTGTCTTTCTCTTTTGTATACTTGATGCCAAGTTTCTTTGTTCCTTGAAGATAACGGAGGATCCGCTTGGCTGCTGCATAATGTAGCTTGCTCGGCTCGTGCATAAATCTCGAGATAAGATTTACAGAATACACAATATCAGGCCTTGTATGAGTGAGATAGTTTAGCGATCCAACCAATCTTCGATAGGCCGTAGCATCAACTTTCTCTGCTCCATCATTTAATTGCAACTTCTCATTTAAAGAGAGTGGAGTAGAGACTGGTTTGCAGTTGTTCATGCGGAATTTCTTTAATAAGTCTTCAAGATATTTTTCTTGAGAGATAAAAATCTCTCCTTTGGATTGCCTTACTTGAATGCCGAGAAAATATCTCATAAGGCCTAGATCTGTCATCTCATATTCCTTCATCATAGCATTTTTAAATTCATCGAGCATTGCTACATTGGTACCTGTGTAGATTAAATCATCGACATAGAGGCAAACAATGAGAAAATCCTGCATACCTCCTTTTTTGACATATAGAGATGGTTCGCTTTGGCTTCTTTCAAATCCGCTTTGACAGAAGTACTTGTCAATATTGTTATTCCAAGCTCGCGGTGCTTGCTTTAAGCCATAGAGCGCCTTCCGAAGTCGATATACCTTTCCTTCTTTTCCTTTGACTATATAGCCTTGAGGTTGCTCCACATAAACCTCTTCTTCTAGTTCACCATTGAGGAAGGCAGATTTGACATCGAGCTGATATACGGGAAGCTCGTGTTGTGCTGCCAAGGCAAGAACTGTTCTGATGGTCTCCATGCGAGCGACAGGAGCAAATGTTTCATTGAAATCCACTCCAGGCTGCTGTGAGTAGCCTTTTGCTACTAAGCGTGCTTTGTGCTTCTGGATTGATCCATCTTCTTTGTATTTTGTCTTATAGACCCATTTGAGTTTGATTATGTCCTTTCCTTTTGGTAGCTCCACAAAATCCCGCGTGTGATTTTTCTTGATAGTTGCAATTTCTTCATTCATTGCTTTTAGCCAAATTTCTTCTTTTGCAGCTTCCTCAAAATTATGTGGTTCACAAGTGAAGAAGGCAAAATCACACGAGTCATAAATATCTCGTAAGGAACGTACCTTTCTTGTCGGATTGAGATCATCCGATGATGAGCTCTCTGGACTGGTCCGTGGGCTTTGATTTGGACTTGGGTCCAGAGCCAAGGTTTCTCGCTCATGTCCTGCATCATCAGACTCAAAAAACTTTGGGTCTTGGAAGGAATTGTCCTCCCACTTCCACACAGCAGCTTCATCAAATATTACATTTCGAGAAACCATAAATTTATTTGTGTTTGGATTATAGAGACGATAACCCTTAGACTCGTCACTATATCCGATGAAAATATATTTTTCTCCTTTTTCGTCAAATTTTTCCTTTTTTCCTGAGGGAACTAATGCATATGCAATGCAACCGAAAATTTTTAGAAAATTTACCTGTGGCTTCTCTTTGTACCACGCCTCATATGGTGTCTTGTTTCGAACTGCCTTAGTGGGAGAACGGTTGAGAATGAAAACAGCAATGTTGACAGCTTCGGCCCAGAATGAGTTAGGAAGCCATTTACCTTTAAGCATGCTTCGTGCCATCTCTACAATTGTCCGATTCTTCCGTTCTGCCACTCCATTTTGTTGAGGTGTTTTACGGATTGTAAGTTGCCTCTTGATTCCTTTTTCCTTGCAATAGTCCATGAATGGAGTGTAGATGAATTCGCCACCACGATCTGTCCGAAGTGTCTTTATTTGTCTTCCGCTTTGTCTCTCCACCAAGGCTTGAAATTTGAGAAATACAGAGAAAGCTTCTGATTTTTTGTCAAGGACGTATAACCACATCATCCTTGTATAGTCATCAACAAAGAGGAGAAAATATCTTTTTCCACCAAGAGATGGTGTTCTGGTAGGGCCAAAAATATCAGAATGCACCAATTCCAAAGGCGTTTTAGCTCTCCAAGCGAACTTTGGAAATGGGAGTCTATGCATTTTTCCATATATGCACCCTTCACAAATTTTATCAATTTTATCAATATTTGGTAGCCCTTTCACCATATTTTTCTCCTTTAACAATCTCATGCCCTTGTAATTTAAGTGGCCATATCTTAGATGCCACAAATATGAGTCATCAATTTTTTCTCCTTTAAGGGCAAAATTTTCATTAGGTGGCATTATTAACGGAAAAACTTTATTTGGAGTCATTTTGACTTTTGCCACTTTAAAATTTTTCTTCTTGTCAATGATAGTGCACTCATCTTTGTCAAAGTTTAGTGCATATCCTTTTTGAAGTAATTGCCCCACACTTAATAAGTTTTGAGTAAGCCCAGGAACATAAAGGACATCTGAAATTAATTTTTTGTTACCTCCCTTCGTGTAGACAGCGATAACTCCTTTTCCTTTCACATTTTGCAGCTTCCCATCTCCCAGCTTTACTTGTGAAGAGATTTTATCATCAAGCTGCACGAACTTTTTACGATCGCCTGTCATATGATTACTGCATCCACTATCCAAATACCAAATGTTGTCTGACTCTTGTTGAGCATTCATGCAAGAGAATAGGTGTTCAGCTTCATTTTCTTCTGAAAAATTAGCTTTATTTTTTTCTTGATTGAACCAGCAATCTCGATCAGAATGATTAGAAACCTTGCATCTCTTGCATTTAAATCTACAATCTTTGGATGCATGATTAGATTTTTTGCAAATAATGCAAGAAGAGTTAGAGTTACCGCCATTACGATTCCTCTGATTGTCATATCCTTTTCCTTTGTTCCGGGCTTGAAATGTATTTTGGCCTCCATGTCTTTGTCCATTCATGGCTCCTCCTCGAGATGATCCCTTCTCTTGATCTTCTTGGTTCTTTCCTCCAAAATTTATTTTGCTTTGAAATGCTTGCTCCAAGGATTGATTTGTGAACCTGTTCATTCTTTGTTCATGGGCCTCGAGAGAACTCATTAGTTCATGTCGAGTAAGTTTAGACAAATCCTTGGATTCTTCGATAGCAGCTACAACATGATCAAACTTTGGAGGCAAACTCCTAAGAACCTTTTCGACGATTCTTTTATCCGGAAGGGTATCTCCATAACTTCGAATTTGATTGATAATTCCAGCAACTCGGGAAAAGAACGTTTGAATGGATTCATTTTCCTTCATTGCTAGATTATCAAAGTCTCTCCATAGTGTTTGAAGTTTAATGGAGATAACCTTATCATAACCTTGATATTCAATTTTTAATATCTCCCATGCTTCTTTTGAAGTTTTTGCACCCATAATTCTTGGAAAGATAGATTTGCTTACCCCACGTTGAATGTTGAGGAGAGCCAAAGCATCTTTCTTCTTGTTCTCCCTGAACTTCTTCTTCCTTGCTTCCGTCCAAGTTGCTTCTTCTTCGGCATTTGCCGGTGCCTCGTATCCGCTTTCAACAAGATCCCACAATTCTTGTGAGACAAATAAAGTTTGCATTTGGATGCTCCAATAGCCATAGTTCTCTCCCTCAAATATAGGGATGAGATTTTGTGCATAGTTGAAAGTGGAAGAGTTGGTCTCCATTGGTGGATGAATGAAGGACAAGGATGGATCGGTTAACTTAGCTCTGATACCAAAATTGTTGGGGTGCTAGGTTAGATTTTGTAGTAAATTGGACAAGAGAGTAGGAAAGGATTGGTGAGAGGTCTTATAAGGACAAGTTGTGAAAGGCTTTAATTTGATTTTTTCATTACATCAAATGAGTACAGCATGGCTCTATTTATAGAGCAATTCCACTAACATAGAATTATCTAGAACTAGCTAGAGACAAGCACATGTGCATTACAAAAATCTCCTAACTTCTAGATTTTTCTAGCTTTACCCATGTGCATAATTACAATACACCTTTCAAGCTTCTTCTAGAATTATCTATACAAATATCTTATAAGATATTTATTACTTCTACACACTTCTAAGTGTGATTATTACTTCTACACACTTCTAATTATTTTAAACTTAGATATTTAAATGCTTATTCTACATTATTCTAGAAGATTACAAATTACATTTTTTAACAAAAATTGGGACCACTTTGAGAAAGAAAAAATTACTGTATCATTTTGTCTGTTGGTTCTCTCTCCCTATCATAGCGGTACTTCTCGATGAGTAATCTCTTTCCTTTGTGAACTAATTAGATATGAAGGTAGAAACTACCACACTTGTTTTCTAGATGGGTAAGGTTGTACCGATACTGTCAAACATAAGCCGATGTGTAACCCAGAACCGCCATTTAAAACATCAGTACCTCTTCCATGCATTTGGTGCTGAATCATTCCAGCCAGACTTCCACAGGCATGAACTATGTTCACAAAATCGTTGCAATGATTCCATACATTTGGAAGAGATTGTTCGTGACCTACACTCGTCTTGTTAAATACTCCTTCTGTCTCAATTTATTTGTCCAATTTTGACATATATGCCTTTCAAAAAATTATCTATATCTCATAATCCATTATAATTTCGAAAATATCGTATCATAGATCTAATCAAGATCTATCAAATAAGATTCATATTGCATATACAAAATATTATATACCTAAACATATAAACAATTTTGTAGAAGGTCCCAAATAGTGGAAAGAAACAAACAAATCGAAATGGAGGGAGTACAATTTAGTGACCTAAACAACAAATGAAAGGAGATTGAAGGGCATGAAAAGCAGTGCAATGGTCAAAAACATTATCCCGGGGATCAATCCTAAGTCGGTAAACCGGTAACATGGGCATTTTTTCTCTGAACTGTACTTTGAGTTGGATTTTGCTCAAGTTATAGGCCCGTTTGTAGGGCCGGTAACCTTTTCTCCAGGAACATCTGATCTTTCTAGGGGTTCTTCCACACCATCCCAATTTTGTCTTCCTTTATCTGTGTAAGCCCACCCTGTGTCAAACCCTACCCACATAAGTCTCGTTTTAAGTGAAGTATCCAAAATACCCCACCTTTATTACTCCCAAAAGAGACGCACAGAAGTATCGATCCCTGCCTCCGACGATGTTCCCATCTTGACCCTCCCCGACGAGTGCCTGGCCTGCGTCTTCCAATTCCTCTCCTCCAGCGATCAGAAACGGTGCTCCCTCGTTTGAAGCTCTGCGCTTGCCGTGAGCTGACCGACCGGTCTAGCGGTGTTTGCTTAGAATTGTAAGGGGCTGAAGAAGCTGTCGTGTGGGTTGTGCACGTTTGGGGCCAAAGGTTTTGTTTTGAGTTGATTCTGATTAGGTTTTTTTGGGAAATGATTTTGCCACTCCCTTTTTTGTTAACGCCACTCCCCTGCAAGTGTATTTTTGCATCAAAAATACACTTGCAGGGGAGTAGCTTTAACAAAAAAGGGAGTGGCAAAATCAGCAGCCGTTTTTTTTTTTTTAAGTCATTAAAAATTAGTGTAGTAATTTGTAAAGGTTTAGTTCATTTTTGTTAGAATTAATAACAATCTACGTAGGTATATCCATATATTTGTGTATGTATTGTTTGATTTATTTATTTTTCCTTGACAGCGGGGCTCGTCGTGGAGGGTATGAAATGGGTTTTTTCGAATTTGTGAATTCTTCGTTTGAGGATGTGCATTCTATTTTTGCAAAGGCGTGAATTTTTCATTAGGCTATGAATTGTGTCTTTTTTGAACGTGTGAATTCTTCATTTGGCTATGAATTGTGTGTTTTTTGAAAATGTGAATTCTGCATTTTGCGAATGTGAATTCTATCTTTTGCAAAGTTGTGAATTCTTTATTTGGGTATGAAATTGTGTCCTTTTGGAATATGTGAATTCTACATCCTGGGACATGTGAATTCTGCATTTTGGGATGTAAATTCTGAAAAGGGGTGTAAATTTTGTAAAGGGATGTGAATTCTGAATTCACACTTTCAAGAATTTACACTCTGATGAATTCACACATTCAGAATTCACACCTTGAAGAATTTACACATCCAAGAATTCTATAAAAAGGCAAAATAAAAATTCTACAAAAGGTTAAAATTGTAAAAGCACCTCTAAAAAGGGCATGGATGAGATAACACTTACAAAAGAAGGTCTACATGAAACTTAAACAAAAAAATAAGACCGGCCAGAAATTTCCCCATCTTTCTATGTTCAGAGTTAGTGTCCAACACTTTAGCTAACTGAATAAACGTGATGGTTTGCAAAAGCCAAAACATGATTTAGGTGGTGCATAAATGTTGTTCACTTGGACCATTTGGCAGGGCTAGTGGCCAGAGTGAAGACAAGGGTAGCCATAGCGATCAATGGAATGAATGTCTCATAGAAAAAAATATGAAACTTAAACAAAAAAGTAAGATCGGCCAGAAATTTCCCCATCTTTCTATGTTCATAGCTAGTGTCCAACACTTTAGCTAACTGAATAAACGTGTTGGTTTGCAAAAGCCAAAACATGATTTAGGTGGTGCACAAATGCTGTCACTTGGACCATTTGGCAGGGCTAGTGGCCAGAGTGAAGACAAGGGTAGCCATAGCGATCAATGGAATGAATGTCTCATACAAATAATGCCACGACTTCATAAATCATGATGGCAGATCTGCAATGGCGTTTAGCATCCCCCTCTCTCTCTCTCTCTCTGCGCATTTATCATGTGGCTTAACTTCTCTCTTATGTAACTAGATACAAATGTTCTCTTCTCCTTGTATGATAGCGTACTAGTTCGGTCCCATCATAGTTTTTACTTATGGTATCTACCACATGTTAAGTACAGTTGCATTTCAAAGACCCCTGCCAACCACAATCCTGCGATGAGTATTATATAAGATTGATTATTGAAGTGAACAAACATCGTGTAGTCATTAGCTAGTCTCCCTATCTTCCTCTCCCTCCCCCTTTTTTCAAAATGGACTATCTACTTTTGCTTGAAGCAACTGGAATGCTTCTAGCCTGCCTTCTACTCTGCTACCTGTGGAAGTCCAAAACCAGTATGGATACTAACGCGCCAGAGCCAAAAGGTGCGTGGCCTATTATAGGCCACCTCCATCTTCTAGGTGGAAAAACTCCGGTTTTCCGGACTCTCGCAGCCATGGCTGACAAACACGGGCCGATTTTCACAATCCAAATTGGAATGCGGCGGGCCCTAGTGGTGAGCGGCAAGGAAACCATCATGGAATGCTTCACCACCAATGACAGCGCTTTTGTTTCGCGCCCGAAGTCTGCCGCCATGAAATACATGGGGTATGATGGTGCCATGTCAGCGCTCGGTCCTCATGGTCCCTATTGGCGCAAGCTTCGTAAGGTGATGACTCTTGAGCTCTTATCGAACCGTTGCCTGGAGCTTATGAAGCACATGCGGGCCTCGGAGGTGGGCTTGTGTATCAATGACTTGTACTCACTGTGCGTCAAACAATTGAATGGTGTTTCTGAAGGAGGAGATAACTGTCATAAACCTGGTGCTACAAAGGTAGACATGACTCATTGGTTTCGGCTAGTAACTATGAACCTAGTGCTCCGGGCAATTGCAGGCAAGGACATAACTATGTTACAAGACCCACAGTGTTTTTTCAATTTATTTTGGAACTTCTGTTGATAGCATGCTATTTTTGATAGCCCAAAATTATTGGAAACAATTGAAATGTGTCGATGATTATCTAATGTAGATTCTTTTGGCTCTAAATAGGTTTTTCTCTTAATGCTTCTGGAAGAAATTGTGTTTTCTTGGTTAACCTTCTTTTTTTTTTTTTTTGCTATCCTCTTATCTTGATCCCCTTGAACCTTAGTCTTGGCTCTGACCCTTACTGCAGGGAAACGATACGGCCTCGGTGAGGATGAGAAAGACGGGGAGGTTAGGCTTTTCACCAAAGCCATGGACCAGTTTATGTTTCTGACTGGATCTTTCGAGTGCTCTGATGTGATACCATTCATCGAGTGGATGGATTTGCAAGGACATTTGAGATTGATGAAGCAAAATGCCAAAGTGATGGACTGTTTCATGAGCAGATGGCTGGAAGAACATGTCCAGAGCCGGAAAAACGGCCAGGTGAAAGAGGAACAGGACTTTATGGACGTGTTGTTGTCTATATTTCCGGAAGATGGCATGGAACATGGTCACACGAATAAGAGCATCATCAAGGGAACTGCCCTGGTACACTTCCTATAGTTGTATTTTATTTTTCAAGCATAACTTTCATGTAGTTCTTTTGTTTTAAGATGTATTTCCTTTCACTGCGAATAGCAGGGAACGAGGGCCACTCCTCCCCTACAAAAAAAAATGGGTAAATTTTTGTAGTCGTCCCTCTAGTTTTGCGTTTGTCTCAATTTCGTTCCTCTAGTTTCAATTGCTATCAAATAAACCTAGTAGTTTGTTTTACGTTCCAAATTAGTAAACTCGTTAATACCGTTAATGAAACTAACGGAAAAGTATGGTTAAAAAATTAAGTGCTCTAATTTTCAATCCGGTTAAACCGATGCGAAGATCTTATTTTTTTTAATCATTTTATCCTAGATGGTCGTAATGAATTTTTGGCTCTAAAGCCTTTCAACGAGCACCCGAAAACTCCTTATTTAGTTTCAGGGCTTTCTTATGGCGCTCATTGAAAGGCCTTATCCATTATGACCATTCAAAATAAAATGATCAGAAAAATAAGATCTTCGCACTAGTTCAAACAAATTAAAAATTGGAACACTTAATTTTGTAACTATATTTCTTAATATATAAATGGTGTTAAAAAAATAAGTGTTTCAATTTTCAATCCATTTGAACCGGTGTGAAAATCTTATTTTTCTGATCATTTTATTTTAAATGATCATAATGGATTTTTGGCTCTAAAGCCTTTCAATGAGCACCCTAAGAGAGCCCTGAAACTAAAGAAGGAGTCTCCGGGTACTCGTTGAAAGGCCTTAGAACCAAAATTTCATTACGACCATCTAGGATAAAATGATCAAAAAAATTGAAAATTGGAGCACTTAATTTTTTAATCATATTTTTCCGTTAGTCTCATTAATGGTGTAAATGATTTTACCAATTTGGAACATAAAACAAACTACAAGATTTATTTGGTAGCAATTGAATTAGAAGGATGAAATTGAGACAACCGTAAAACTTGAGGGACAACCACGAAAATTTGCCCAAAACAAATAGTAGGGAGGATTGTCCCTCCAAATAGCAGTTGAGCTTTTTCCAGACGTTTGCAATTCGTGTCTAATTATTATACAACAAAACGGGGAATGGGATGTTGTAGGCTGCAATTGTGAAATAAACACTGACATCATCGCGCCTAATAACGAAGTGGTTCATTAGAGAGACACTCAGACGCTCCCATGTTATCTTCCTCTGTCTAAATAATACTACCGTCATTGGACTCGAGCAATTATGTTTACGGATTGTAGGCTTAGAGGCCGTTCTAGAATATCTTCTTAAAAAATAAATACTTATTTCACATTTTTAAATTCAAAAATAATGTAAATGAAAAATAATTTTTTATATTTTTTGGACCGTATAAAAGATCTCATCGAGATCCTTCAAACGAGATACGTAGTGCATATTTTCAGATTTCATTAAGCCCATTATTTTTGAGTTTGAAATTGTCTTATTAAAAAATAAGTACTTAAAATCCATTCTGGAACAGGGCCTTAAACTTCTACAAACACATACCCTATATAGAATGAGGCGGCCTTTAATTCAAGTTAGAAAATAACCCACTTATCGTAAGGAGTGCAATTTTGTTCACTTTCCTTAAAAGATGGTGAACATTACCCTCTCTCTTATTGGTTGAAATGGTGTATGTCCCACCTGTGCAATACACTTTTTGAGAAGCATGATATCACTTTGTAGTGGAATCCAGTTCCACACCTAAGGGCAGAACCAGCATAGGACTAGGTTGGGCTACAGCTCAGGTGGGCTTTCAAAAAAAAAATTATATGTAAAATTTATGTCCAAAAGATTTAGCCCAACCACTCAACAGACTCATGAGTCAAATTATATGTAAAGTTTTTATTAGGGTTTTCTAATTAGGGATTTTTGATACTATGTTTACTGTTTAGCGCCTTTTAATTTGTGTTTAAGTTTATTGGAAATTGAAATGCATAACCTATGGATCACACGACCAATATATATTAATCTATACTACACACTGCAGAGTCTTATAGTATATCTCTCTCATTCACTTGCGAGACTTCAGATCCATAAGTATTCACTTATTATGCAAAGCACTGGCTGATGTGCTTAGAATTGGTTTTAAAATGTTGGTTCTTAAAAATTACAATCTTACTCCGTAAGTGAGAACTTGTTGAGGATATCAACTCAAATTCAATAATAAATGATTTCTATGGTGAAACATCGTAGGGTACAACATCAATAGTGTACGTGTTTTGGACTTTCCTTTTGTTTATTTTTGAACATTTACATATTTATGTACAAGTTCGCTTCTTTTGGGTTGATATATGTATACTTTCGGTTAGCCCAGGTGTAATTAATTCCTGGTTCCACCCTTGTCCACACCATTTCAACAAATAAGAATGAGGGTAATGTTCACCCTCTTTAAATGGAGGGTGAACAAAACTCAATCCTATTGTAACTCATAATTTAAAAGGTCTGTAAACACTATACTATACTTTGCTGATTGTAAATGGTAGTTACTGGAACCTTTTCAATTGACATTGAGAACTTTTCTATCTCTGATTAAATTTGCAGAGTCTTATCCTGGGAGGCTCTGATACCACAACAGCTGCCATGACATGGGCACTTTCCCTACTCCTAAACCACAAAAAATCTCTCAAACTTGTCCAACAAGAACTAGACACCCACGTCGGGAGAGAAAGGTGGGTCGAGGAATCTGATATCAAAGACCTAATCTACCTCCAAGCCTCCGTCAAGGAAACATTGCGACTCTACCCTTCGGGCCCCTTGTTGTTCCCCCGAGAAGCAATCCAAGATTGCCACGTGGCCGGGTACTTTGTCCCTAAAGGGACTCGCTTGATAGTGAATGCATGGAAGTTGCAGCACGATCCTCGTGTTTGGACTGATCCTCATGAGTTTCAGCCAGAGAGGTTTCTTCATAGGAATGTAAAAGCTGGTGAAAAAGGGCGGGAGTTTGAATTCGAGTATTTGCCGTTTAGTTCGGGGAGAAGATCGTGCCCTGGAGCTAGGATGGCGTATCAGATGATGCACTTGACGCTTGCTCGTTTGCTTCAGGGATTCGACGTCGCGACACCAATGAATGAGGCAGTGGACATGAGTGAGGGAATGGGGCTAGCATTGCCTAAAGCAACTCCGCTTGAGGTCGTGGTCTCCCCACGCCTTAATCGTGAGCTTTATCTGCAGTAGAGTAGACACCAGTATGTGGAATCATATAAGATGATAATAAATGGGGTGACAATAAAGTGTAAAATTATGTGATATGAGGGGTACGTCTTGTTGTTTAAAAGTTAAATGATTGGGTGAGATTTATGAATGGCAAGGGGTGGGGGTTGGCGGAATCAGGGATGTTGTAGGCCGCTTTCCTTGTAGTGCACCTTGTAGGACAAATCCGGACAGTCCATCTCAACAAGCAATAGTTGAGATTTGTTGAAGCACTTTTACCAGTAAGTGTTAACTTTAACCGGTAAGAGTGCATCGATAAATCTCAACTTAACTCTTACAGGTAAGAATGCTTCGACAAATCTCAACCATTAATTGTCGAAATGGACAGTCCGAATCTACTCTACAGAGTGTACTACCTACAGGGTGCACTACATGGAGCACCACACAGCATCCCCGGATCTGGGGTAGGTGTACATAGCATGTATTTGAATCAAAGTAAACAATCTATTTAACATGGTCGTGACTTCTGTGCTGTTTTATTATACTATTATTATATGCACCTTCATGCAACGCACGAATGTATGCCCCTCATAAGGAAACGAGTTATGATTTGGGGCATATATTGTTGGTTTTAACTGCACAGTTTGTATGGGAAGAACATGGAAACAATTATGAATGCACACTACGTGGATTGCTTAAAGTAGGAAGGCATCATGTTTTTTAATGTACAGATTATATACTGCGTAGTCTATTGACAGATACTGCAGTGGCATCAGTTTTTTTAATGTACACACCTACTAGACATAGGTTGGACTCACTTTGGACACAGGTTGGATGCCAACAACAGCAGGACATAACACGCAACTAAAAATCGAAATCTGCACATGCACAAGTCTGAAAAAAAAAAAAAAAAAAAACAATCAGAGGACAAGGACATATCCTGGAAATTCTACCAAAAACTGCATTCAAACTGCAATTAAACTGCAATATATGCCTTTTAGCTCAGATTTTTAAACATCAAAGCCAACGTACAATATATGAAATTTACATCATAGCCAACAATACATGCCATCCAACTACTAATCCATACCTGCATACATATAAAAACAGCTGAAAAGTGGAAGGAAACTAATATAATTTCTCATTCTGGCTCATAACCAACAACATATGCCACAATATGGAAATGCATCAAAGTACGAGGATACAAGGCTGATTCCTCAACCCACACACACCTGCCAAGGCACAACCTTCATTAAAACTGGCATTTCACTCACAAACCTGCACAAGCAGGTCACACCAAAACCCCTGCACACAACTCACACACTTGCACCACCCTAAAACCTGCATTCCAGCCAACCCACACTAACACCTACATTTCAGTCACAAACAGTGTAGGTCACACACACACACACACACACACACACACACACACACAATAAGCCCTTGCAGCTGAAAATTGGAAATTAAAGGTACTGAATCACCCATAACCTGAACATTATAATTGTTTTATCATCACCCTATTAGGGATACTGAATCACCCATAACCTGTCATTGAACAGAATTGCAGTTACTTAACTATATTTGACATAAAATGGGTAAATACATTACCCATTTTTCAATTCTGACAACCTAGCAAATTATTATTGTAATCAATCTTTTTTCCTATCACAGAGCATGCACTTTATGAGAATATTCATATCTAATAATCCTCAATTTTTTTAATCAATTTTTCAAATCAGCCCATGTCTCTCTCTAGCAAGAAAACCGTGACCCAAAAATTCGATTAACAAAGAGTTACTCCATAAATGCAGTAATAATCCTAACCAAAAATTAAAACCCAAAACCAAAAATCAAAACCCAAAACTAAAATCAAAGTCTGTGATCAAAATCTTAACTCAAAAATTTTGAATCTGGAAATCAAACTCTGTGAGCAAAAACCCTAACCTAGAAATCAGACTCTGAAGAGGAGGACGATCGGGGGGGGGGGGGGGTGGTGGGGGTGTGAAAGAACATACGAAAGGAACAACCAATGATTACCTCTCGACATCAAACGGCAGCGCAGAGGAAGGAAAGGAACCCCCAAAACTCTTCTCTCTCACTATTTTCCTCTGAACCAGACGAAGGAAAGGAGAGCGCAGAGACGTGGCTTAATATCGTTCACGTTTTTTGCCTAGGCTGGAAAAACAAAATTACCCTCATCCTCAAAACCGGAGACAGATCAATTGAGGGGCAAATGTGTCACCCGGTATTCAAAAAGCCTGACACCACTCTTTAAGTTGTAGCAGGTAGCAAGAACACCAATGACTATTTATGTCAAACATTCAAAAAAATAGGATTTTAAATTTCGTTTGAACACCACACCTGGAATTACGAATTAAATTTTGTTCACCATCCACTTAAGAGAGTGAACATTTCCCTCTTTCTTATTGGTTGAAATGATGTAGACTCCACCACAAAGTAATGTTATGCTTACCAAAAAGTGTATTGCATGGTAAGCATGACATCACTTTGCGGTGGAGTCCACACCATTTCAACCAATTAGAGAGAGGGTAATGTTCACCATCATTTAAAGAGGGTGAACAAAATTGCACTCTGGAATCTCTATATCCCCACCCCAAGTCCAAGTATCGAAAATGGACGTGCCGAATTGGCAGCGGGGAATAAAAGCTACAGAGAATTAAAACCCGTCATAATCCGAATATAAAGATCAAGGTGATCGAAAATAGTATAAAAATACAAATGACACCAATCAAGAAACTGACCTTAATTTGAGCATCGGAAGATTTTGCAACACTAACCACCACAGGAGTAAAGAAAACCCAGAAAATATCATGCGGAGTATACAAAAAGTCCACGTACCCTGCAGTTTATTTCAGCAGGAAAAGAAGCAGAATAAGGAACTACCAAGAGAAAATAACTTAAGCTTAATTAATTAAGTGGAAAATAGCAAAGAGAAACAGCGGATTAGTACCAAACCGCCACATAAAATCCGAACACGAATAGAACGCTAACTTCTACAAGGTTATCAGCTGAAGAGATTTTGTGCCAACAGGTTAAAGGGAAGGATGGGGATAAAAAAAAATAAAATAAAAATAAGATACACTTAGATTTTGGCCATTAGTTTCCTCCTCCTAAATTTAAAATCTTTCCAGGCGTACCACAAAGTATGGTCAGCGAAGTTGACTTTGTAGTCCATGGGTTGAAGATTGAAAGAGAGCGAGTTATTGATCGAAACGATCTGTCAATCGATGATCCGTAAGAGTGAGAAGAAAACCGAAAAATTAGATTGACATTCTAACAACAAGCCACCCATAACAAAGAGGACAGATGCATGATGTTGGACATTGTAACGGAAAGGAAAGAGAGTTGGTCTTTTTTATGTGAGAACCTAGAACAAAGCACGGAACAAAGTACGAAATAGAACACAAAAAAGCAGGAAAGGGGAAAAAAATTCAGTGATTTACTAATAAGCACTAAAGATTTTGCAATCTTGGTGCTCAAATCCTCCGAATTGTGATGTTTCTATGTTCATTTGATCGTTAAAGTCAAATATTGCAAGTAAGGTATTTTGTTGAGCTTTTCAGGTAAAACGTGTGAATAAGGCGGTTTTGCATGCCAAGGGACGTTCCGAGATGTAACCAGGTGTCCAAGTACCCGCTTGTACTAATTTCATTGTCACCAGGACTTAACGGCATCATGAGGAGTACCAAAGGTCTTTTGGTGGTCTAGTTGGCAAGAATCGCGCCAAAGCGTAGCAAGCAAGCCGATCACATCGAGAATGACTCTCGAGGGTGTCCAAGCACTCGAGGCCATGGAGGGTGATACCACCAAGTCCTAGCAGCCATAAGATGAAGTTTTGGATGAAGCTCCGGAGGTGGTAAGGAAGTACAGCAGTCCAGCAGGCCGATTTCTGCAAGTTTTAAAGATGTTATCAATAACAATTTATAAGGTATCGATAACGTTTCCCCAACTCTGTTCCAACAGCCTTCCAGACCAGATTGTTATCGATACCAAGTGCAAGTAATCGATACCTTTGTACTATCTTGGTCCAGAATTTGTCCAGAGGCAAGGGGTGCGAAAACATATGGTCCATGGTATCGATAACTTTTCTTTATGGGTGACCATTAGAGTGTAGTTATCGATAACAACCTTATTGTTGTCGATATCAATTGTTTCCAACCGATATTTTTCTTATTTTTCCAGACTTTCCACTTAAGAAAACTTTCTTTTTCTGGGTAGCTTTTTGAGTTTTTTCCAGACCTTTTGAGGAGAGAGAAAGCCCTTTTTGTATAAATAGGACCATCCTCTCTCCCATTTTGGTAGCTAGTTCATTATTAACTTAGTTTTTTTCTCCATTAAAGCTTGTAAGCCTTTTCAAGTGTAATTTCTCAAGAGCACTTCAAGGTATTTACGTTCCATTAATTTCTCGAGTATTAAAGTTGTTTGCATGCATTGGATCTTTTGCAATATCAAGTTTATTTTCAAGTTTATAGGTTAAATCTTATTGCTCGTTTCTCTAGCATGCTTTGTTCTTTCATTACGTGTGAGTAGTCGATTAGGCTAGGTTTGGGGTGATTAATGCCCCGTTACTTATGTTTATCTTGTCTTTCTCAACTCATGACTTGACGTTTGGTTTGTAAAATGAAAAGAGTTTGCCTTTATGTAACAAAACTTGCCGATGTTAATCTCCAGTGATCATGTGCTTGCTCACTTGGGTACTTGCCGATGTCTCGGTTTGTGTTTGCCAAGAGAATAAAAGAGCTCACTTATTTTCCGAGTTACACTTCTAGTCTTTATTGGTTTCATAGCTAAATCCTCTGGTTGATAGCCTATGCCGTGCGATTCAACCGAGTTTTCGTTGAGAATGGTTGGAACTTAAGTTACGGGCGTTAGTTACCCCAACGCCTTGCCACTTGTTTAACTTAGTAAAAACTCATTTTATAGTCTTTTTCATCAAAGCATTTTCCACCTTTCAAAGTAAAACCAAAAGTTGGCCGTCTAAACGCCGCAAACCCTTACATCTACAAATCCTAGTAAGTTATGAAGATTATCCCTGTGGGACCGATTCCGGACTCTTCGGTATTTATGCTGACAACGATCTAGCCCTACGCTCGGATTAAATCAACCTTTATCAACGGTTAGGTTTTGGCGAAGCATTTACGCTTCTAGAGATCAACGCCGCTTACTAGCGAGGTCGCGAGGAGCTTCTTAAGATACTGGGAGACGACGCTACTGAGATTCCCCATGAACTCGGCATACTCGGTGATGATCACCGTCTCTGGAGCCACGGATCTACAGCAAATGTCAGCCGGTAGGGCTGTTAGCTGAAACCGAAAAATTGATCGAAATCGGAAAAATTGGACCAGACCGAATTTTTCAAACCAGTCGAATAATTTCGATCCAGTTCCGGTTTATAAAATTTTATTAACGAAAAAAATAATTTCGATCCGGTTTATGTGTTTTAAAAACCGGTTGAAATTGGACCGGTTCTATATATTATATATATATATATATATAAACATAGGGGAGGAGAATCAAACCCCAGAAGGATAGAAGGATCTCCCCTCTCTTTACCACTAAGCTATCCACCCTTTTGGTATATATTGGTCTAATAAAAATATTTATTATATAAAATCAATTAGATATATATATATATATATATACACATAAACTGTTTTGATGGGCTTTTTTATGTATTGGGCTCAAAATTGATCCGTTTTTGTTGGGCCCAAAAAAAGAGTTGAATTATGGGTTTTTGGTTGATATTTTGTGCGTATAATTGTGAATTTTTTGATATGTTGAGCCCAAAATATGGCCCATGAATGAAAACTGGATAAATCGGATCGAAACCGGTTGAGCCGGTCAAAACTTGACCGTATTATCTTAACCGGTTCGGGTTTCTAAAAATCTCAAACCGGATAACCGGATTTCGATTGAAAAATACGCCAAAACTGGTCAAAACCAGACCAGTATCACCCCTAGTAGCCGGAAGAAAAATCGCAGGAATAAGAGAGAGGGGGGGTACTATTACACTGGGGAGTAGGAAGCGATCGCCCTTTCAAGGGCTACGTGGCTGCGTGTGATCCACCCATAAGGCCAAGAAGCACAATTACAATCATGGACACAAGGACAACACTGCCCGTCTAAAGACCAGGGCACAATTGAAAAAATTGACCAAAAATTGGCATCCGAAAAACTGCTCTTTTAAGGGCTAAGTGGCTGCATGTGATCCACCCATAAGGCCAAGAAGTAAAATTACAATCATGAACATGAGGACAACACTGCGCGTCTAAAGACCATGAGGCAAAAAATTGGCCAAAAATTGGCATCCGAAAAACTGCTCCTTCATATATAGGAGGGAGATAGGAGGAGGATAACTCAGGAAGGTTTTAACTTGTGATCTTATGGGAAACATATTTTTACGTCTCATGCCCAAGCCAACCCTTAAGTCAGCAAAAGTAAATAATTTTTCTTTTGAATTTGCATAGGTACTGGAGAGTTCCAAGCCAAATTTGCGAATAGCCACGAACATATTAGGGCATAGGCATCCAAGCCAAATTTGCGAATAGCCACGTACATATTAGGGCATAGGCATCCAAGCCAAATTTGCGAATAGCCACGTACATATTAGGGCATAGGCATCCAATACCTTATCCAAAATGCTAAAAGCCATTAATATAGGGAATTGATTTAAGCACACTCATTTTGTTTAAGTGCACTTCATTTTTTGTCTTTATTTATAAAAAAAAAATCCATTCATTCTTTTCTTCAAAGATGAAATGAATTTTTTTTTGAATGGCGAAAAGAAATTTTATTAACCTTAGAAATTGTTACAAATATTAAAAGGATAATGAGAGAATGAAAAGTCCAATCTAAGACCTAAACCATTGATTAGCAAGATAACAACCAATGCAACACTCAATGGGAACAAAGCCCCAAGGCCCCCAACACCTAAAGGCCTAAAAGTTCAGATAAAGCAGTTATAAACAAATTGGACGTATTCAAATCACTTAAAAGGCCTAAAAGCCCAAATAACGTGGGATGAGCCCAACAATTAAAGCCCTAACACCAGCTAACCCTAGCAACACATCACAGCCACCAACACCCACTGCCGCAAACCACCACCACGCCACCGCAAAGTACAATTGTGTAGTTTTACATGAATTCAAACAAAAAGATGAGTGGGTTTGGATAAAATTGGAGTCGAAAAATTAATTTCAATATATAACTTCCTTTTGCGATGTATAATAATAACATAAACAAACCATCGCGGATTTAAAAAAAAAAACATAAACATAAACAAACAATCAATAATACTCCGTACATACGAACACTTAATTTAGGCTAAGCTTGGCCTACCCTTTTTTTATTTCAGCTTATCTTAAGTTTCTTAAATTTTTATTAACTTTTATCCGTTATATGTCGATGATTTATATGTCTTGACGATAAGAGTTCACAAGTAAAAGTTTGTGTCGAAAAACTTAAAAACATTTACTACAGTGTTAATGATTTATGTCTTGACGGTAAGAGTTCACAAGTAAAAGCTCTTTGAAAAACTTAAAAACATTTACTAAAGCTAAAAAATAATCTAAAGTAGGCATAATTTTCCAAGTACTTTTATCCTTTTCTATTTTTATCTAAATTTAACTAATATATTTTTCTTTTCTAACTCCTCCCATTCAACCTAATAAATAAGGGTAAAATGACAGTTCAGAACGTATTTTGATAATTAATATAAGTAAAGGACATGTTGAGAATATTTATTAATGCTGAAAATATCCTTGACGGATATTTATTATCAAAATACGTTCTCAACCGTCATTTTTCCTTATAATAACCTAATTATTCACTTTAAAAGATATTCGCTTAACAAATGAGCCGCGGTAAAAGTGTCTATTTATTTCCACTTTCTAGGGTTGCTTCTTTCTCCCGTGTGAAACAGAACCGTCCGTTGATACCCCGAAAAAGAAAACAGAAGCGGTTAGGGTTTCCATATGGCGGGAACGCGAAAGTGGAATGAACGTATAAGGGGATACGAAGCTTGTACATAGGCAATTGGCATACATAGATTGAGAGAGAGAGAGAGAGAGAGAGAGAGAGAGAGATGGCGAACAAGCTCCTCAGTGAGATGGGCCTGCCCAAATCAATTGCCAACGTTTTCACAGCTCGTAACTTATTGACAGCTAAGGTAACTTATCCACGCCTAAGGGCACCCATTGAACTCCGTTCTCTTCGTACTTTTGTCTCGATTCGATCAGCATTATAAATAACTTTTTCCTTAGGGCTCAGCCTTGTTTATTGTTTTCCGACATCGACGAGGCAGTTTGAGTACACGGGCTTAATCTTGTGTAGACTAGTGACTTTTTGTATTTTGATTCGTAATTGACAATAGACATCCGGTAAGTACAGTGATCGCTGACGTTGATCACATTGTCACAAGAGTGGTTGTAGAAACGCGGGCTAGTTTGATTATTAACTCTCGCTGATGGTGATAAACAGTACGAATCCGTTGTGTTTGTGTTGTGTTATCGTAGAAGTTGTAGAAAGGATCAAAGGATGTTTGATTAAATTACTAATGTTGATTATTTCGGTTTCCGTGGGGAAACTATTATAATTATCTGTCGTGAGCACACTGATTCATCCTCTCTGGAAGTTCTAGCGCCGTCATCTGTCATTACAAGTGCTGGATACAATGCGAAGAACAAGAGTCCAAGGTTGCATGCCTTAATGGTTTACCTATGGGATGCTTGGGGAATGTTGAAATATGCCTTTCCTTTCCTTCTATTTGAACACGTCAACCATTTGAAATTTTGATTTGGTTTCTCAAATACAATGAACAGTTCCAATACTTCTCCAGTTTCTCAGTGGGAAATAGTCTTTTTAACCTGTTATGTGAATATTCTCTAAATGGATTGGGAGGTGTTTGACTCCTCAATTTAGTTTTCTTCCAGGATGTGTTATCATTAACCGAATTTGAGTTGATGGAGGTGTTAGATGTGGGGCTTGCAGAAGTTACATATGCAGTAGCACAAGTCAGTGAAATTGCATGTCCACCTCATCAAACTGTAAGGGTATCGGATTGGTATTAGAAAGAGGGGGAGTTTATCGTGTTAACATATTTATTTGACTTGTGCGTCTAGGCATTATTCTTATTGGAGCAGCGGATAAAAAATGAATTCTATTCTGGCCATCTCCCCACACGTCTAAAAGGATTGGACGAGGTCTTATGTGGTGGCATACCTTTTGGCATTTTGACAGAGTTGGTCGGTCCTGCCGGAATTGGCAAAACACAGGTATGAAATAAGTCAATGTTTCCGTGAATTTTTGGATTCCTTTCATTAAATGCTCCATTGGTTACTTGAAAATGAGAAGGCCACCATTTGTAAAGTATATGACAGTGGGATATAGTTAGTCCAGCAATTACACTAATTACTGTATACCACTTTGCATGATTGTATTTTTCATTGGAGTGAGAATATGTGATTCCATAGCCTAGCCATCCTTAAATGCTATGGATGATGCGGGATTAGAGATCTTCCTATTTGGGGACGTTGATATATCTAATTCTATAGTCATATTTGTTTTAAAATGCAGTTCTGCATGAAGCTTTCATTACTGGCTTCCTTGCCTGCAAAGTTTGGCGGTTTGGATGGCCGTGCAATTTATGTCGATGTGGAATCCAAATTTAGTTCGAGAAGGTATCCAAGGCATGCCTTTTTGGTATATCTTCTTTCAGGATTGTGATTTTTGTTGTACTTCATCAATTTAGTTAGACATGCGATTACCTAACCTATAAGATCTGCCCATCTCAGGATGATAGAAATTGGAGTTAATAGTTTCCCAGAACTATTTCACATGGAAGGAATGGCACAGGAGGTATGCAGCATGCTTATCCATTTCCTCATTCTTTAAATCATTTCTTACGGTCGAATGTTTTTTATCTGATGAGTAACTTCCATTTATTCTGCAGATGGCTGGTAGGATCCTAGTTTTGGAGCCGGCATCACTGGCTGAATTTACTAAGAGGTTTGAATAGAGTTACACTTCTTAGCAGTATTAGGCTTGTAACCTTTGCTTGTAGCATCATAAAAATGTTGGCACTAGAATTTTGTATGGTTTTGGTAACAATTCTCAAGCATCTTTCTGACAGGAAAAACTAATGAAGAAATTGTACGAACAGGAAAAAGTACTGGCTACGAGTTATGACAATGAAACTGATTTTGGACTAGTATATTTGAAATGGCACTGAAAGGAGACATCTGTTCCGCAGCTTGTTTTCTTTTTCCTTTACTAACTGAAAAGTTATTGCTGCCTGTAATTGAATACTGAAAATTGGAAGGTAGGTAATGTCGGTCATGGTGTAGGTTATCTCTTAGTTCTGCCTATATTATCTGAAAGCGTATTGTCTTTCTGCCTTACTTCCTATACTTGGATTTACCAAGTGAGGATAAGAACTACCTAGTTTATTTTCTAGTTCATATGTTTTGTTCTTTTTACCAGCTTGCAGCAGATCAAGGTTTCACTTCTCCAGCATGAAGTGAAGTTGCTTGTCATTGATAGCATGACAGCTCTTGTCTCGGGGTAAGTTCAAGTTGTGTTTGTTTATCATATTTAGCTAAAGTTATTTTTTCTGAACCCTGGTTATCAATGGTCTGACATCAGGTGTAGTTGCAACATTAAGTTGCAACTCTGCCCATGTAACCATGTTTCTCGAAATATTTACTAAAAACTGTTCATTTGAAATTCAGTTAAAGTGTATTGCTAAATGTCTTGAAAGTCTTGCATCTTTTAGCAGACTTATCCCATTGTATTCCACTGCTAAATACTTTAGGAATATAATATTCCATGTACTTAAACCCTAAGCTTAAAAGTTTAGTTAAATGCTAGAGGATTCATGTAGGTATTGAAGCCTAATTTCATTTTTTGAACTATTGTTCAACTTTGTCATTGCTCTCTCATTTCATGCGACGAAGGTGCACTTTACTCGAATCTTTACCTGCAGTTGTCGTGGAACATATCATTTCCTCTGGCTTGTGTTGCTGTTTAAGAATTTTTTTCATGATCCTTTGGTTAGGGAATTAGAGCAAGGACCTCCTAAACAACATCCATTGGGCTGGCATATTTCTTTCATCAAGTGAGAACTGTATTCTAAACCCTCATCTGTTTATTTGTAGAAGTTCTTCATTATGGATGGCTGTCTTTGTTTCTCAATTGATATTATTTTTCTGATGTGTTCAGGTCACTTGCAGAATTTTCTCGAATTCCTGTAGTGGTTACAAACCAAGTTAGATCTCAAAGCCGTAATGAAGTCTCCCAGTATTGTTTCCAAGGTAGAATGGCATAGTTGGCTTATGAGAGATTTTGCTCCTCTTCTTAAACACAATTGATTCATCTGTGCAGCTCAGAGCAGGGATGACATTCTAGAGGGTCCTGCGACATTCGATTCTGATCTTGTTCCTGCTTTAGGGATTCATTGGGCTCATGCTGTCACTATACGTCTTGTGCTCGAAGCTAAATCAGGTTTGTATATGCTTTTATATGGTTTGATGGATGTCTTAGTTTAAAGTGTGCACTCTATGAATTTGTTTCTATTCAAGTGAGGTTGTAAAAGAGATGTTCCGGTTGAATTTGACCAAGTATCTGATACTGCAGACCCAGTGATAGTTTGGGGCCTTGAAGGAGTGAATAGGCCAAAATTGAAATCAGTTTTTTGCAGTATATTATTTGGAATTTGTTTTATCACCCACCTTTGTGTTTGTTGCTAATTCAGGATTTTTTTCTAATTTTGGTGCCCATACACTTCTGAAGATCCTTGTTGTGTTTATCCTTGCGGCCGCTTAGCAAGGATCATTTAAGGACCAAATAACACCCCTCTCACAACAAATAGCATACGTGGCTAGTGATTTGAGCAAAAAAATCGTGGAGATAATGAAGTCATATATTGATAACTTCTAAGGACTACGTTTCCCATATACTAGCAAAGTTATGTAACAAAATCATCACATCCTGTTGTGGGTTGTAGGTTACAGCATATGATACTATTTTATTAGTTTCAGTCATCTAGCTACCTAATCTTTTAATCAAAATCTTTTTATTTTCAGGTGAGAGGTTTATGAAGGTGGCAAAATCTCCAATTTCTCCCCCTCTGGTATTCCCTTTCAACATAACTTCATCTGGTATTTCATTGCTGACTGATGCTGGAGTAGAAATGACCGGGCCACAAATAAACACAATACGAAATCAAGGTCTGTTCCTGACTTTTCTGACCGCATCAATACTTTCATGGGTTGTGTTAGAAACATGTGTGAAAGGTTGAGTCCCACATCGGATAAATAGAAAAAGGATTGGACCTTAATATACAATTGAATGGCTCACCACTTACAAGGCTTAGCTTTAAGTGGATATAAGTCATTTAATGTATATTAGGTCTATGTGATGTGGTGTGGACTCTGTGGACACTCCCCGACGGATTGGGCCTAGGTGCGCACAGAAGGACCTTAGGCGGATCAAACTCCCAACAAGTGGTATCAGAGCCGATGGCTAACGATCTATGGGCAGACTCTCCTGAAAGCATTGGTGATCAAGGGCTTGCACGGAGACTCTCGGTGGAGCGGGAAATCCATTGTAACTCTCGATGGAGCAAGAAAATTCCTAGTGCGTGCAGCAGGTGGCTGGTAGAAAGGTGGCTCTCGTGGAGTATGGTGGCTCTTGATGGAGTGGGTGCGGTAAATAAGCCCGGGTCGGACACGATGTCGGAGAATGGTAATAGATCAAGGATTAAGGGGGAGCTAAGGCCCAATGCATGGTTCAAACATGAGGGGGAGATTGTTAGAAACATGTATGAAAGGTTGAGTCCCACATCGGATAAATAGAAAAAGGATTGGACCTTAATATACAATTAGATGGCTCACCACTTACAAGGCTTAGCCTTTTAAGTGGATATGCCGCTCACCTTGGGATGCTATATTGCGGTCCACTGATAGGAGCTGAATGCCCGACTCCGTCGAGATGGGAGCTCGCTCCTTACAAAGATGGGAGCTTTTGTATGATATTTGTATAGAAAACCAGGGATTTATCACTTGGCTTTATTAATTGGTTTTTGATGAACTCATATATCTAGCCTAAGTCATGATATCTTGAAAAGAAAATTATATGTTATACCACTAGCCCATTTCTTACACTTATGGAGGACTTGGCCCATATTTTTACTTCCTAAATTATTGTACTTTTACGGCGGAATACTCTATGCTACATTATTTTCATAATATATGTACACGCTTCTCTCACGCTCCCAACCTTGGGAGCTTCTATATTCCCTCGCTCCCCCGCTCCCGCTCCCGCTTCGTGCAACTAAGGGCTCACCACTTACAAGGCTTAGCCTTTTAAGTGGATATGGGTCATTTAATGTATATTGGGTCCATGTGATATGATATGGACTCTATGGACACTCCCGAACGGATTGGGCCTAGGTGCGCACGGAAGGACCTCAGGCGGATCAGACTCCCAACACGTTTTCATGCATTATGCATGTGAAAACACTGAAAAGTTAACCCCAGCAACTAAGATGTAGCTGTTATTAATTATATAATCAGCACATGGTAGCTCTAAGCTTACCATGTGCATAAATTTGGCCATATCTATAATACCTGGAACGCTGATTGGAATGAAAATATGGTACGCTGTATTACCCAAATTGTGCTGCAATGTGGTCTACGTCTATGTATACCGTATAGTATTAGGATGTACTTCTTTCAGGCTAGACACATGAATGAAGCAGAGTATTATTTTTCGGATTATTCAGTCATAACACATTTCTGGGAGTATTGTTACCAAACTATTATGTTGATAAGACTCTGAATTTTAGTTCAGTATATTTTGTTTTGTTTTCTTCAAAAGAAATTGTCAAGGAAATAAATAGGACAACTTGGGGGCATCGCTCTTGTGAAAGTCATCGTTTGAAACGAAGGTGTACAGTGTTTCGGAAAGTGTGTTCCAGAACATAAATCCTTGGGATATTTGCAATTTCCTGGTAATGCAGTGTTATACATATTGGGGTGCTCTTTTTTCTGGGTTTATTGAGGGTGCTCTTTTCTTTCCTGGCGTATGATTTATCAATTGTTTTAACATTCTATTGTTACTTTGCTTACTTTTTACTCTTCTTCATGTTTGATATAACAATAGAATTTTGTATTTAGAGACAGATGTGGAAAAGCCTTAACAAGAGTAAGAATATGTTTTTCGTATTTTAGAGTAGAGTACTGAGGTGTGAAAGCCTTGAGAGGAAGATTATATTTTGTAGTAATTTGTAATTTGTGTTTCATATTTTATATTTGGGCTTAATTTCAAAAACACGTCCTCAACTATCACGTTTTGTCAACATCACCCCCTCAACTGAAAAACTCATCAACATGATCCCCTCAACTATCATATGATTGAATGCAGGCAACAATGACATCATTAATCTCCACAGTGAAAGGTTATGATGATCGATCAGATTGGCAAGATTTAGGTATGTGAAAGACTCTTCTATACATCTTAGTTCCAGTGTTCCACTGTGAATTTCTACTTGAATCTGTGACGACACTATTGTTGTTAATGGACTTATACTGGGGATTTACATTCTGGAGCCTAGCTCGAGTATTTTGGTTTCTTATTGGTTGACCCCAAAACATTAACGAGCTTCAAAATATGTTGTAGTTTGGGTTGTTTCTGAGACGAGACGATCTCAAATGAGTATTGAACGAGTCAAACACAAATCGAGTTCGAATAGTTCCGTTCTTTTTACAGACCTAAGCTAACGGTAAATGGGTAGCTTGCGTCTGTCAATGCAACACGAATGATACTGAGCATATGTTTTTGTTTTTTGGTAACGGAAGAATAGCCCTATAGCCAAGCCACTCTATGAACCAACTACACAATCCAAACCTCCATAGAAGCTAGCATCGTCACACCAGTCACAGCCCCCTACTCAATGCAGGGTACTCACGGGAAACAAACCTCAAACCTTGAAGAATACTCCCAACGCTTGGGCATCTGCCCGAACCACTGGGGCAACCCTGGGTGTGTTCCCTTAGAACGTTTGGAAGCTACAGTTTTTAGATATAAGGTGGAGTCTAGCTCAAGTGGTAAAGAGTGTTAATGAGGCTGAGTTTCCCAAAAACAGCCAACTTGGCTCCTTATATTTTTGTCTTTACTCAATTGGTTCTCAAAACTTTTGTGGATTATTGATTCATCTCGATGAGAGAGATTGTAAAAGTAAAAAATTATGACAGAGACTCAAAAAAAAATTCTGGAAAAAAAGAAGATTACGCATAACTAACAAACACAAAAAAAAAAAAAAATTAATAAAGACAAAAAAGAGAGCTAAGTTAGCTTTTTTAGGAAAACTCAGCTTCGTGTTAGGAGTTTGACTCTTCCTAATCCCATCTAATTTCCTACAGATACTGTAATGATTTTCTAACTTTCCTTAGGATAAAATGAAAAGAGGTTTTAAATAATCTTTGTTGCGTATCATTTTTCTTTGAGACAGGAATACCTTAACATGCACTCCTTCAAGATTCAGGACAACTTCTTCACATTTTATTGATTCTTTTTCAGAACCAATCTCGGACCAGATTGTGACCTATTATAAATATATATGAGGAGATCAAGTTATCTGCAACCTTCTAGTGTGTGTGTATATTATACATTAATGAGGGGGAAAAGGCCTCTTGGCTCTTTAGGATTGTTCCTCCCTCTCATTGGCTTTCACGTTTCGTTGCTTATCTTAACACACACGCTCGCACGCCCAAACACACACGCACAATATCTCTAGTGTGTGTGTGTGTGCACGCGCCCGCACACATTTTATTTTTTGAATTGATCTCATACACCCACATGGGGAAGTGATTTTGTGAATCATCCACTGAGCCAGCAGCCTGATTTTGACATACAGACCAAACAAAATTGGATTTTTAGATACTGTTTTGTATATCTGAACCTGGTCCTTTTAGGGCACAAATGCATTCTGATCTGTTCTGATTGTGAATTTGGCTCTTTGCTCTTGTTTATTTTATACTCCATTATAATCTTAATCTCCTTGAATTTTTAACCATACCATATTCCAGTAGCACCCTGTGCAATTAAATGGAGTATTTGTTAGTGGCATGGTAACATGTGGCCATGATAAGCGATTTGACATTATCCAAAATCTACCTGTGCTATTGCCAATTTCTTTCTTTATTTATTCCTGTTTTTCCAAAGTGTACCTTTGCTTTTGGAGCAAGTGTAGTACGCTAGTACTCTGTACTTAGGTTTCTTCAAACTTTGCATGATAAGGTATTGACATGCTTTTGTGTCAAATGTTTTGAATCAACTATGCTACCATTACACATGCTTTTGCGCACACAATCACACAAATTCTTTCCATCAAACATGGGCCCTCACACACTACACACATTAGATGTGTGGGCCTCATGTTTGATGTGATAAAGTTTATACAATTGTGTATGCAAGTATGTGTGGTTAAAGAATTATTAGTTTTGAATATCGTGCTCAAGAAAATGTCAGTATCTTCAATTTTACTTGTTTAAGACAGGATTACCTCTTCAAATATATATATATATATATATATATATATATATATATATATATCGGGACGGTTCCGCGGACAACTATTTAGACACCTAAAAAAACACTCAAAATTTCAATCTCATAATTCTCAATCAAATTTTTATAATCCAAACCGTTCAATATGTGCAGAATGTGATTTTAAGGGTGTCTACGAGAAATTAGCAAAAAAAATAACCGGGAAGTGCTTGTTTTGAGCAGTTTTTAATTGAACCGTTCGTTAAATCTAAGCTAAAAACTGCTTAGATAAAGCCCTTCCCGGTCTTTTTTTTTTTTGCTGATTTGTTGCATGTACCCTTAAAATCACGTTCTGATCATATTGAGCGGCTCGGTTCATTAAAATTTGATTGGGATCTATGAGGTGTTTTTTTAAGTGTCTAAATAGTTATCCATAGAACCGCCCCGTGTGTGTATATATATATATATATATATATATATATACACACACACACAGAGGGCAGTCCCAAGGACCCTTAAAAAAATCTCTACAAAAAACCATCCTACGTTTTCGATTGAATTTTGATGATCCGAGTCGCTCAATGTAATTAGAACGTGATTTTAAGGGTACCCGCGAGAAATCAGCAAAAAAATGACCGAGAAAAGCTTCATCTGAATAGTTTTTTATTGAACTTTATTGAACGATTTAATAAAAAATTGCTTAAATCAAGCCCTTCCCGGTTGTTTTTTTTTTTTTGCCAATTTCTCGCGAGCACTCTTAAAATCACATTCTGAACACATTGAGCGGTTCAGATCATCAAAATTTGATCGGGAACTATGAGATTAAGATTTGGGAGGTTTTTTTAAAGGTTTTTTTAAGAGTCCCTGGAACACACACACACACACATATCAGGGCGGTTCAAGAAACACCCAAAAAAAACACCGCATAGTTCTCGATAAAATTTTAATGATCCGAGCCACTCAATGTAATTAGAACATGATTTTAGTGGTACACACGAGAAATTAACAAAAAATATAACCGGGAATGGCTTGATCTGAGCAATTTTTAGCTTAGATTTAATGAACGGTTCAGTTAAAAACTACTCAAAATAAGCACTTTCCGGCCTTTTTTTTTTTTTTTTTGCTAATTTCTTGCCGACACCCTTAAAATCACATTCTGCACACATTAAACGGTTCGGATCATAAAAATTTGATCGGAAACTACGAGATTGATATTTTGGGTGTTTTTTTTGGTGTCCACAGAACCGCCTCCATATATTTCTTGCCATTCTCTCAAAAAAGAATAAATAAATTTGTCCGGGAACAATTTGCATGGATAAATATAATAAGTACATAGATTTGGACACAATTCTCTCACAAGTCACTGGCGTTGGTTGGCTCTTTCTCTTGGCCTCCTAATGATATGTTTAAACAGTTTTTGCTAATCTCAGCTCATTAGAGTAGATAATCCGTCCTCAATACCAAATAAATTAGAGGTTTTTTTGTGCTTTCCACATATATCAATGCATTTTCTTATATTTTTTATATACATTTTAAGATATCAATCCACTTTTTGTACATTAGCAATTGGCCCCTAGGCTGAGGTTAGCATTTTCCATGTTTAAATTACATGAAAAGTGGTTTGGTACAAAAAAAAAAAAAAAAATTCATGGAAAGTAGGAAGTGAAGGTTGAACGGAAATTGTTTGGGCCAAAACGATGCACCTTGTTTAGCCTTGCATGCCCCAAAAGTCGAAAATGGCTTTCTTTCCCAAGTGGTGCCTTTGAAGTTTGGGCAAGGTGTTGTTCTCTTTTAGAAATGATACTCGTTTACCCTCTCTCTCTCTAGAAATGTGTAGTACTTGTTTACACACACACACCCTCCCCCCCTCTCTCTCTCTCTGCGTGAATCTTGTGACTTGGACTCTTTTTAGTGAGGAAAATAAATCTTAAACAACGTGACTTGGACTTTTTTTTAGTAGTAGTAAATAAGGAAAAATAAATCTTGAAACAACTCATTACTCTTCCCTCTGCTTATACGAGTATATGGTTAATGGTGTTGGCCTAATGGCCTCATATTTTGAACCAGGGGTCTCCGTAGTGAAAAATTATAAGAGAATTTTATTGTAAATGAGTTGAGTCGAGCCGAATACTTAATTTTAACAAGGTCTAAAATGGTTTATGCTTGAATGCCAATCTAGTTGTTTATAGGCGCAGCTCGAGTAACTTCATTTTTAGATAATCTCAGAACACATAGAAATCTAGAGCACTTAGTTTAATAGCTCAACATATTTCTTCAATATAGACTTACATTTGGAACACATGGCCCGTTTTTTAATTTCTTTTCCCCAAAACCTAAATCCCACTTCTTTTCAGCAAGATTGAAATGTCAATTTTTTTTTATCGGCAAAAGAATTGAAATGTAAATTGAAATATTTTTCGATCGGCAAGAAAAATCCCTCTCCCCTCTCTCTCATCTCGATGTATCCTTTGTCAGGATTGAAATGTAAATTGTACTCCTATAGTTTACAACTCACATGATCTAATCGTATTGGTCTTCCAGAAAAAGAAACGGCACATTTTTTTAATCACCCTTACCTTTTATGTTTATATATACTTAATAATTATTTTTTAAAAAAAAGGAAATACAACTTGGTTATCTGTTTTTTTGGCATAATTTTAACCTGCAGAGGCATGAAAAATGCTTCATGAATCATGTCATCGAGGTGGGGCTCACAACATCTCGCTTTCATAATTTTTTTTTATTTTTCTATTGCAAAGTGACGAATAAAAATAAAACAAAAAGGTAAGTGTCGGATTGAATTGGATTCTGATCCCCTCGGTCCATAATTTAGACTGGATCGCGACATCGCGCATTGCTGCAGTCAATGGTTGGTAAGCATCCCTAAGCAAATTCAAATCATCAATTATATCAATGCATGGTTCGGGTTTAAATTGTCTCGTTCGGTCCAAAACTTGGAACGGAAAGAATTCAGACTCATTTAAATATAGCATGAAAATGGAGTGCGCGCATGAAGAAAGGTAGGGGATATGACTTTCCCACAAGTGGAGGTGAGAGCATCCACGTCGCCTAACCTCGTCACAAACCTCGTACACAGCCCTGCCGACAATGAATAAAGAGTAAATTACAATAAGTCCCCCTCAACTAATCTGCATTTTCACTTAACCCCCTTGGACTACAAAATCCAACATTGTGCACCCTCTAACTATCCAGAGTTGACACTTAACACCCTTTTGTTAGGTCTCCGTAGGAAAAATGCACCGACGGCCGTCTCCGGCCACCGGATGGCCGATCTGAGCCGTTCAAAAATTTAAAAAAAAAAAATCGAGTGGGCTATCGCGGGAATCAAGGGCATCCGATGTGCGTAGGTGCTCGATCCAAATTCCCGTGGCCGGAGACGGCCGTCAGTGCATTTTTCCTACGGAGACCTAACAAAAGGGTGTTAAGTGTCAACTCTGGATAGTTAGAGGGTGCACAATGTCAAATTTTGTAGTCTGAGGGGGTTAAGTGAAAATGCAGCTTAGTTAAGGGGGCTTAGTGTAATTTACTCATGAATAAATCCCGTAAATGCTCACAGTAAAATGCTCGTAACAAAATTATTTCCACTGTCTTTTAATTAATTTTTTACTTATTTATTTTGACAGGTAAAATTTAGAAATACACACGATTACGATTAAACATTAAAAAAAAAATTTTACGGAAGATGATATAAGTTCGAAAAAATTGTGCGCTTTTTTTAATGATTTTTTTAACTTTGATCAATATTATTAATATATTTGTTTCGAATATTCTTGTTCAGACGAATGATTAATCCCTCATTTTAATGGAATGCTAAAAAAAATCACTAAATACAAAGCATACTAGGTCTCTTAGAATAATTTATTTAGCCTATTAATTCAGAGTCGCCACTTGGGTTTGAAGGTCCGACATTTAAGTAATCGAATTTGAAACGTTTGCCATGTTGTTTAATTTGAAAAGGTGAAGGCACCAGTCCGTCATAACCATATTTGAATTTAGGAGCTCGGTTACGAGAGAGTAAAGGTTTTAAGGCGCCCCTCTCATCCAATCCGGAGATCGGTCTTTACTTAAGCATTTGCATAAATATTTGCGATTCTGTTTGATTAATCAATTTTTTTGCCAATTAGGGGCGGAGAATAATTTAATGGGGATTAAACATGTAACACGTTTGCAGAATATGATTGATAGCATGGATGAGAAAGCAGTAAATGGGATAAAGAGCAGGTTCTGTTTAGCAAAGCAAACCCAACGCACTATTTTTGAATTAAACTGCACAAGAAAGAATTTACGTGCACCGATCCAATTCACGCAGATCACTGCATGTGATTCGAACCTACGCGCGCGAATCCCACGAAGGCGCGCACGTGTTTGCTTTGCTCGCAGCCTTTATTTTTCCCCCTTCTGGGCTTTAGAAGGACCAGTGCACACCCAGAACCAAACCAAGCAATTTAAAGTAATTACACTACACAGTTTAAAGGCTGAAAAGCCTAACAAATGAACAAAAACACCCCATAAATAGTGTGGAAACAAAATAGTGGCCCAAGGCCAAGTCACACATGCAAGAGCAATGCACTGAAACCCACTGGAATAAGAAGATCTGCGCACGAGGGTTAGGAGCTTGCGCGCATCCATCCAAGCTATTTTTCAGTACTTGTTCTCTCATGACTAGGGCTCTAGGACATGTCCAGATATACCCCAGTTGGTGATCCAACAAAACAAAAATAAGTATTGAAATACAAGTTAGCAGTTTTAACATAGGAAAGCAGTAAACTGGTTTTACATGCTCACAATGATAATCTAAAAATAAAACAACATAAAAGAATAAGGTCTCTGTTCCCACGCAGATATGCGCGCGCAACTACCGAGTAGCTTGCGCAAGTAAAGAACCGAAGCGCACAGATCCCTTGTTCACATGGTTTTTGAACCTTGCTAGCCTTAGGGTCAGGACTAGTATTGATTACTAGTCTTGACCCTGCTAGCTTCTCTCAGGGATCAGAACATAGCAATACAAATGTGTTATATCTTTGGTTTTAGGTTTGAAAGTGTGATTGAGCTTTGAGTTTGAGGATTGAAAGATGGTTGTGTATTGGATGGTTGTATGCTTGTAACCTATCTTTCTTTTTCTAACCCTTCGGAAGAAATAGTGAGGGGTATTTATTGGGCAAATACCTTCCATTAATGGAAACTTTCTAGAAACCTTCCATTAATGAAAAGTGAAAACTCTCCATAAATGGAAACCTTTCGGAAATGGAAAGTATAAGGTCGGCTACACTTTAACCAACGCGCGGTGGTCGTGGACACGCGCGCGCGAGTCCAAATGATCACGCACCGGTCAATTTGACTATTGACCAACACCTGACACTTTGACCTGCGCAGGTTGGTTCTCAACCAGCGCGTGCCAGTTGGGTTCTTGAAAGTTTATTGGGGTTTCAAAACGCTCCGAGCTCAACCACTTATCATTTCCAGTGTGTTCTTGATTCATTTCATCATCGAAGAATCAAAAATCAAAAAGAAAGTAAACCAATTGGGAGACCCAGATTGTGGTGTCTACAATATCAAAAAGTATGTCCTAATAATTTTTTTCAATTTCAAAAAAAATTCAATTCAAAAACTTCTATTCGACAAAGTTTTGCCAAGTGGTACCCCAACACCTCTCAACATCACACATTTTTATTAGATCCATACACTTAACGGTGGACTCCACAAAAATTTGTAATATTTATTTTAATAAATTTTGGATTAACTCAGGACAAATTAGATTTCTAATTTCGCCCTTGGCCGGATCCACTTGTTTATTTTTCATGTGCCATCCTTACAAGGATGTACGTTGAAAAAGAGTGTAGACGCATGGGGCGGTGCCCAAATATCCGCCATTTAAATTTCCATGAAAAAAAGTTATGTAAGCCATCGGAAGGGTTTCGGGTTTGACAGATGAGTGGTACGGTTCATAACACTCAGTCTAGAAAATAAAATAAATGCTAAATGCTAGCTTATTTGGCCGTATAGGAAAAAGAGAGCGCTTTTGGTAGCCAAGCTGAGCCTAGATTTGGAAAGAAGATAGTAGTAGTACGTGGCAAGTCGGGATTGGTGGGACGACAGTGGCTAAGATAGCGTCGGTGATGCGGTTGTGACTACCGGCTACAGCCGGTTGCGGAGAGATCGGTTGCTTCTTAAAGTTGTGCATCCCACCCAGATTTGCAAAGATAGTCAAATTTGATTGAGGCCTATTCAAGAGTTCTACGCATACAACGATAGTGTAAAACACAACACGCAATTAATTTTTATTTTTTTTTGCAAAATAGTAGTAAAAAATGATGAAAGCCTATTTCAAAAATGGTACGCGCACAACCGTTGTGTTGGTTGTGCGTTGAATTCTGACCGTCCAGATGTGTTTGGATAGTCTAGATTTTAAAAGCAAAGTTTTACTTTTCCGGAAAAGAATTTGAGCGAATCCTGGCTATTTATTGCAGCAATGATCAGATAGAGACTAATTATGTGTTGTGTTTTATACAATCATTATGTGTGGCACACTCTTGTTCCGTTTGAAAAAAAAAAAAAAAAAGATGTATGGTTGGGACCATACCGTAAAAGGAATGTCTAACGAAAAGCGCCTCCTCTCTCTCTCTCTCTCTCTGTCTCTCTAAACGAGTGCTAAAATTTTACAAGAAGACTTGCATTGGATCTCATAGTATCATAAAAGATAGAGAAATTTCTGTTTCTTTTGAAATGGAATCAAGTTGGTCGAGTTCGAGTTCAAATTCTGCTGAGATCAGTTTTATTAAGTAATTAAATCAGGTTTGATCATTTTTTAAAAAAATTCTTAAGCTTGAATAAGTACTACTTGACTATGTCCAACTTGTAATATTCGAAAGATGCCTTGTTCGGATGGTGATTTAAAAAATTTTGGGTTTGATTTTTGGGGTAATGAGCGGAAAAAAAAAATTAGGGTAATGAGTGAAGAAGGATAGATAAAAATGAGAATAATGATTGAAAATAGAGATAATGAGTGAAGAGAGAAATGGGAGTAATAATTGAAAGTAAAGATAATAAGTGTTTTTGGAGTTGAATTTTTTTACAAAATTCCATCCAAACAAGGTATAGAGTTCTCTAGATTGAGTCAATTTAAAACTCATTTAAAATAACTCGCAGGATAAACAAGTGATCAATCTTAAGTTTATTGTTAAAGCTTCATTAAGTTTTCAAATCCAACTTGAACAATTCAGTGATTTGATTTGCGCTTGGATACAATTCATTGCTAATTGCTAATTTACACGCAATATTAAAGGCTTTATTACTTTTTTTTTATGGAGTTATGCATGATGTCAATTAGTTGAAGACACTATTGGAATCTTCATTTTTTTATATTGAAAAAAAAAAAAAACAGAACCTCCTCTACCCTACTCCAAAACTAATTCATCAAAATAGAAGTTTGAATGATTTTTTGAGCTCTCCTTAAATATCAGAAAGGGGTGCAGTGTGGACACGTGAATTCAAGTTCTTTGGAAAAATGGGTGCAGTGTGAACGCGTGAATTCAAATTCTCTAGAAATAGCTAGGCTAGACTGTTATCGATTGTGAACAGAAAAAAAAATCATGGAATTAACATCATACTAGTAAACATGAATATATTATTTCAAATCGGTTTCATTTGAAATGAGTAGGAATTAGGATTAGATGGACACTCCTTTAATAGCTCACTTGATTTGAATTGAGAACCATCAAAGGAGGAGTGCGGTCCTCAAATCATACCTAAAGTTCTAAGCAAGAAAAATAGATGCAAGCCAATTGAGTAGTTCTATATGATTGCTGAAAATTTCATATCTGAAAAAGGTTATGAATTAAGCAAGGCTTGAATTATTATGGGCCAGACTATTTGCAACTGCGAATTTGCTATATGAATAGCCAATTCATAAGAAGGAATCCAAACATTTCTTTTTATGAATTGGTTACAAATATTGCAAATATTTAGCAGCACCCATTATTATTCCAAATATTGCAAGAAACATACGGGCCAAGTAATTAATGGTTTCTCCTTTTCTCCTACCAAACACTAACTTAAACAGTCGTTTTACTTTTTAAATCAAGAGTCATGAAAAACGATTAACACGTCATTTATCTCGATCGGTGTGAAAGATTCTAAATCAGCTGTGTTATTCAATGGACTTTTGCGTCTATGCAAATATCATCGAAAGAGACGCGCGCTAGCCTGCGTGACCTCTCTGGGCACGCTTCTACCACACGCGATTTACAAAATCACATGGTAAAAACATCGGACGAATCGACACTTGACAAACGACTTTTTATACTAAAGATAATCTACGGAAATAGAAACAGCGCGATATAAACTTTTATGGAAAGCCGGTACACGTGTAAGTTTAAGTATGCTTAATGGGTCTTTAATCACCCTCTCTTTTTATTTTCTTAATCTAATCCAAGGTCGGCTTTCTTACCGCAATTTTTGGGAAAAACACTTGGAATCTACCAATAGCCCAAAAAAGGTGAAAGCAACGTTGTCCAAGGAATTGGTCTAGCCACTTTTAAAGTAGATTGTTGAAATGGTCTAGAATTTGATGATTTCTAGGAAAAGGATGGGGGGAAACCTTATTAATCGCATTAGATTTTTTTATGGTCAAGAAAACAAACATAGTCAAAAGTTGGGACGGGAGTATGATTAAGTTGGGAATGGGACAATCCCGTTACTCCTTCCGTCCCTATTCTTTTACAGTAAAGATACAAGTACAGCATTGGCTGTACAGCAGCCATGCACAGACCCCTTTTATGCCCATCTCGGGTCCTGCAAAGATGATCGGAACCGTTCATTTTGTTCAAAATACGTCTTTTAGGGTTCCCGTAAAAAATCACCTCAATCCGATATCAGGAAGGGTATTTACGAATCATCCAATTTTACTTCAAAATAGCCTAAATTTTGAAGTAAAGTTGGATAATTCGTAAATACCCTTCCCGATATCGGATTGAGGTGATTTTTTACGGAGACCTTAAAAGACGTATTTTGAACAAAATGAGCTATTCCGATTATCTTTGCGGGACCCGAGACGGGCGTAAAAGGGGTCTGTGCACGGCTGCTGTACAGCCAATGCTGTACCTGTAGCACCGTTGATTATTTTATCTTTCGTCTTCTTCTAACCGGATAAATAATTGATAATAAGTAACTTTTAATCGGTAGTACTGTTTATATGTAATATAAATTTTGTTTAATAGATCTCAATGAGCTCTGTTAAACGATGTTTTCAAAATCACCTAAAAGGTTATAGATTACAAGATATAATCAATTGAAAAGTGGTACGAATTCTCAAAAAGGTCTAAAGAATTGGGACAGAAGGAGTATTAGAGTAACGTGGGGGTTGCTTGTCCTAGGAACAAAGTAGTTTTTAAAATTTGAAGATCTAGGGTGTTCAGATAAATAAGCCAAAGTGGCTTATTTTTTTCGTATAGCGTGGCTTATTTTCAATTTTTTGGGGATTATTGCATCTTCACGACAAGAGGAATCTAAAAAGTAAAAAATTTTGACCGAAATCCAATTTTTTTTGAATAAAAATGAAAATTTTGGCTTCTTAAAATTTTTTCGTCTTTATTCAAAAAAAATTGAATTTCGGTCAAAATTTTTTACTTTTTAGATTCCTCTTGTCGTAAGGATGCAATAATCCCCAAAAAATTGAAAATAAGCCACGCGATACGAAAAAAAAATTTTGAATAAGGACAAAAAATAAGCCACTTTGGCTTATTTAGAAGAACATTAATATAAAGGGAATGGGCGGCACACCTTAAAATGTTGATCTGAACCGTTTTCGTGTAACTAGTATCTATTATGTTGACATGCGGAAAATAAATTCTTTACACTATCGGTAAAAGTAAAAGTCTACTTTTTCGACACCATCATTGTGGTGTGCAAGCTATTGATTTCAAGCGTTTATCTTGTAGGATCCACAGTGTAGTATATCTATGCGAAAAATTAGTTTATTCGGATATCGATAGATATATTAATTTTTGATTTTTGTTCTGTAAAATGGACGGTCATGCATGAATAGGTTTTTTTATTTTATTTTATCCGCTACATGGATAGTTTAACTTTAAAATTATTAATAACAAAGAAGCTTAAGCGGAAATAAAAGAGTAGGGCGAGGGAAAAGGGGGGAAGCCACTAAATGGAATTAAACCGTTCATTTTATAAACCAATATTCAATTTTTGATATACCTATCGATGCTCAAGTAAATTGATTTTTGCCAAAAATAAGTAACTCTGTGGACCCTACAAGATGAATGATTCATTAATATAACAATACAAACACGGTGGGGCCCACAATGCGCGGCGATGAAATAATGGGCTTTTTTGTCGGCAGCGTAAAGAATATTTTCTCCAACACGAGACTATTTTTTATACCTAAAAAGAAGCGGTGGGACAACTTATCCAATCTCCAGTCTAAATTTTTTTCTTCAAATGCCCGGTTATCTCAGGATTATTTTTATTCCAAAAATAAATTGTTTTTGCTTGGCATTATCGATCAAATATCCGAAATTAATTACTGTTCTTATACAATCAGTATTGATGACGTTGGATTGGATTCGTAGGGCTCGTGCAGTCGTGCGTATGACATTTTGAAATCTATTGGAACTTTATACTATATCTAGATATATACAAATTCGACGACGTATGCGTTTGGAACCATCCTTATGCGTTACGTCTCACATGCTTTCATCTTGTGACAGATACGTTCATTTTCTTTTTTTTTTTTAAAAGGGTGTTGGTGCATCAAACAATTTTAAATACATCTAGGTTTGAATATGTTTCAAAATGATCTGTATGTTCGCCATTGATAGATCGACAATGGCGATCTACAATGTTGATGCATCAAACAATTTTAACGTATGTGTTTTAAGCTACTCCTATTTAAGGATTGGTTTGACTATGTTGTGGAAATAAAGAATTACTAGAAAAAGATAGAAAGGAAAGAAAAAAAAACATTTGGCGTATGCGTTTGACACTGGTGAGATTTGTTAGGAACATGTATAAAAGATTGTGACGCACATCAACTATATATATAATTAAAAAAAAAGTGATTTCGGCACTCCATATGCATTTAACCATTGGCATTGTATTATTATTGTTTTTTTTTTTTTGTCTTTATTCGTGTTCATCCACTTTAAAGGGTAACCGCGTCTTTATCCTCCTCTTATTATATATCCCTTCTCCCCTCCAAAACATATCGCGCTGTCAAACGAGCCGTTAGTTTTATGTTTATAAATGGATGTTTAACAAATACTCCTAGAATTAAGAAAAAATTACGAAGATCGATGTTCATTTAGAGATCGTGTAATGTACAAACTCAGCACGTGTGAGTACATCTTAAGTAATGTCGTGTCAGTCACACATGTAATTGTATCGTGTCTCAATTCTGCTCCCCCTCTCTCCCCCTCAAAAACCCTAACCGGCTTCTCGCTTCTTCCCCTCCCTCGTCCTAGGGTTTCCATCACCCTAATGTGGTCGGGGAAGGGAAGGGAAGGGCTTTACCCTTGATAGGTGTTTTAAGTCCTCCACTGTGATGATTTTTTTGTTTTCAATAATCTCTTCTTTTCAATGAGGTTTTTCTCTCTCGATCTCAAATATGAGAGTTTCTCCTTTTTTTTCTTTTCTTTTTGTCCTTTCCCTTGGATGAGATCCGTTTCAGGTTACGATAAAGGTGGTAGTGATGGTTCTTTGATGAAGCAAGGTAGAGGCAGTGGTGGTTCGATCAGATCGATGGGATTGACTTACCATCAGAGTGTGGTCTATCTTGTCCTACAGAAGTGAGAGTTAGGAGTCATGATTTTCTTTTTATTCGTAGATTAGCGAATTCAGTTGCATACACTTTAGCAACTTCGCGTTTGTAAGATTCTAATATTCGTGCTTGATAAGTAAGACCCCCTTATTGGTTATTGGATCATCTGTGGAACAGTAATCGTCTTGTTTGATGTACTGCTATGGGCTATTTGTTGTCAATGAAAGTTTCTTACCATGTTTGGGAAAAAGAAAAAAAAAGAATTGTATCATGTCTTGTTAGCCATACCCACATTATCACCCGTGGAATAGCGTCTAGGCAATATTCTGTAGCAACACCTTGGGCCAAACTTGTCTATTAATCCCACATGCCTAACAAATATGGTTTGCAAGAGAAGCTAGAGATGTGCAAGAAAGGGAAACCATCAATGGAGTATTAATGAATTCAAACCCACCAAATAAAAATGGAACATTATTATGCTGTGAAATAACTTCCATTCCTATGCTTCGTTTAGGTTAGGTTTTCTCTGGGTTAGAGTATCCACAATGCTATAATAAAAAATTAATAATCAAAAGTTGTCACACCAGCTTTTAATTATTCATTTAAGAGATTGCTAAGATTAGCAATGTAGATATCTACAATGACATAATCAAAATTAAATAATCAAAACTTGTCACATCATCTTTTCAAACTACAAAAAACTAAATACTGTGAACAGTAGAAAATAGTTTTGAAACTAAAAAAAACTATTTACTAGAAATAGAAAATAGTTTTTGAATCTTTTTTGGGAAAAAAAAAAACTATTTTTAAAAAACTGTTTTCCAAAGTAAATTTTTTTTTTTGAAAATATTATTCGAAAATGAAGAGAGAGGGAAAGGGAAGAGAGATAGAACATTTTTATATAATGATTGGTGTATTTGATTGAGAATGTGTAAGGGCTATTAAATTTGGTTATTGTCAAAAAGATTGCTAGTTTTGGTTATTTAATGTCCAAAATTTGGTTATTTTTAAGAAGGTTGTTAAATTTGATTATAGTATTGTGAGCCATATTTTGCATCAATATTGTTAACTTTAAAAACTTTTTACTTTTGATTATAGTATTGTGGATACTCTAAGGTTTGGTTGGTTTTAAGTTTTTTAGGTTTGGTTTTTTCCTCTGTTTCTCTTATTTAGTCATCGTCTTGACTTCCTTACCTATTGAGTTTTTGGGTGGCACTTATTAATGTGCTATTGGTCCATTTAATCTTTGTTTTCCTCTTTCAAAGATCAATAAATTTCTTTTGCCTAAAAAAAAAAAAAAAAAAGTCAAAACGCTGCCCTAATTCTATGGTGTTGCTCAATGTTGACCTTAAGATGGGATCATATGTGTAGGCTCCAACTGCCCCTATTGAGAGGGCGATGAGGATGTGTATATAGTCATTATTACATGTGACTTCAAATTTGCCCAACCCTTTGGCTCAAAGGACCACAATACTATTAAATTCAATAGCATGACTCCGAAGTTTCATAATTATCATAATGGTCCATAAAACAAAATGGTCCCTACACATTAAAATTTGATTAAGACAATTGCCTAGCTGAAGTAATTGGTTTAATTACCTCTTCTTTTCCTTATCATCCCAAAAACAGTATACTTTCAAATCAGCTAGGGTTGTATCCCAAAACTGCAAGGGTTGATTAAGACAATTTCCATCCCAAAATTGAAACCCTACATTTTCCTTTCGACTCCTCTCAAGTCCTAGATATGGAAATGAGGCCCCGTTTCCGAAAGGAAAATAAGAGCTTGCTCCCTCCGTCCCAAATTCTTGATCCTTTTTTCTTTTTTTGGAAGTCTCGAAAAATTAACTATATCTCTTAATCTATAATGTTTTCTATATCAAATATGGATCTTGTTTGATAGATCTCAATAAGATCTTTTATAAAAAAATTTTAAAATCGCCTAAAAGATTATAGATTATAAGATATAATCAATTGAAAAATGACACACTCCCAAAGAGAACCAACAAATTGGGACGGAGGGAGTATTTTTTAAAAAAGCAATTTCAAGCTCAAAAATCACATATTTACACAAATAATTTTTTTATCAATATGGATTTTATTTGATAGATCCTATTAAGATCTTTTATACAATGCCAAAAAAATTAAAAAATATTTTTTGTTTTCATTATTTTTGAGTTTCAAAATGTAAAATAAGTACTTATTTTTTAAGAAGATGTTCTAGAACGGAGCCTGAGAATAGCTAGCCCACCTCAAAATTCAATTTCAGTATTTGGATTGCTCAATTTATTAACCTCATGTGCATATAGATTATTCATCATACAATAAACTGACCTAGTAAATTTCCAACCTACTCCATTTTTAACCTAGAAAGACACCAAATATATAAGGCCCCGTTTCTCCTTATCCTTTTCATTTATAATTGGGAAAATTTTAAAATGGGAGCTGAATTTTGCACCAAATGTCACAGAGACACCCGAACTTAAATTTATTTCAATTAAACACATATGCTAACAAAATTTTCAAATTTGGACACCTGAATTTAAATTTATTTTAATTAAACACATGTACTAACAAAATCTCCAAATTTAGACCCCCGCCATTATATTACATCCCAAAAATTGCTAACATAGCATCTCTAACCTGTTTAAGTTGCCCAATTGCACATGTTTCCAACAGAGGACAATGCACCTAAGCGAAACCCATTATTAGAAGTCTACCGAGCAGAAAGAAAAACTGGGTTTGGGCAAAAAAACATGGTTTGGAGAGAAAATGACCTTAACCTAATTGATTTTCCTCCATTTCTCTCTCCAGAAGTCTGCCTATGGTTCCACCATCTCCCTCACTTCAACCCTAGACCTAAAGTCTGCCTATGAGTTTCGTTTGGGTGCATCGTCCCTTGTTGGAAATATGTGCAATGGGACAATTTAAACGGGTTGGAGATGCCATGTTAGTAATTTTTGGGACAGAATATAACGGCGGGGATCTAAATTTGAAAATTTTGCTAGTACAGGTATTTAATTGAAATAAACTTAAGTTCAAATATCTCTGTAACATTTGGAACAAAGTTTAAGTGTCGTTTTAAAATTTTCCCTTTTATATAATCGGTTTTGCTAACCTCCGCCCACTAGGCAGAGGATAATATACACATAATTCCAAACAAGTTCGGATATCAATGCATATTTCATGGATATTAATATACTTTCACAAATATCAATACACATTTCTCGGATATCAATGCACCTTTTTATCTATTATCCTACCCATTTGGGTGGATTTTAGCATATTCCTTATATAATTTAGGAGAGTAATTTTGACGCCCTCCTAGTCTCTGACGGCATATCCCTTTTGTCTCACGTGAATCACCGATTAAAACAATTCTCAAGCTCCTGAAGGGCATCGACCCTGGATACATACATACATTTACATATACGTATACGTATACAGACGGCGGTTGTCGTCCAGTTCCTAGGAGTCCCCGACCAGACCAACCAATTGTTCGTTGTGTAGAGAGAGAGAGAGAGAGAGAGAGAGAGAAGATCAAGAACCGGATACCGAAAAATGCCGGTTTCCACCAGGCACGGACCAAAATGTTTCCTCTTAAAATGGGCCTGAATTGTTCCTTCACACGTCCCATCTCCCTCCTCCCTCCTCCCTCCCTCCCTCTCTCTCTCTCTCTCTCTCTCTCTCCAATGGCACCGGACAGTCTCAGATAATGCAACTGTCTCTTCCATCCCCTCTTTCTCTCTCTCTCTAAAACCTCAAGTCATCTTCTCCGGATATATTTCCCCGGTGACTTCTCTCTCTTAACAATTCTGTGCCGATCGTCTCTAATTACCGGAATTCCTGATCCGACCGGTTGTACTCGGAGTTGGATTCTGTTTGAGTTTTTTCTTTTTTTGATCAGTTACTTTGGTGAGAAGTGTTAATCGGTGATTCACGTGCTCAATAAGAACAGCTCCGAAGCTCAACCGTATAAATTAACCAGTTTACACACACACACAAACGGACAAGAATTAAACATGTTAGATCTCAATCTGAGCGCTGTATACGATGGAGTCTCAATGGAGAGGCTTCCGGAAGGTTGTGCAAGGCAAATGGACGTGGAGTCGGGGACTTCGAACTCCTCGCTGCTGAACGCCGACGCATCCAGCAGCGCCGGCGACGACGACTCGTGCTCGACGACGCGTGACGCCTTCGCCTTCAATTTCGGCATCCTGAAGGTCGGAGGAGGCGAGTTCAACGAGAATCGGGGGACTCGGTCCGAGTTCGTGACTCGGCAGCTGTTCCCCGTGACCGGGGATGGCGGCGAGTTAACTCAGGGGCAGAGCTCGGTGAGGCCTGACTGGGTAGATCTCTCGTTTGATCGTGCGAGACATGGTGGAGTACAGGAGGTGAGTAGGTTGATGGAGAAGCAGCAGGTGAAGAAGAGTAGAAGGGGGCCGAGGTCGAGGAGCTCGCAGTACAGAGGAGTCACGTTCTACAGACGGACTGGAAGATGGGAATCTCATATATGGTATGGTTACCATCTTAAGTACACTCGGAGCGCTTAATTCTTGCTCTCGCCAATTCTAGTAGTATGATATTTTTTATTTTTTATTTGAAACACGCGCTTGCGCTCACTTAGCGCAGTCTTAAGCATTTAGAGCATCTCCGGCCCGTGCTCATATTTTTACGTAACTCCGGGGCGGAGGCCGACCCTTTGCTCCCGCTTTCAATCATCCTCGCTCCACGCTCGGCATTCTTATTAGTCTCGCTCTCGCGAAATTTTGTAGTGTGAAATGTTTTTGAAACATGCGCAGCGTGCGTGCGTTTTGTGAATTAGGCTAGCATATTAGAGCATCTCCGGCCCGTACTCATACTACTTAGTTTTGAGGAAAAACTTGAATAAGAATTGTATTTGGAACGAGCTACGAAGCACTCCAACGGTACGACTGTAAATTCGAGATATAGCCTTCAATGTGAGATGAGGTTGAGTAGAAATTTGGGGTTCTCGGGTTAAAATTTTAGTTAAACTCAATGGGAGATGCGTTTGAGTCATGGACCGGTATGAATTAATTTAGATTTTGGTTCTGAAGAAAAAAAAAGGGTTTGGGCTGGAGATGCTGTTATTGCATATCAACTTGTGGATTTGAAATGATAGTATGTGATGGTAATCATCCTCGGAGAATAGCTCTAACATGGAAATGATAGTTAACCTTGTGAATTTGAAGAGATTAGTCATGAAGAATTTGAAATAATTAAGTAGCTATTCCCTATCATTGTTAAGGGTCCTTCTTCTATGGTTTCTCTAGCCACCCATAATAGCTTACTCTCCAATTGCTGTGGAAATTTTTTCTCAAATCCCTTGATATGAAATCCATCCATCCAAATGGCGCCTTAATGTTGTTTTAGTAATTTCAGTAATCCTCTCATTGTATTCCTAGTTTGAGCTTTTGTTCATGACAATTTATGTTTCTCTAACTTCTTCTTTGCAGGGACTGCGGGAAACAAGTATATTTGGGTAGGAATATGATAACACGGTTACCTTCTGTCATTGGTTTCCATTTGTTAAGTAATAAGAAGCAAATAGTTGTGTTTTTCTTCTTTTTATTTTTTACTTTTTTTATTTTGATGATTTTTGGTGTTGGTGGATGTGGTAGGTGGTTTTGACACTGCTCATGCTGCAGCTAGGTAATAACTGGCTAGAAAGAACATTAGTTCTCTCCAGTTTCTGTCTTTTTCCCACTAAGTTGTATTGATTAATCCCTTGGTGTCCTCGTATTAGAGCGTATGATCGAGCTGCAATCAAGTTCCGTGGCGTTGACGCTGACATCAACTTTAATCTCAGCGATTATGAAGATGATCTGAAACAGGTTGGGAAATGCACTTGTTGACAGTGATACCGGACATGTTGTTTTTACTTTTGTTGATTTGTTTTGCTTCTTTTGAATATATGCAGATGAAGAATCTGACCAAAGAAGAGTTTGTGCACATACTCCGTCGCCAGAGCACTGGTTTCTCGAGGGGGAGCTCAAAATACAGAGGGGTAACTCTGCACAAATGTGGCCGATGGGAGGCTCGAATGGGGCAGTTCCTAGGCAAAAAGTGAGGAACTACAAAGTTAAATTGCATTTCCAGATGGTTGTTACATTAGGAATAGCCTAGTAGCTATTAGATTTTGGTACGTACAGTGGAAGTGCCTATACTGTGAAGGGGCAATTGGTTTCCGATAATTCTCAACAGGATTAAAAGCCTTCTCATCAAAACAAAAAAATCATGTATTAGTAAAACATACACAGATGTATGTATGTATATCTTGGGCTGTTTGACTCTGAAGAAGATTTAGGAACCCAGTTTTGACCATGGGAATGATTGTGGCTGTGTTGCAGGTATGTATATCTTGGGCTGTTTGACTCTGAAGAAGAAGCTGCAAGGTACTTATGACCGTAAATCTCAACCTCCTTTGATATTGAATTTGTTAGAATTCAGAGGCTGTCATCTAACATTTTATCTCCCTTGTCGCTTTTGGGAAATTAGAGCATACGACAAAGCGGCTATCAAGTGTAATGGAAGGGAAGCAGTCACCAACTTTGAGCCAAATACATATGAAGGAGAGATTGATGAGGTCAATGATGGAGGTATTGATTGTTTGCTTTTAGACTGTAAACTTTGGTTAACTTATTTCAATGGCTTTTTAGTTTTGTTTACCTTATTCTTATGTAAGTGCACGTGAGGTTTTCAATGCAGGTAGCGACCACAATCTTGATCTAAACTTGGGGGTTTCAACCCCTTTTGTAGATGGTTCAAAGACTAACGGAAGTTTGAGGCATTTGCAGTTTCACCCCTACGATGTCCATGATGGAAGGAGACCAAATGTAACACTTCAAATTCTACTTCACAGTTTCCCTTTTCTGGCCATTCTAATTGTGCCAGAAATCCCAATGTTTAATGGCTTTCTGCTTCTGTTTGACTATGGAAACTGCTAAACCTATTGCATATGGAAAGCCTAGCTGATGTTCAATCTATTTGCCCAACAATAAATATATTCTAGTCCTTTCTATGCCACGAAATTGCGACTTAGTTATCATATGCAGCCCTCTAACTTGAGCATTCTGCTATTACAGATGGAGAACCCTGCGACAACTACAGCAGGCAATCGAACTCTTGAAGGACTACCAATGACCTCAGAGCGTCCTCTCTCGCGGGCTGGCGTATATCTCAACTTCTTTCCCGATTATGAGGTAAACTATACTACCTTAGTTTCACATTGTGATATCATGTTATGTGCCCCCAAAAAAAAATGAGTATTAAATATTGATGGCTTCACACATCATTCTAGCTGAACAGCATTTTCTTCCAAGTAAAACCAGGATCATAATTTCAGTAATCTGTGATTTATTTACCCAAATTGCCTAAATAGCTAAAACTACCTGGAAATAAAACAACAACTTATTTGCCTATAAAACAATTCATGCAGAAGATCGGTATTTCTTCTCCTCTGAGGTGTGAAAATTTTGAGAACAAACATGAAAAACTTTGTAGTAGTGAGACTCATTTCTGATGGTTTATCTACGTGTTCAAATACAATCGTTGTGTGTAGAGTATCTGCCAAAAAGAAAAATCTGTGTGGGGAGCCCATCCTGAACGATGTAGTAGTTTCCTTTTTCAAATTATCAGCTACAATGGTGGTTGTTTTGGTTTGAAATGGAGGGTAAAAGTACTGCGTCATTCCTTCTAAGGATTTCGTACAATCGCTTGCGTTTGTATCGTGCTGCCCATTGCAAAACTTGCAATATGTTGGCTTCCAAAAGCTTTGTGGTGGAACATCACACCGTTAAGTTATGTTTGTTTGGCAGGAAAGAGCAGCAACTAAAGGAATTGAAGGGGTTTCTTCTTCACAAGGATCACCAAACTGGGTGTGGCAAATGCATACTGCAGCATCATCAGGATTCTCATCTGCGGCAACTTCTGCTTTCTCGGCTTCTCTTCATCAACCAAAACTCCCCAGTTCTACCTCACCCAATCTAGGTTATTCTTCATCTACCGCGGCAAGCACAAACTTGCAATACTATTGCCAAACAAGGCCGCTGCAAGCGCCACCATACTAGTCTTTTCTTCTTCATTAAATGTGGATCGCAGGCGTAGCAGGGTCTTTCATTCATTTGTGCTGCAAACCTTGATTGATATATAGTAATATACAAAACCAGGCTTCTCACCTAAATTTGTAAAACCATCGCCATACTGTTATTGCTTTTTTAGTACCATATAAGACCCTCGTCACTTAAAGCAACTGCAAACTACTATCTCGTTCGATTCTTGCTAATAATGCATCGATGAAATGTCTCAGCCCATGCGCAAATCTTGCTGGTGGTTTTGCAAGTTTACCACATTTGGAGCACCTTCCATACGTCCCTAGCAAGGGCGCTGGTAATCATTTCTGTGAAAAGGGAAATTCTAATTCCTTTTGTCTGTAGGACATTACATGTTGGTATGTTCAATTTTGAGCTTTTGCTTATTGTCTAGCCTTTGTCCCATGCTTGGCTTTATCCGAAGAATTTCCATCTATGATCCGTCAATCTAGATGATTTAACAAAGTGGTGGGACTATACCCACTATTATATGTTGTTCTTTATTTGAAAGGTACAAAGAAAAAGAGATGTCATTGAGGAAAATCTATTGTTTGTTGTGCCAAATTTGCTGTTTTCTGTGGATGGTGTTCTTTACAAACAAGTACTCCTATGTTTGTAGGGCAAAAGGTCTTGTGTTATTGTGGGTAGGTGTCATGCTCTTATTTCACATAAAAATAGGTTATAACAATGGGTCTGGATTATCCTCAAGAAGAGTTTGGGACAAAATATTTGTTATTGGTCCACGCATTGAGATTCGGACACTTGTGACCTTGAGGAATCATATGCCCTCACCAATGACATGATTTTTACATAATTCTTTAATTGTATAATTGAGTACATTCACGGCTCAAATCAGTTTTTACTATGTAATGAATTACAATTCAAGTTACATCACCTGTGTATAACAAATAGTATTCACAACTTCATGATCAATTACCATATTATCTATGCACTCATGGGCACTGTTCCAGAACTCGTGGGACTAACCAAAAAGATGAAATTCCGAAGAGTCAATGAAGCGCGAACTTAATCGAATCAAACTTCACAGAACACAACGTAGAGTGGAACACCCCGTCCACTCTCGAACCTACTAAGTAATGATAAACTCTTAGTAAAACAAAGTATTATTGGCCTTGTTCGTTTTGGAATCTCAAAATTTCTGGACACGATCCCCAATAAATTTTCTCTATTTATCTCTGTTCATTTATTATTCTCAAAAAATCTTCCTTAAAACCTAAACTGAACAGAGCTTTAATCCCTTCGTATTGTATTACTCTACTACACAAGTGAAGATGCTCTTTTATCAAGTAGAGTAGTAGTACTATAAGAAAAGGTTACTGTGTTGGGATGGTGATGGCGTGATGGGATAGTAAACCTGTGCAGGTTTTTGATTGGATCGCACACAGAAACCCCAGTAGCAGTATATAGGAGTAGCACAGGGCCTTTTGAGGAATACTTCATTTCCGAGGGGGTCAGGCTGGAATTTATTACTCCACCAATCCCTAAATTAAGAGGGTATTGACACGTCACTCGAGATGTCATTTTCCTCTCTCAAAAATGCAACAGTACTTCTATTTCTACACTTTGGGTGGAGGAGGAACACAAGAAATCTGATGTTACTGTTCATGGGCACAAATGTTGTCATCGTACCATCAAATCAATTCCAAAACTCTCTCTCTCTCTCTCTCTCTCTCTCTCTCTCAACTGTCAACGCTCGTTTGTTTATAGCCGCTGCTTTCTTTAACTGGGTGGGTTTTGGGGTAGCTGGCAATGAGCCGGATTCATTACAATCTCGTTCGGTTTGAGTTTTGAAGGTGATTTTTTTTTAACTAATAAATGAAAAAAGAGAAATAAATAAAATTTATTAAAACTTATGGTCAGGGTACTTTTTGAGACCCGAAAATAATGAATTCCTCTAGTTTCGGCGTGATAATTTGCTTTTGCTTAAATAGGGAAGAAATATAGCAGAAATGTGCATAGATTGATGTGGACACTTTACGGTGAACCAAAAAGAAGAAGAGGCAGATGACTTCAAATTCTTTTATTACTCTATTGGAATTGGATCATAAATTTGGTGAGAGAATTTAATAAGAAGAAAAAGACATATCAATCTTTGTCATCTGTCAACTTACATTCAAGGTGAATTGCCTTAAAAGTCTGCCAAAAAATGCCTGTGTTTTCCTCCCCTGCCAAAAAACATTGCACGGACCGAATATTTGTACATAGTGAGTTAGTGACATAGGTAAATGTAGATCCGTTTTATATCTACACATAATAAACACTAAACTTGGACACATAAGTTTACCATCCTACTCAGGACTCCAACTGTGACAGGGAACAATACTCCTTAATTTTGTAGCATTTCTTGAAGCACCGATGTTGAACTGCGGAGAAGGTTGTGCGGGTCAATTTGAACCGATCATCTTGAAAATCAATGGTTCGAATTTGTTGAATCTATTACCGATAAAAGTCTTTTATTAACAATAGAAGATTGAAAACAAACATGGATTATTAAAAACATTATCCGACGGTTGCAATCGCTTGGTCGCACGGTCCGCACCTCTACAATTCAAAATAGGACCGCAGACAAGCCAAATTCTTTTCTTTGCTCCATTTTTGTTTCCATTTGTTCTTTTGTTCCTCCTAAAATGAATAATTCCTAAAATAAAGTTTCCATATAATTGAAATCTCATAAATTCTTGTCTCACATCAGTCTCATTTTCTTCAAAAGAACTCGACCTCAAGTTCTTGTTGAGAATCTATCATCTTCCATGCCAAAGAAATAAATACTCCCTCCGTCCCTTTTTTAGAGTTCAGTATTCCATTTTGAGTTGTTCCCTAGTAAGTGTCCTTGTAAACTTAATAGGTAAAAGTTGGTGCATTTTTCATTTTGCTCCTAAAAGTATATTTCATTTTAAAAAATTAGTGAGTAAAAATATAATGATTATATTTTCATAGAGGATAAGTAGGGAAAGTGAAGATAAAAGTTGATGTGAAATGTGTAATGATGATGTCTACTTAATAAGTTAGAGTTACAAAGCAGAACACTTCAACCCCTTGATTTTCTTCCAAAAAAAGTTCAAAGAAAAGTGTTGACGCAATGATCTTTTCTCGTCATGCTTCAACTTATTGACAAGATTCATTGAACGAATGTGAGGAACCCAATCAAATTGTTGCATTCCAAGAAAATTGACAACTAGAACCTTATGTTGAAGTTGTTGGTTCTCAAGACTTTAATGATTTATTATAGAACTAGTGCTAGCTCATGCCTACGGCACTACGAATCCCTGTTGAAAGGAGATGACAGTTGTGTGATTTAGGTGAAAACCATAGGCACTTAACCGGAAAGTGAGAGGATGCACTATAACCTTTGGATCAAATGAATCTAAGTCATTCTAACAACTTGTCCCCACACCCTTCTGTTTTATAATAGAGATTGGTTGGTGCAACAATATTCAGAAAGTCTCCTTTATTCGTTTATGAATTTTTCTCGTTATTTATTCCTTCCTCAAGTAGCCATAAAATATTTTCAACTTGATTGCAAATCTTCTCGTCATCTTCTATTGCACTTCCATCAAGATCTGATTGTCTTGCAAGCATTGGGGCACTTAAAATTTCTTCTTTGATAGAAATTTGATTTTCAGCAACAAATATATTTTTTTGTAGTGTTGCAGTCAACTTCATTGTGGGTGACTCACCAAGCCTAAACGCACAAATCTCCAATGCAATATTCTTTTGGTCCTCCGCAACCGCATCCAAAACAATTTCAATATTCTCTTGCGCACAGCATCAATGTCAATTTCGTCTTGATCTGCAACAATTTTGACCTCTTCCACGGCTTCTACAATGATTTGTTCTGCATGATACTCTTTTGGCCTATATTTTTTCTCCAACAATTGCTCATAATTCTTTGGTAAAAATATTTTCATCATACGTTTTTTAATTCTCCACCATGCATGAATTCGACGCTTGCCCAATCGATCTCTTAGAAATTGCATATGTAGCCAACATTGTAACGCTGGACCCGTAAGCTTCACTAACAAGTACCTCCACATTTGTACAATCGAAATTTCTGCATACTCGAAGGAATCTTCGATGTTTAGAATCCAATCCAAACAATCTTCAAAATATTCAAGACCCTTAAATTTTGGCAAATTATCGTAATACCTGAAATTTGGTTGTCGCTTTATCGATGATAATCATCATAGTTTTGAATAGCTCGCCTTCAAATTTATTCCTACTATCGTAGTGATAATAAGAATATCTTCCGGAGACGTTTTGTTTAGGGAAATGATATTGGCACTCCAAAAATTGATACAGGCACTCCAAAAAACATAGGAAAGTGGCTTTGGAGTTACACTGATTTTGGAGTGCCTGCATCAATTTTTGGAGTGCCAATATCATTTCCCTTTGTTTAATAGGTTGGTTGCGGGCAAATCCCGGCCCTCAGCACGGTTCCTATCAACTTTGTGTTTCACAAATTGACCATGGGCAAATCCCTTGGTGAAAATCCTATTAAATCCTTCCTCACAACCAACGTCAATGGGTGTGTTTTCAACTTTGTTTGGTGCCATCGAACCAGAAAAAGCGTGGCTCACTTGACGCAGCAGAATTCACAAGAGATTAGTTAGCGTACTAATCCAAATTAGATAAACAACTCGTAGCTACGAGCAAATCTTGCGCACAAGAAAAAGAGAGAGAAACTCTGATATAATATTGATAAAAACTAATAATTAAATAACTTACACCCCTATTTATACTAGTAGGAGTCTTAATAATAAGGTAACTACTTAGAGTGGAGGCCAAGTAAAACAATTCTTGGAAACCAAGACTAACAAAATTAAAAGACCGATAAGAATATGCCTAAACAAGCGGCATTAAAAGAGGAATTCCTAAAATAAAGTTTCCATATAATTGAAATCTCCTAAATTCTCCTCGCACATGGTAGGTCCAAACACGGGCTCTCTCTATGCTTTCAAGAGAAAATTACACTTTGCATTCTTAAAATTTATATTGGGTTTTCACTTCAGTGCCTCTATTTGAATATTGTGTCAGCCTACTATTAAGTCATTTGTCAATGCGAGCTTTCTGTTAGATTGCCGTTCAATTAAGTAGTAGTAAGAGCCCACATGATCATCGAGGTCATTTTTTGTCATGCAATCGGACAAAAAGTTGACAGAAACACAATGGAGCTATTTGGTTGAGGATTTGGATTTTGGACTCTAAATTATTATCCTACTCCAAAATTTACCCATTACTCTTATTTTCAATCATTATTTTTATTTTTTTCTCTATCTCTCTCCAATCATTACCCCTCTCTCCCTACCCTTGTCATTTCAAATTCAAATCCAAAATTCAAAATCCCTAAAACGAACAAGCCCAATATTGAATTGTCACTTGAATTAAATTGGGGAATGACTGTACAAGTTTGAAATGGAGGCACCCAAGTGCAGTTCAATACAAAGTATCGGAGTATAAAGTATAATTTATTGGAATTGGAAATTATGTGGTGCACTCTCCTGTAGTGTACGCTGCAGGGCAGATCTGAATCTTTTATCTTGACAATTAATAATTCAGATATGTTTTTTAATATCTAAACTATTAATTGTCAAAATAGACGGTCCAAATTTATCTTGCAAGATCCTCGGTTCCTAATTTATCCTTGTGTGTTCGACTAAGGGCTTTGTTAGGTTTGGGTGGTGGAGTCATTGATCATCTAGATCTTTTTGTAACAAATAAATATGTGGGGTGGGGTTCATCTAGATTTTTTTGTCTTAAATTAACATTAAATGTGTGGTAGTAAATAAGACACCCAGTTGGTGGGGAAGTTTTTGAGGTTGAGGGATTTGGAGTGTTCCCCATTTGTTCCGATCTAGTAGCTGGTAATGGTGGGGGATCAGCTCTCTTTTCAAGGCCCCCACACTAACAAATGATTCAACTGTTGGGGCAAAGAGAGAGAGAGTGGCAGTGATCTTTTTAAGGAGACAAAAAGCCAAACATGATAGAGTTAAATAATTCAAAGAGTCTAAATTCTATCCGCCATACGTGGAAATCATGGGATTTCTATCACTGCATATGGGCTCTACAAGACCTTTTTTGTTACAATCTGAACCGTTCATCTTGTAGAACACGTAGACTAGTATACTCATGAAAAAAATCAGTTTGATTGGATATCGATAGGTATATCAAAACTTGAATTTTGGTTTATAAAATGGAAGGTCATAGATTTTGAAATTAAATTGTTTATGGCAGTCCATTTCCTCAAAATTCAATTTTTAATATACCTATTGATGTCCGACCAAGCTCATTTTTTGCGTGCATGTACTATTATATGGGCTCTACAAGATGGACGGTTCAAATTATAACAAAAAAATGCTTGGTTGGACCCGTAACGAACTGTGGTGGAAAACTTTCACTTGTGGTGGAAAGAATTTTAACTCTAATTGAGAGTAATCACTTCTTTGAGTATTGATTATTAAAAACACCTCCGTAGTGGATTGGCGCATTAAATCCCCTTGTCTGGAGGAATCATTCCTTGTCTGGAGAATCATATGAAGGATCCTAGTGACCAAAATTGATGTTGGAGGCGGCTTTATGCTGCACAATTGGGGGGACAACGGGGCTTGCAATATGCCAATGCACCATGGCTTACGAGGTGCGTTGCAATAATCTGTAGGAGTTTAAGGAACCTCAATATATAATTATCGTGATTTGAACCATTCAGCTTATAGAGTGTGCTAAGTATATATTTGAGGAAAAAAAACAAATTAATCAAATATCATTATAGGTGCCTTACGAGTTCAAAAGATCTTAGTTATACGAAAATAAATGGTCGCTGCAATTCAAAAAATGTATTGTGAAGAGAAATCTTTTATTGTTCATTTGATGATCCGATGAGTTAAACAGTCAAAATGGAGAAGAATCTTCATAATTCTAATTATCCGTTTCTTTGAAGACAAACGTGATTTGTTGAGATGGTTATTTGATTCCTCTCTATCCTGCATTTTGCACCAATGATTTGCGTAACAATACCTATAACGTTTATTTGATTTCTCACTATCCCGATTTTTTTGCACAAAAAATTATTTGCTTAACAATACCTACAACACAGAAGCCCACAAAGCTTGTCCTTCTTTTCGTCCATCCCAAAATAGATTCTTACAAAATAAGGTGCTCAGATCATTAAAATAGGATCGTGACTGCTCTCATTCTCTTTCAACTATCACATAAGATGAGACATGAGAAAAGTCAAACGAAAGAATCCCAGTTCATGCTTTTCTTTGGCCATATTCTTTACTTCCAAATCCAAAATCCAAGCATTGCATTGTCCCGAAACAAATAGCCATAAGCCATAGTGTAACAAAAGCTCATACTGTACACTGATGCTAATTTTTGAACGGGTATTTATCAGATAGTCCACATCGAGATCATGGGCTTGTCATGTGGCTTATCTTGATGATCAGCCACGTGTCTTTTGTCCAGGATCGGAATAGATCCAGCATTACAAGTTGGTACCGCATGTCTCACAATTAAGACAATCTTTTTCTTTTTTCTAATTTGTATACTAAACTCTTTGGGCTCTCGTCCTGACTTGGGCCCAAACCGATCATATGGGCCCCATCCATATGCTCAGCCCAAGTCCCCTGTGTTGTTACTGCATCGTGGATCAACCAATGGGTGAGTCGGGTTCGGCCCATCACAATCTATGTAGTTTAATCACCTCTCAAACCCACTGAATGTGAACCAAATTTAAAAAGGTGTGAGAGTGAACAGAGGAGAGAAGCAAGCAGAACAACAAACACAAAGGTGATAGAGCTAACTCAAAAAAAAAAAACCATATAAAGAAAAACAATGCAAAGCTTAGGGTTAATGATAACTAGGTGCAGGATCATAGTAGTTATAAAGATACTGAACCTAACACCCAACAAAAACCTTTTCCTCATCAGGAATGCGACGTACACACCTACGTGTTTCCCCACACCTGCAAAATCTTTTTTGCGTTAACCCAACATGTTTTCGCTGGAAACACAACCACGAGTAAATATCTATCTAAAGAAGAATAGGAATCAATCAAAATTCCTATACAAATACAAATATCTCTATACAAATGTGTCAATTCCTACCAAGCCTCCATATTCCCAATTCAAAATTCCTAAAATTTAATTTATATTATTTAAAATTTGAAATTAAGAAAGAGAGGAGTTTTGTGGAGAGAATTGGTTAGTTATCTGGGGGAGAAGAGAAGTGGGTTGGGAGCGTGTGATAAATAAAATGCAAAAGAATAAAAACGAACTAACAAAATTTCAATTTGAAATAAGATTGCAAAAAATGTACCTACCTCATTTTAAACTTTTATTGGCAAATTTCCCGCATGAAAATAGTGACTCCTAACATTTTCTTTATTAATTAACATTGTGCCCGTTCGATGCACAGAAGACGGTAGAGAACAAAAAAAGGGGGGGATTTTTCTGTTATCCGTCCATCGAACGCGCATAAAGTTGGTTCTATAGAACAAAGCCGTTACCTACTTAGTCCAATAGATAACGGAAGTTAGGAATTTGGGACCCTATAAACCAGATACTTGATTATGAGTGCCTTAAAGAGCTTAATTTTTAACAGCATAACCCATCTAGTCCCCAATCATTGAGGGTATGAGCGAGAGATGAGTGGAAACAGACATAACATTTGGCAATATATGCACAAAGTGGCTGCTCTCAGAATACCACTGAAACAGTGGCCCCCCTAAACCTCCAAAAATCAAGGAGCTACAGAGATGTTTTGCTACAGAACTATGCCCCCAAATCAAAGCCAAAATGACATCAGAGAGGGTAGGTATAAAGATCCAAATCAATTCATGTGCACGTTACCCTGCTTCCTTCAATTATTGCCAAAGATTAGGTTTGTCTTAATTCTATATGCAAAACTCAAGTCTTTTTAAAAAATATATATATGTATGTGTTAATATCTATAAAATGCCACGCAAAATTCTAATAAATGAACCTCAAAAAATTAAGTGCTCCAATTTACAATCTATTTGAACAGGTACAAAGATCTTATTTTTCTAATCATATTATCCTAAAGGGTCATAATTAATTTTTATCTCTAAGGCTCTCATAATCAAGTATCTGCTCTACAAGGTTCCAAACAAGGCCTTACTTGACAATTTCCGTCCAAATTGCTAATTTCCATTATCTATTGAACTAAGTAGGTAACGGTATGATAGTAGAGAGGATGAAATCATCAAATTGATAATTTATGGACTAAGTAGAGAAAATGGGCATAGTTCAAGGAATAAAAAGAAGGAAAATAAAAACTCTAGAACAAACAAGGTATATCGCCAATAAGAATCTCCGGTTGGATTTCCAGCCATTAAATAAAACAAAATAAAATCCTAAAATCAGCCCAATGAGCTGACAATAGTAGGTGTGTGAATGTGTATTATAAGGTGTAAAAGTACACAGAAATAGCAAGACCGTAAGATAAAGCCAAAAAGAAAGGCCAAATATCAGCTACGACGTTCGTAAAGGTCTACCCAGTGCTAGAGCCTAGATGTAGAGGCACAAAAATAAAATTTACTTGAACCACTAACACAATTATCTTATCGCCACTTGCAGTGCATCCCATAGTCGTTGCCCAATAGATAAAACAAGAACAAAATTATTTCAAGTTTTATCTGTTAATTATTTCATCCCCCTGATTATCTTTTTCCTTAAGCAGGAGCAAGACGCTCAACGTGTGGAGAGAATAACCAGCTAGTCTGACCATATAGATATCACTTGTCTATCAACCGTTTGCAGCAAAAACCTGGACCTCAGCTTACTTACTGCAACCAACAAAAAAAAAGAAGCAAAAACTGATGTAAAGAGAAGAAGCAGCTTTATCTCTGCAACACCAAAAATCCAGACTGACAACTAATAGTGAATGGCCTGAGCATGACAAAGATGGAGTACTGGCTTTATTCGGTTCCTAGTTTTAGTTTAGTTTTCCAATCATTACCCTACTTCTTTCTCCAATCATTACCCTATTTTTTCAATTATTACTTTCTCATCTCTCTCTATCCCTCTCCAATCATTACCCCCTCTCTTTAATCATTACCCTATTCCTCTCTTCATCCACTACCAAAACTAACTAAACTAAACTAAACTCCTAACCAAACAAAGCATTTATGCAACTCCATTCATTGAATTGGCCTAATCGGCACCATGCCATTCACCACTCACATAAACACGGCGAACAAGTTCCTTGTGACATTCACGACATGCATAAAAAGGGGAAAAAAATGGGTTCAAGCATAGTAGCATACCTGCAGGTTTCTGGCAACCAGTTTTCAGACGATTTGATGCCTTCACCAATCTGCAATCCCTGAAGTCGGAACGACTAGGAGACAGTTTCTTCTCTCTCAAGCAAGGACATCGATTTCCACATGTATGTTCTGTCCCTCCGTTTAACACCACTATAAGCCAAGGCAAATAAATCCACAACACATCAAATCCCATATGGTCTGTTGTATAGATCACCTGAACTGGGCATCCGGAACTTTGAATCCTCATAACCACTGTGGATCTTGTTAAGTCCTAATACCTCAGTTCTTAGGAGTTCTGCCATACCCAGATCATTTCCATTCTGAACCTCATTCCAACGACCCCATTGACCATTCACCATCGGTGCAGTTCTAGACTGTTGAAGAGGGCGTTGTGCAAATGGGGATAAGGTGTTGGTTTGTGTTTGCTCCATAATCCGTGAAGGGATTCTGTACGCATCACTAAGCGGAGAAAAACCATTCCCCATGTCAGAAAATCTCTGGTTCTCTAGCGGAGGAAGAGACCTTGGAATCAACAACTGTAGACTAGCCTCATTTCCAAAGGCATTGAACTGTGAACCGTAGTTTGGTCTCACTTCTAAGCCCGCAGCACTATTAAGCCCAGGTGGAAGTCTCCCCTTACCTACTGCCAAAATAGCAGGATCCATAAACTCTAGATCCCCAGTAATATTTTCTGTTGTCGGTACCTGATATGGGTTTCTCAATACGGAGGATGGATCTAGAAAATGATTTCCTGCAAAATAGGGTTTTTAATAAAAGGTCTAAATATAACAACATATGTGGTCAAAACACGAAAGAAAGGGAATTAATACGAAATAACTAACCAGACATCGCATCAAAAGTTGGTTCCATTCTCTCAGTAAATCCTGGGGGTGGTGCTCTGCTGGGTCCAGAAAATCCAGGAGGGGCAGAAATTTGAGCTCTTGAAACTATTACAAGACATCCGGGAGGAGCAAGATCAGGGAAGTGTCAGAAAGAATAACCACGTAACAGAAAAGGAGGAACAATCAAATAATATTGGAGTAAAAAGAGAACAAAGGAGGTGAACAGCCACAGTAGAATAATCCATACAGTGTATATCTGAATCATGTATTTCAGAACAGCTCTACTATAATAAACTACAGACAAATAGACAATCAAATACATGAAGTATGAACATTAGTTGCTTAGTGACCTGTGACCATCAACTTTTTAGAATCAGAGAATACTGTATAAGCTGAAATCAATCGTAACTCACCAAAAAGCTTGTTGGAAGATATATGAGAGTGACTGCTAGCAAAATTATCTGATTCCTCAATGTTATGTGTAGAGGAACCATTATGATCACCATGCTTGGGAAAATCATGGCTTAATGGACGGTCCTTCAGCACTAGCCCGATGTTACCGGAAGATGGTTCAACATCGGACACTTGATTTCTTCCTTCCTCTAGTCTTGCAAAAGAGAACCTAGATTGATTGCTGTTTTGTACTTTCCAGCAACTTGACAATTTAAGAGATCCTTGATGTCTATCATCTTCACCCAACAACTTAGCCAAATTCTGAGGAGATGTTAACGACTCTTCCCATGAATCGAAGTCCATGGACAAAATATTGGAGATTATGCTGCTCTCTCCCATACCCATAGCGGTGTTTTGGTCAGCATTGACTGCTTCACTTTCAAATCTCCCAACATGCTTCTTTTTTGGTTCAAGTGGAAGCAAATAGGAATCGTCAACTGTCCTCTCCGGATCAAGAGAACTACTAATAATATCCTCAGGGTATCTATTAAGTACTATTGGAACATCAGATGTGTGCAGCAGCGAACCTTTGTCATTTTTGTCATCTGAAATTTGAGGATCTACTTTGAAACTCGTTGAGCCATAAAAGTCCTTTTGCTGAGGAGAATAAAACCTGGAATGATTACAGAGACGAGAGGAGGGAGATGAATTACTCAAGTATCTTGCAAGACTTAAAACCTCTGGGTCCTTGAATCTCTGATCATCAAAGTACCGTGAATCCCCTAGCACTTCAGGAGATACAAATTGTGAATGTACGTCTGCTACCTGAGCATGGGAATCTGATCTCCAATCAGACTCTTCTCCGGCAACAGGATTTAATATCCGATCTGAGCGTTCCCTTGTAACACAACCATGAGGAGACTTCGGCAGTGCACTAACCAAAATATTATCAGAATGTGAACAGTTAGGCCTGGTATCCCCAGAATGATGACAGCTGTGACGATTACCAACGTTTAATTGTTCAACATGTGACAATGAGTTCTGAATATTTCCATTAGAGAAAACATTCTGGTCTTTATCTGCAACATGACCATTTGACCTCCCAGAAAGGTCAAATGAATTTGTAACATAGGGTGCTGTGCTAATGCATCTATCTTTGTCCTCTGATGCGGGCAGAGAATGTAACTGACCATTCACAGTTGAAGTAACAGGCAGTCCCTCTGAAGCAGTTGTTGGAGCTATACCCAACTGTCTCTCAGGTTCCAGAGCTTCCTTTTTACCACTATGCAGAATCTTTTGGCGTTCTTCGTGAGAAATAAGCTTCTTTCTAGCATCATCATTCAATAGAGGAACCTGAGTTGTGCTTGCAACTGCGGTTGAACCACTGTATGCTTCAGCCTTTTGTTTTGAAGGTCCATTTGCACAAACTAAAATTGAAGGTGGCTGGTAGCAGTTAGACGCACGCGGTCCCCTGGTAGAATATAACATAATCGAAAGTTAAGGACTCATGTCCTAAATTACAGAAGATGCTGCAGTGCAGTTAGTCGGCATACCATGAGGCTGCAGCAGGAAGAGGAGCAGATCGGCCAGAGCTACTATTTGGTGGAGAACTTCTAACACTGCTTGCTGGATTCTGGAGCCACATGCAACCATTAGACTCAGAATGGCTCCCAAATTACTGTAACAATTACTATTCACAACACATTTGTCCAAAACCAACCACGACAAGATTGGACAGTGTGGCAAATGCATTATTCTCAACTCTAAAGAAATGCTATCACAATAAAATAAAAAGTTCCTAAAAGCTGATCTCGTCTTGCTTCACAAGTGTAACACACGACAAAAGAAACTAGTCAAAGCCTTCATGGCAAACTATTAATTCCTTGTTTAAAGAAACAAAAAGGTGAACATGAAAGTCTTACATTTGAAGCACTTTTAGTAATAGGTTTTTCTGAGGTAGCGGAGCCATTAATGTAGCACTCATCTGCCGGGGGTGGTAAAACATTCCCTGAACGCCGTTGCATGTTAATTGTGGCCCCAGTAATTTGTTGTACTCTACTCCTTTAAAACCACTATGCAAGTTAATTAGCTATCCAAAACACTGAAAATACTTAATATGAAATCAAAACAAAGTATTCTTGATTCGGGGCAAGGCACAAGACAGCCAACCTTTTAATTGATAAAGACCAAAACATAGAGAATTTAAAACTGGACAGGTGGCAACAAGACTAAACATATTATTGCCATGCAATTTGAATATAGAACTAGAACCTCAACCTAAAGCACAGTGGAACAAGCGGTAGTTTCAAAACCTCGACAATATGTGCACTTCAGACCCCATTAACATTTCCAATAATTCAAAGCTTACAATCGTTTTCCCAAACAACAACCAATACATAAAGCCAGAGTAGCTTCCCAAGAATCCAAATGTGCATTTGGTCAACTTTTCATACAAAAAAAACCAGGATGGAGGGGAAACAAAGAAGACGGCCTGAGAGTTCTATGCATAGAGATATTTCATTTCAATTCAAAGCCAATTCGACAGTAGGATTTTTAATCATTGCAGCGGTAAGGTTGCCCATGTCACAGAAACAACCTTTCTGCTTGTGGGGGAAAGCGTACATCCAACCGTTCATCCTGCAGTTGCAATAGCTTCGTGCACTGGGTAGCCCTTTTTAATTGAGATGCCAGGATCCCGATCTAAGTTACCTGGTGCGCAGATGATACCCGTACGATGAACTGGGAGTGGGAATGTGGTAAGCCATATGGCCTATATTGTGACAAGATAGGATAGGCTTGTGCATACTACAAAATTTAGCATGTACTTTCTCCATGCTTCAATAAATATCTAGAAAAACAAGTGCTAGTTTTCCAATTGATCATGCAAAGAATTTTCAAGGAGCATAATGACCAAAATTCAACATTTTTTTCTCCCAAAAATGCACTCTCTAGAATTTTACTTTACAAACTGGGGACTGGACTTGGGTTGTTGGGTATTTGCCAATACTGATAAGGCATATTTTTATTGTTTAAAAGTTAAAGAGGTTGAACTCGAGATCAGGATGTTCGTAGCCTACTTAGGAAAAATTCAAAGAAAACAATCTTAAATTTTCAACATTCCCTGACAAACTGATCTCAGACAAGCCTTTTATTTAAATGAAAGGAAATCAAGAAGGGAACATTGGACATATCACTATATGAAGATACCTTGTGTACGCCGATATTATTTCATCCTTGGTGAAACTATCCTCTTGTGTGCCAGTCTCGTGCAAATATAAACAATCAGGATTGCTGCAAGGCTACACCAACAAAACTCCAGAACTCAATTAAACCAATTAAGGAAGCACAATAACTAAAACACCAATTTCCAATCGGAATTTACTATCATACCATATTTCTCAGCCAAGCATGACAATACTTAGTGGTTCCAAAACATGCCCTGCCAAGTGATATTCAAACATATATGTAAAAGAAACACAAAATACAAGATAAACCTTGGAAGTGAATGTGTGCCTACCTCAAACAACTACCATCCAAGACAAACCCATGTACTGATTGAATACATCGAACTGCTTCCTCCTCCTTTGAGTAAGTAATATAACTGCGATAGATATGCCAATAGAATTATGTCACTTCTAAAGGGAGTTAAAAACTAACAACAATAACTCCACTTGAGCTTACACACTACAAGTATTGTTTGCATATTGTTGGATAGATCCAGCTGCTGTCCGAGATATAGACACCTTCAGCACCTTTCCATACTGACCAAAATACTCTCTCCCCTGGAGGAGCTGCAAGCAAAATGATAAAGCTATTAATACAAAGGTGTGTACCCCTGCTGTGTTGGGTGGTGTGGGAACCGGGGGACTCAGAGAGAGAGAGAGAGAGAGAGTACACACATCTTCATCTACCAGATCAAGAGGTAATCCCACAATGTAGACAAGATTCCGTTGAATCACTCGAACATTGCTAAGATGCTTTCTTCCGTCCGATGTTTTACTTTTAGTCTTTTGCGACTTCACTTTCTTCTCCATATTCATTTCAGCAACCAACCTGCTAGGTGTTTCAGGATGAATACGATGGTAATAATAAATACACTCACAATAATACCTTCACAAATGAGGGGGGGCATATTTTCCTTGTTGCCAACAAATTCCAGATAACCTTTCACAATTTGATGTCATCCCTACAATCTTTTCCTTGTTATAGGGAGTGCGGCACGCTGGACACCGCCCTTCTGTCTCATCCTTTTCAGCCATGTCCATTAGGTGATGCCAGCACCAAACACAGATCTGCCAAAAAGTTACAGTTATGACACTCTAAATAGAACAATGCGCTAGCGAAGAATTGAACAAAGAACCAAAAAAAGAAAAAAACATTGATCTCAATTCCATGCTGTTAAAAATACTGATAAATTAATGGATTTTTGTCAATTGTAATTGTTTCTGAATTGTTGTCTTTATCTTTTCCAATAGGTATCGCATTCTTAATCTTTTAGTTAGAAACTTAGAGCTGGTTTGAATGACAAAGGTAGAGCAACGCAACGCATCGCATTCTTATTCTTTTAGTTAGAGCCGGTTTGAATACAGGTCGCATTCTTATTCTTTTCACATTCTTTTAGTTAGAGATGTAGAAAAGGTCACGTCAAAGACTCAAAGGTATAGCATCCATGAAAATGACAAATGAAGAAGAAAGAGAGGAGAGGTAATTCGATACAAGTTGAGGGTGCCAAAAGAAACAGAGCAACGCTCAGAAGGGCAATGTCGGACAGCATAAAAGGGCATAGTTTCCTTCGACATAACTGGGGATATGCTTTTAATGAAGCCTATGAGAGGGGGGGAAATCCTTCTACAACAAGAAATTCGACCAAAGATTCGTAAATTACAAAGAACAATGAGGATGCGAAGGTGGAAGCCGAAGAATAATGCTCTATAAATTGCTCTAGGTCACTCTTTAGGATCACCATCAGGTCAACTCTTCTCATACATATCCATAGCTCTAAAATTCACCGAAATGAACTCTATTGAGCTTAAGGAAGAGGAAATATACATCCTAGTAGCACTTAAGCTACCTTTAGGCATCAACCTTCAAGTTGGAGTTGCTTCGCATAGAACCAAAGAAAACTAAATTACCAATAGCTTATGAATTGATCACATTACTCATTAGTCATAATGAACACGCAGCAATTGATGTTATTAACATAACAATTTAAGAACACATGGAGTGAGCTAAACTGAAGGACTCGCTGTCTTTTCTCCAACTATACCACAAGGGCTCCTATAAATTTCTGAATCTCCGATGTTGACAACTCGGAAACCTTGTGTATGGAGTGTGTCTGGCATGTCCAGTTGAGCAAACACCCAACAAGTTATGACTCTTATAATCCCTCGTAAGGAGGGAAATGCAGAGAAATAATAAAAACTGAGAACCAAAATCCCTTAGGATCCCCCTACTTGCATCAATCTAAAAGTAGACAGGTAAAAACAAAAAGGAGGGAGAGTTAGGTGATAACAGAAGATGCTCATCCCTTTATAACAAGTTGACCTGTCCTTGGCCCTCTCACACTCTCACTCGCATACTAGAACTTAGATTCCTTTTCCGATTCCCTTCCCAAATCAACAGGGAAGTATAACACAATATTTTCTCTCCTAGAGTATCCAAACAAGATGTTAGGACACCACTATTCTTTCTTTTCTTCAATTTCCTATTCTTTCCTAGATTCCCACTCATTGCTGTCAAGACGCATTAAATCTCATGACCGAGTACGCCCACCCCTTCTTTCAAGTAGACCACTTTTCCGGAACGCAATCCGGGATAACCGTAACCGTGCATAACAGAAATTTATCGACGATGCTGTCATTTCGAAATGTCCGCCAGCTGACTTGCACTGATAGACCCCAAATTTATTGGAAATTTGGAATTAGGGACTCTTCTTTTGATTGTTGTCAACTAATCTCTTCAATATTTCATCATACTCTATGTTAGAACATATCTAGCCTCTCTTGCCACAACCTAATCTCGGAAAAATAGAACGAAGCGAAACTTCATACATTCTTAAAAGAAAGTGTTTTGACCTTAGTCTAAAACCGAGAAGTGTAGTGAGTCACGTCATGCTGGAGTCGGTCTGCTGGCACACAACTGGTTCAATTTTTTCTGGTGCTTGTATTTTGCGTATTTAGATATTTTTTCTCTGTAAATAGATTAGATAAAATACCAAGAAAAGAACATCATAATTCATATATATATTTTAAATGTATTGATACTGTATTGAATTAGCTTATAAAAATACATAGAAGCCCATCTTACGAGCTTAACTAGGGCCTAGCATTACCCTAATTATTTCTCTTTTGCAACAGTTCGTAGAGGTAGAGCTTTAAAAGACACAGAAAGATTCACACGAAACAACAGATACTATTGACAAACTTGACAAAGAAAAGGTCAATCAAACATTCGAACCTCGTAACCACATTTGCACGGCTTCAATTGCTGATCAGTCAAATCCATCTCCTCCGCACAAAGAGGACAAGTCTTCTCTCCCTCATTAGTCATGGTTGCCTGCAATATAAATACCATTGATACTTAGAAAGATTCTAACAAAGAACTCAACATTGCAGTCAATTCCACAGATGCACAAATACATTATACAGCGTGCAGTACTAATACTATTGAATACATACTCAAAAGTCAAAAGGCTAATAACCAACCAAAAAAAAACACATAAAGCCAAAATGACAAGTGACTGAAACTGAAAACATTCACAAATTATGTCCCGGGTTTTTTGTAATAAGTTTATTTGGCCTAGTGGAGAGCCGTGAAATTGAAGCCCCTACCTTTTACAATAAAATTACTAATTATCTATTAGTGCTCGTACTTTACTGACTGAAAAAATTGCATGTTTTAATCCACGTACACAAAAAAGAATGGTAACTCATCCATGGTAGAGAAATTCAGCATGGCGCTCACTACACCTCCATAATATCTAACAAGTATGTCAAGTACTATGTCGGTCATATAGAAAGCAGAACTTCCCCCGCATCATGCACCATGTAAACACAAGTAACCCATTTTCTTAACTGAGACTCGACATTCACAATACAAAAGAATCGCAAAATGCCTAAAAGAGCTTAAATCAAATTTGGGGCTTCCCTCTCTTAAGTAATTCTGCGGTTTCTAAATAACAAACTCCGCTAACAAAACCCCAAGAAATAACTAACAGGGAGCTGAAATCCACTAACGAACGAATTGGCAACATAATCACTCAAATCAAACCAATGAAAACAACAAATCAACGTAGTGAGTCAATTAAAAACTCGAGCTATCAGCCTATCAAGAGCAAGTCACGTGACATGAAATTCAAATCAACAATCGAAATCAGAACTTCATCGAGAACTAAATTAACTAATCCAGGTAAAAACCAAAATAAAAACAAACGATGTGAATTAGGGATCTTGACCTTGATGATTGAAATAAGGATCTGATAAGATAATGGAGAAATAAAATTAGGGCTTGAACCAGACTGGAAGACTTACAATGGAGGTTGGAGGGCGGCCGGTCGAGAAGAGGAAGAATCGGAAGGGATGAGGTTGTAGAGTGAGATAAAGGAAGAGCGAGAGAGGGAAGGAGGGAAGGAGGAAGATCGTCTTTATAGCTTGATGGATTTTCCCAGCTGTTGCTTTCTCGGCGTCGCTGTCAAGTTATATAGACCAGTTCGTTTAGGTTTTAAATTTTGAATTTTAATTATTATTTTATTTTTTAAAAATTTTTATTTTTCTATCTCCAATTATTATTCATATTTTCAATTATTACTCTATTTATTACCTAAAATTCCAAAACGAATGGGTCTTAATGCAGTGTTTGGATGGGAAATTAGAAGGCTGTTGAGCGTTAAATTATGGACTACTAGCCCATAAATGTCAATTGTAGAAAATGTGTTGTATTGGTAGAAAAAAAATTGTGTTAAAATGTTTTGATTTAGTGGAAATAACTTAACTTTTGACAAAAAGTAATAGTATCGCAAAAATAACTTTGTTAAATGCAAGAAGTTGTAAATAAAAAATATTATTTCATACTTAAGACCCGTTCTAGTTTTTGGAAAAAAAAAAAAAAGAAGTTTTAGAAAATGATGGTAATTTCAAAGCTCAAAAATCATGTGTTTACGCAAATAATTTTTCTACCAGTATGGTTATTGTTTGATAGATTTTATTGAGATATTTTAAACGTTGCAAAAAAATTTAAAAATTTTATTTTTAATTTTTATTATATTTGAGCTTAAAATTACCTTTTTTTTGAAAAAAAAAGTTAAAAAAGAAAGCGAAACGGCACCATATTTAAATTATTTACACTATTTTTTCACTTTGATTCATGAATATACAAAATAATTTCCTTTATATGTGTGAAAATTGAGAGAGAGAGAGAGGATTTTTTATTAGTGCGAGTATGTTTCATAGTACGTATATATTTTTTAGGGTTGATTTTACATCTAAAAAAAACTTTAATTAGAACTTTTCATTTGCTGCAATAAAAAATTGGGTTATATTTTTACATTTTTACTGGTAGTAATGTATTATTACTGATAAAAGTGTACAAATAAATCTAAATTATTGAATCTACCAGTGAACGATTCCGATCTGAATTGTCTTGTCCAATCCAAATTGGACTAGAGAGGAGTCGAACAAGACAATAGAAATACGTAAACGTTTCAAAGAGGATTACAGGAATGGGTAGGAGGGAAGTATGAAGATGTGAAGGAAATATCAAATTTATTGTACCTAATAAATTAAGCTATTTTTTTTCTAAATAAAGTTCCGTATAAATTTTGAATTGAAAGGTCGACAAGGAAAATACTTAATTGCCTTACCATAAATAATAAACATTATATTTTTCTTCTTTTGTTTGGGCCAAGTATAGAACTTTTCTTTTCGTGCTTGTTTGTTTCTTCTGTATATACTTTTCGTATTTTTTTGTGCAAATGTGTGCCAGAACTTTTAATTTTGACGCCACGGCGATATTATTAGGGTCCGTTCTAGAAAAGTGAATAAGAATTTATTTTTTGTTTAATAATAAGATTTGTTTCACAGAAATAAGAAGAAGGTACTTAACGAAAAAGGGGTGCTCGAATTAAACATCCTACACACCTCGGATGCCGTTGATTCCTGCGTCAGCCGTCTGGTAGCCGGAGACGGCCCGGCGTGTTTGTTGGTACGATTTCCCTCCTCGGCGCCCATCACTCATAGCACAACTCCTTATTTTTTAAGAAGCCAATTTCAAGCTCAAAAATCATATGCTTACGCAAATAATTTTTTTATCAATATGAATTTAGTTTGATAGATCTCATTGAGATCTTTAATACGGTACAAAAAAAATTGAATTTTTTTTCATTTACATTATTTTTGAGTTTGAAAATGTGAAATAAACTTTTTATTTGGATATTATGGAATGGCCTGTCTTATTTTTCTTTAAGAAGTTCCAAAATAAATACTTATTTTGTAAGAAGGTTTCTTGAACGGGGCCTAAGACCTATTCAATTCTGTTTAGATCGCAAGTAATTGGGCACGGCGCAATGTTTTTCAAATATAATCGAAATGAAGTATCAAATCCCACTATTTCAAAGGTTTTTTTTTTTTTTATACAACAGTTATTTTTAACGCCATGTCACATGAGGTGAGTCCCGAATATAAGTATGGTCCCACCTCATGCAAGAGGATTATTAAAAATATGTCAAATAACCGTGAATTAGGGAAAAAAATCTTCTCACAACAAAATCTACTTTCTTAGGGAATTTTCACTTTAAGGATAAACTTCAAACATGGTTTATCTAACCAAATTCATAAAATAGTATAATACAACAAATGATATCAAATTTGTTTAATTCAATTAGTTGCATTCATGGATGGTATCAGAAATATTAAGAATGTATAATCATACATGATTCCAACTTGAATTCAATTTTCTGAACGTCCACTCACTCTAAGAATGTATAATCATACATGATTCCAACTCAAATTAAATTTTTTGAACGTCCACTCACTTAAAAATGACACCCCTATCTCACTAACCTAGAAAAATAGAAAAGCAAAATAGCCCTAATAATACATATAACCAAGTAAGGAGTAAGTTTAAACTCTGTCTACCCAAAAAATTCTAACAAAAAATCTACAATTTTCAATCTCACACAAATCATAAAACTCCAAATTATCCCAACAAAAAATCTACAATTTTCAATCCCACACAAATCACGAAACTCTAAATCATCTAAATCAATAGCTCAAGTTGTATTGAACAATAATTTTGTTTTTTTAAGAAAAAGAGCATGACGGGAAGAATTACTATTGGCCGTAAAAAAATTACCTCTGGCCGTGAAAAGTTACTATTGATCTCGATGAATTACTCTTGGTCACAAAAAATTACTCTTGACCGCGAACAATTACTCTTGGTTGCAAACAATTACTCCGAAGAATTACTCATAACCGCAAAAAAATTAATTCTGGTCGCGAAAAATTATTCCTGCCACAAAAAATTACTCGTAGCCACAAAGAATTACTCCCAACTGTAAAGAATTACTCCTGACCGCAAAGAATTACTCTTAGTTGAAAGAATTATTCTTAACCGTGAAGAATTACTTATGATCACAAAGAATTATTCGTAGCCGCGATGAATTAATGTGGCCGCAAAATATTAGTAATAGCGGCGAAAAATGAACTTGCTGCCACGTGTGCCAGTTAAAATAACCCTTGCACGTTGTCGAATTTGCTGTTAACGTCTTCTTCCCTGCAATTAGGGCACGAATGCTGTCGATTCTCCGAAATCTCCTCCCGAACCCTGCCTAGCCCTCTCTCTCTCTCTCTCTCTCTCTCTCTCTCTCTCTCTCTCTCTCACTATAGATGTACTATGTGCGTATTTTGTCAAGGTATGCATTATTTCAATTCTGTAAATAGGCCGTTCGTTATCTCATCCTGATTTTCGGAACGTTGTGATAGAGAATTGGATTGGAGTGTCAATCAAACTGATGACCTATCCACTCTTTCGTCCGTTGTGGCTAACAAAGCCACTGAATTCAACGAGAGTATTTGCGTCGGGATTACCTCCAACCCAGAGCGTGGGGACCGAGCATGCAAAATTACCCTTCGCGCGTACACGAAGTAGTCAAGTAGGATTGGCGTGGTAAGTGGGATCATCATCAGTCTCTGGTGTGCTAGGCGCGGTTTAAGGAAGGGGAGGAGTAAGATGAGCGAAGCGAACGAAGAAGGAACGGTGCTAGAAAGGAGGGTTGTGTGGGTGGGCTTGGGGCACGTCGAACGGTCAGTTAGGGCGAACCACACGAGCTCGAAAATCGCGACAGAAGCGAGGGGAGGTAGACCACTCGTAGTGCCTCCGCCGCTGTAACGCTGTTGCGATAGCCGACATTGGCGGTTCATCGAAAGACAATGATGGGCGTTTTCACGTCCATAGAGCGCTAAAAATTTAACACATTTTATCATCTCGATTCTACTAACAAAATAAATTCAGCATTTTACTATTTCGTTTTTTACCAACAAAAAAGTTATCAACAAATTTTTTTTTTTCTACAATAATTTCAGTCTCAAATCCATCAACAATTTATTCTCTACTGGAATCAAATCCATCAACAATTTATTCTCTACTGGAAACAACTTGACATTTCTCAACAACTTATTTATTACCGAAAACACATGACAATTTCTCAACAACAAATAAAAATTTACAAATTTTTCATAGTGAAAACACCCCTGGGACGGGTCCCTTCTTCACCATGCGAAAGATACTCTAAGCGAATTTACCTACGTCAAAGAAACAATGGCGCCTGAAAGAATCAAACCCAGGAGACATCGGAGCGAAGAGCTACGCTTATTCGGGAGGCCCGGGGCAAACCCACCACTATCACAAAGGTTTGGGATTCGTTTCTTCATTTCTTGTTCTTATTATGATTCATCTTACTCCGCTTTTTTGTTTTGTTTTATTTCCCGTTAGAAGGCCATATGTAGTTCTTTTCCCTCAAACTGAGTAATAGTATGCATGAAAGTAATTTGCTTGCCAAACTGGAATGTAAGCATAAATTTGAGTAAAAGATTATTTGTGGCATGGCATGCATAAATTTGAGTAAAAGATTCATTTGTGGCATAGCTGTGAAATTAAAAGATACAGAATAGCTTTAGTTCTTAAAATAGTTCTTTTTGAGTAAAGACTTGACCTTTCTCGACTTCAGTTGAAGTTTGAGCAAACTCAACTTGATACAACGAGTGGAGTAAGTTTTAGGATGCGAGTTTGGGTGGAAACTTAAGCAAGGGCTAAAGATGCTCTAAGATAACCTCCAATCTTGAGTAAGGGCATATCGAATACTACAAATAACTCACCGGCAGCCTCAGGTTTTTTTCTTTAATATTTCTTTGGGAAAAAAGAATAAGGTTGATTTATTTCGTTGGGTGTTTCATTTTGGAGAGTAGGTGTTTTTCCCCCATTCAGTTTGGTTTTAGTTGAAATGGTGTTTACTCCAGGTTTGACTATTGAAGTTTTGATTTGATTGTATTGTGTTTCACAACTGCCATAGAAAATCATAGCAATGAATAATAATCAAGAATGGATATTTCTAAGGAGGATTGGGAATGTCATATTAACTAAGTTTTTTTTGTTTTCCTTGCTTTTTTGGTTAATAGGATTCAAGAGTTCTGATGGTATTAAACAAATTATCATCATCATCGAAGATGCTTGGTCCTAAACCCATATTGCTGAGGTATGTGCTTCAACTCCTCTACTCGTGTGCATACGTAGTAATTTTTTTTTATCCTCGTAAAAAGTCAAAAGGCTACATCCCCTCAGACAGGCAGGGCATGAACATAAGGACAAACAAGAAAATCCCCTGTGGATAACAAAATCCGAGAAGGGGGCAAAAAGTTATTGTTAATGGCTGTAATAACCAAATTTGCAGCTTCATTTGCTTCACTCCGAAGGCATAGCTCTATTATCATCGATTATAGATGCACAGTCCCAAGGAGGATCATCTTTTGAAGTGCATAACAGAATTTCCTGGTCGTCCTGAACCTCATTCCTTTCAAGTTCCTAGTCTTACCAAGAGCACAAGCATAACGAATAACCTTTCCTTCCGCCTGTAAAACTGAAGAAGCTTGAATATTTTTTGCAGAACCGCAAATGAGACTTCCCTTGCAGTCACGATTTATCACTGCTATAGATGCTGTGGAACCGTCTCTTTTCATGGACGAATCACAGTCTATTGTCAGAGCTCCTTTTTTGGGTTTTTTCATTGGATGGTTTAGTTTTTGCAGAATGACTTTAAATCAACATTTGAGCAAGATTCATGTTTAGGCCTCATTTCTAGTTTACTATAGATGATTTCGGTGTTAAGGGTTTTGGTTGATGCAATCACTGTCGCGTTTTGGCGACTAGTTTACAATATAAGTGTAGGTGAAGAAATGGAAGAGTTGAATGCTATATCAGAATCTCCTTCCTGAGATCTCAGTGGTTTGATGATTGGATAAGTCATGTTGTCTAGTGCACCAATTGTAGCTCCTTTATTTATACCCAAGTTCAGCCGGTCTTATTTTCTACTGAGTTAATAGTTATTGATGCCTTGGGAAATTGACATCTGCACGTGTATATATTGTATCTTCAAACTATGATAAAGCAACTGAGACTGGTCAGGGAGATCTTAACTTGAAACAAGGAAGCAACTTTCTCATAGAGCATCCTTGATTTGTACTTATGAACAAGAATTTATGCGGGATTCAAAGTTGAGGGTTCACTGCTCAAGCAGTCCATTTTTTTAAACTGCTATTACGAATATGTGTGCAATAATAATGCTCTATGTTTTGCTATACTGCGCAAGCTTAACTTGTTTGGCTTTGGGCAAGCTATGGTGGAGTATAAGCAATTTTTTCTTTGTGCTGAAGCTGAACTGCTGGTATTTGAGCATTGCTGTGGCCCAACTAGCTTATGGATCTCAATATACGTATGATCTCTATGGACCTTGTGTCGGCGCGTGTCTCCTACGCTTTCCCAGGGATCCAATTCGCCTTTGCGCTGTGGGTTGAGGAAAAGCCAGTATACAGAAGGTTAGTGAGTGTTTGGGACGGGGGCGGTGAGGGTTTTCTCTCTCCAGGGTTGGGTAGGGAGGCGGTGTTACCCGAAGTAGGATAAGATGCAAGCAAAAACATAATAGGGACATGCAAAATCAGGTGGTGAATATGAATCAACTGGAATTTTAGAATTCTCGGTTAATTTCTCGAGTTTGCACTTTCAGTTTAGCTTTTCTAGCACTTAACATGTGCACTTTATGTATGTTTTCCTGACCTTATATACTAATGTACTAATTTTCAATTAGTGGGGCCTTTCCCGATCCTTCATCTTTAATGTCACGTGTGAGTTTAACTTCTGTGAACCATCAGATGACTTGAACGTTGAATGGTCATGAAACGGAGAACCATTTCTAGATATCTTTGGTGGTGTCTGGTGTGTCTTTTGTGTCTTGTTTGGGTTTCATAGTGGTGTGGTTTGGTTGTGTGGTGTTTGTTTTGCTGTGTTTGTTTCTGGGTAGTGTTTGGTCATCAGGGGTTTTCTGGAGTATAGGGACTAGGTCAGCCTGGATTTTGTGTTCTGACATGTGATTGCTGCTGTTATCAAAGAATGCTTTATCAGTCCTAAGTATATCATTTGGGAGCTGAAATTGGTGTTACTAAAGGTGGCATGATGTTGTGAATGGTTTGGACCGCAACCACCAGTACTACTTGTGATGTTGTGCTGCTGCTGCTGTCTTACTGGTGCTCTGATAAGGTTTGATCTTTTCGGCTGTGGTGGGACAAGAAGAACTCAGGTGGCATTTTAATCGTGTTTTGGGACAGTCTTATTTTGGACAATTCTAGTTTTGTTGGAGATACCTTGTGACTCTTTGCCTAACCATATTGGGGTTATGGCTCGGATTTTGTTCTCTGTTTTTGTCTGCCTTTTGTTTTGGTTGTCTTCTCATCAACCGTGTAACCTTCATGGGCTTGAGTGGCATATGATAGTCGCGTGGGTAGGGTGCCAACCTCGGGATGTCATCCGTTTGTGATGCCATCTTGTGCTCTTGTCTATTTAATCTCTGTAACTCTTACATTTGATTAATAAAATTCTCCTCCTTTCTTTTCTGTTAAAAAAAACAAAACAACAATTCTAGGCAAGTCAAGACCCACCCTTTAATGCTTCTTGTATGAGTAAATAAATGTGACATATCTTGTTCTTTAAAATTTTGTGCACGTTCTTACCCAAATTCTGTGTTTCCTCCATGTATCAGTGTTTGGAATGCACATGGAATAACAACCGTGGATCCTGTCATTGAATGGCTTCTCATCATAACCCAGGTCAGACCTCCTGAGATTACTGGAATTTTGAAACTATTCATTGGAATAGGCTGCATTGGGAAAATTAAATCAATTTTGAACTTCTGCAGAAGCAAATATGAGGTAATTTTCATCTCTCTCCACAGAAGGTTTCCATATGGGTATATTTACATTTGTTATACCTTGAGCGAGGGAACAAATAGATATCCCATTTTTCTAAAATTGAATTTTCTTATTTTTCTTTCTTTCTATTTTTTGTTAGCTTTGCTTTAAATGTTTTGAAAACATAAATTTACATAATAAATAATATGATTAAAAACTTAAAATTTAAACTAAATACAAAAGTTGAAAATATAATTTTAGTGTTTTTAAAATATTTTACTTTCATCAATTTTTCTATATTTTCTATTCTTCTCATCAAGACAAACACTTGAATTTATATAATTTATTAAAATAATTATTTAACTGCAACAACTATCTTAAAGCATTGTGAGCTTCCCACTAGCTAATCCTTCTTTGCCTTTTTGAATACGCTTAGTCCGAAAACTTTAATTTGAACGACCGCTGAAGTTTTTTTTGGTAAGAAAGTGAACTTCCTAGCTAAAGTGTCCAAAAATGATATCCCAACTTCAAATATTTGATGAGGTACAAATGCACCATCTTTTGCTGACCATTTGATAGTCTCTTTACTGACCTCCCCCATGTATACTATATTAGTTCAAAACACACAGGCCATTACAACCATATTGTACCACATAAGGAAAATTAAGTACAGAAAGATAAAAGTACAAGCTTGCAGGAAATACAATTGCCTTTAGCACGTGCAATAAGCCTTTTAAACCTATACCAATCCATAGAGGATGAGTGAAGTCTCGTGAGGGTTTATAGATATGATACCCATTAATATAGTTTGGTTCTTCTATAACGTCAGGAATCTAGTTTCCAACTCGTACACCACCTCCGAAAATCATATTGATACACCATCTTTGATATTCGTATTGATGCCATCATTGGATACACCACCTCCGATATTCATATTTGATGTCATCTTCGGATACACCACCTCAGTTATTCGTAGTTTTGTCATCAACGGTTGGGTACTTGAGTGGCAACAATTCCCAATCGACGGCAATTAGCCCCGCTTTTTCGGTGGTGGTGTGTGGTGATTTTCCTGCAGTTAAACTGTTTAGGTATAAGCTTGTGTTTTCCCCAAGCTGGGAGTGTTGTAATTCGATGCCATTATCATCCTTCTTGGCATCATAACAGGGCCAGAACATACACAACCATTTGGATAAGTCTTCCTCTGCTTTGTCAGCTTTTGCAACAATCCAATGGTCATCCTCCGAAAGCCTTCTCCAGTATTTGCCAATGCAACAACACCTTATGCGGACCAGTCCATCTCCACGTTTTGCTCTCATGACTTCATGCTTTGGGTATGGGCTCATAGCATCCTTTCCGTTGAATCTGAGAAGGTTTGGCTCATCCTCATCCTCATCGCACCACAAGTATTTGTTGTTATGCGCTGATTTGATCACTACAAACCTTGGCAAGGTCCTCATTTCCTTTCCCCAACAGATACAATAACTTGGATATCAGCGTCTTTGAGCAATTTGGTCATCAAAGATACCCAATCAACTGCTATGAAGTGGAGGCCCACCCCGCTCACCTGTAGATGTTCTCCCACTCTAAAGTAACCATTGCTATTACGGTATAAGAATTACCATTCCCCACGGTGGAAGTATTGTAATAGGACAACATTAACACCATCCTTGGTACAGGGGGAGGGCTTGAACAACATACAATACCATTTGGATTGGTCTTCCTCTGGCTCGTCAGCCACCACAACAAGAGAAGTGCTTCCTTCACTGTACCTTCTCAAGTATTTGCCGGTCCTACAACGCCTTATGTGGACAAGTCACCTCCACACTTTGCCACCACAACTCGTGCTTTACATCCAAGCTCAAATCCTCCGCCTCGACGAAACGGAGGTCACGATGCCTTTCGTTAGTGCAACGTAAATACGTGTTATTCTCAAGTGATTTGAACAGCACAAACCTGGGCAACTCCATTTCCTCTCCCTATCCCTCCCTCCTTCCCTCTCCCCCTTCCCTCTCCGTATGCATATGAGTGCTTTCTCAGTATAGATCAAGCTCCAACCCCGCTATGCTATATTTATTTTATAAGCAAGATGGTTTTACGAGCACCAATTCCTATTCTTATTCTTTTATTATATCATAGTTAATATAACGGGTGCCCCTCCACCTAAATAATGTAAGCTTCTAGGTTGTATGTAAAGTTATTTTATGAGATAAATAAAAAAACCCAACTCAAATATCTTACCAATCTTTAAAAAAAAAAAAACTGTCTGTTGATGCGAGATTCTAAATCCAACCAAGGCATGTGACCATTACTTCACATGTTTTTAGAGAAAACAATGACTCCATAAATTACTCAAATCATTATTTTTTTTATCGGCAATAACTTAAATTATTATTACAATTGTTCAACTTGCATTCCAATTTGAAATAGAAACCAAAAAAGTTCGAGTATTGGTCAGATCATAAAATTAATAGCAATCAAAGACTTTAGTATGCAAGTGGCAGTTATATTCAATTGTCCAATAAAAAAAAACAAGTGCCCCACTTGCTTTCATTGCTGTAAAGGCCGGCTGCAATAATAATAAGAAGTGACTTGCTTGGTCAACTTGTTTTATGTAAGTCCAGATTGTAGCTTATAGTATCTTATACTAGCCACCGGTGCAAGCGCAATGCATGTGCAAATTTATTGCAAGTGTTTTAATTATACTTTAGCACTCTCTAAGCGTAATCACAATAAAAGAAGATGATGTAGCATGACGATCTGTGTCTTGTTTATGGTACAATCGTATGCCAGTATAATCACATGATTCACATCCTGTCTATAGAGTTTACAATAACAAAACTGATCACAGTTTTACCGTACTAATTTTACAAGTGTGACCCCCCATGTCTTCATTTTCACTTACAATTTTTTTTTTTTGGCATTGGTGGGATTAGCAAAAATTGTGGTAAATCTTGATAAAGACCCGTCAGTAGTGGTCTTGTTGGGATGCATGGTTCATTTATTTAGTTTGTTGGAGAAAAACCAAAATTGAAAATATGGCGAGGGTAAGGAAAAAAAAAACCTTAGCATGGCTCTCATGTTCCTATTATTTTTTGAGTTAGTTGGCCGGGAGTGTAGATAATTCAATACGTGACAGTTATTGACCCTACCTTCTTTACTTGAGAAATTTGTTCAGTGTCGGAGTCTTGGAGTTGATATGACTAAGCTCAGCTTGTCAATTAATTCTGAGGGGAGTGTCATTTTCCCCCCTCATTGGATGGATATATAATTCTTTCCTTCGTTTTTTGTTTGGTAAATTCTTTCAACTGCCTTTGGCTGCTTTGGAAATTCGTGTTCATTTCATTGTCTATAGAAAACCCGTATTGTTTAGATTGTCAATGATTGTCATGTAGGTACTGGCGATATTGATCAAACAATGGGAAATGTGGTGAGCAATCTGAATGAATGCCATCCATATTGAATGATAGTAGCTCTACCTCCTTACATTGAAATATAAATTTGTCCTCCTATTGAACAATTTTTTTGAGCAAGGGTAATAATTAAATATACCATTTGTCTTAAATTAAAATTGCTTCTTTTTTTCCCCCAAATTTTGTTAGTTTTGCTTTAAATGTTTTGAAAACATAAATTTACATAATGAAAATATGATCAAAAGTGTAAAAATTTATTAAACCCGAAAGCAAAAAAAGACAAGTGTTAGTAGTTTTTAAGAAAATTTTACCTTCGTTTTTTATTTATATGGGTTTTTTTCGTATATATTTACAAAAGCTGAGATCATGCTTTTAGTTGTTGATGCTTTTGTTTTAAAGTAGGCCTTGAAAAAAAGACCGAAAGTAATAGCTAGGATGCTCAAGTTGGTATATAAGTATTGGAATTGATGTTCAGACTTCAGACCATTATACTTGCTCAATGTTAGTATAGATCCATCTTGCCCATGGTGTTTGATTATACTGAAGGTTATTTTATCATGGGAATTTTATTGTTATTATGTGGTAGCTTTGAAATCGTTGAAAAGTAATTTTGGATAGTTGCAAACTTGCTATTACATTGCGCCATGCCTGAAGTCAGGTTTGTCGGTCAATAGTAAGGAAAGGTGATTCAATTTAGTTGTGTTAAGAACATGTCGCACCATGCCTTCAGACACGGGCAATTCCTAGTGTTTTTAAATGGCAGTAGGTTCGTTATCAGCCCATTAATCGATAACTTGTCAGGTCATACCCTTGTCCATTCTTTTTGGGTATTAATCGTTTAAATTTATTTGGGGGAACTCATTCAAGTCTATTTTGGCTGGTTGTCCGCTGCTTTGTTTCTAGGTTTTCCAATTGAAAACAGCTTATTTGAGCTGTAATTTTAATATCTCCTTATCATCAACAAAATGCATGTAAGAGGAAATTGTTTTTTAATTCATATTGGGTACCATCCTGTATTCAGAAAATTATTTTGTTTCTTTCTGAGCCATTATTGTGGTTTTGAACCATCTAAGATAAGTAATAAAAGAAGTTCATTTCGTACTTGAGGTGAACTTCGGAATCCCGGACCAAGTGATAGTCCACAAACCAACTTACTGTTCCTAGACGCAGGAGAATTTTTCAGTGCCGAGCGGGCACCGGCCACGTGGTGCCAAGCACGCATCTCGGCTGTCCAAACGTGTTTTGGATGACTCAGATTTGTTTGGGCTTGAGGGGGTGTTTTGGTAATTTTACACTCAAAATTTATCCAAACAGATCTGGACTGTCAAAAACACGTTTGGACAGCCGAGATGGTGCTCGGCACCACGTGGCCGGTGCCCACCCAGCACTAAAAAACTAGGCAGATTTAAGTTGGCGAGTGCAAACAATGGGAGCATTATATTAGCGGGAAAGTTAATTTGCCGGTGATCAGTAGAGTAGATCTGATATCAGTACCAGTAACTGTTTGCATTGTTTTCGGAGGTCATGAACTATGGTTTTCATGGCACAGTCTTTCTTGCACTTCGTTGTTGAACACAATGGAGAGTAATTTCAAAGCTCAACTCACAGTTGAATGATCCATGACTTAGAAGGGACGAAAGTATTAAAAAAAGAAAGAACGTTGGAAAGTGAAGTGAAAGATGTGGATAGAAAATTTTCTAGAGCTTGAATTTGAAAATATGAAACTTGGAATTGTGATCAAGAACTCGCCCATGGAATCTCAAATGGAAGCAATCGTAAAATTCTCTCTTTTTCCTTGCAGGTTTCACTAGTTCTCTCCAACGCCCAAAAGAATTTAAAGAAACCAAATAAAAAGCACCTAATCTATGTGGGATTAAATTCTCTATGGCCATGATCGAGTTCAGTTCACTCCATGTTATCTGCCTTTTCTGTTTGTGTTCTAGCTGAAAGTGGTAAGCAAGCAACCATGCATCCAAAGTTCAAAACTCTGTTTCTGACCCTTTAGCGGTGCTCAGTTGAGAGGCTCAACGGTTCATCCAGCTCATGGTTTAACACCAACACGCATGTCAGATTATAAGGTTTTATCGATCAAGATAGCAGGTAATGGTCAGGACGAGCATGAACCTAGTTCTCTCTTTGCTTCTTGTTTGAAGATAGCTTCGTTTCCATTTTATGGCTTCAGTATCATCAGAAAGAACCGTTTTGGAAGAAATGAAAAAACAGGCCGGCTGCAAAATCTTAAAGGGAGAGTCAGATATTGGAAGAGAAGGAGAATTCTGGGGGGAAAATTAGAGGGACAGGGAAGCGGAGGAGGAGAACAAGAGGTTCAGGTGGGTATGACTTTGTTTTGAAATCTGGATTGGTGGTCAATTGTTTTCTCGAATATCATCGGTACAGCCAACTTGCTATGAAAACAATTACAGGGGAGCATGGAATCTCAACGGTGTGTTTGAATCTTGGATTTGTAATGGGAAAGACAGAATATGTGAAAAGTGGAAAACTGTAACCCAAGTAAATTTTGTTTCCCCTTGTCGAGAAAATGACGGCGCGGAACGTGTTTTGATAATTAATACCTTTTAAGGACATGCTAAGAACATTTGTTAATAAACAAAATGTCCTTGACGGGTATTAATTATCAAAACACGTCATTGGCTGTCATTTTCTCTGTCTTGTTTTGGTCGAGTTGGGAGAATGAGAAGAACAGTAAGTGGTGTAACTGGTGTAACTGGTGTTTGTTTGGGAAACTAGATGTAATTTTGATGTTTGACATTGTAAGGTACTGTGTTGAACATGGGACGTACTGTCTTGATGGCAAATGAGGCAGTTTTCATGCTCTCTCTCTGAACATGGGACGTACTGTCTTGATGGCAAATGAGGCAGTTTTCATGCTCTCTCTCTCTCTCTCTCTCTCTCTCTCCAATTTTGCGGGAAATGTAAGGGTTTGCTTGAAACATAAAGAAAAGAAAGGAAGGAAAAATTAGGAGGCGGGGGGGCTGCTCCCCCCCTTCCTGCTCCCCTTCCTGCTGCCCCCCCCTTTCCGGGCCCACTCCGGTCTCGCTCCGATGATCGGAAACGTTCACTTTGTAGAGCTCGTCGAGTAGAACAACCATGTTAAAAATCAGCTTGATTGGATATCATTAAGTGCCTGATCGGAACCTTTTTATCTTAAAAAGAATGGATCCGAAACACTGAATCAAATCCATTGTAACCCATAGACCGAGAGTTATATGGTTTCCGATCAGGCACTTAATGATATCCAATCAAGCTGATTTTTGACATGGTTGTTCTACTCGACGAGCTCTACAAAGTGAACGTTTCCGATCATCGGAGCGAGACCGGAGTGGGCCCGGAAAGGGGGGGGCAGCAGGAAGGGGAGCAGGAAGGGGGGGAGCAGCCCCCCCGCCTCTGAAAAATTATCCCCCTCTTTCCTTTTTTTTCTTTCTTCTCCAAACAGGCCGTAAATCCAGTACATCAGTGAATTTTGATTTGTTTATGGGAGTTTTGAAATTGAATTTTCTTTATCAGCAGTTTTGAAATTGATACCAAACTCGTGTCCTTGGAATTCTGTATCATCTTTTTGTTTTTTGTTTTTTTTTGTAGTAATAATGCCAAAACTGTTTTTGTTGGCGCCAAAATTTCAATGCATAAAAGTCTTGTACATTGCACATAGTACAAAATCTTTTGTGCACTAGAGTTTGGTCTTAATAAAAATAGTTTTGGCATTATCATTTCCTCTTTATTTATTTTTTCCATTGATGAATATATAACATTTTTCCTTGTTTTTCGTTCAGTAAATTATTTTTGCCTGCATTTTGCAGTTTTGATAAAATTGTGTCGTGTTCATTATTTACTGGAAAATCCATATTTGGTTATCGTTAATGATTCTCGTTTAGGTATTGGCAAACAATATCGAGAAATGTCGTGAGCATGCTTTAATGAATTTGAACTTTGAAGATTGAAAAAGTCTAAGAACAAACTTTTCAAATACTTGCAACTTTCTTCGGAGTCGTTTGATTTATATGGGCTCGTATGCATCAAATAGTTTTGGATGTGTTTAAAAATAGTCAATGTACCATTGGTTATTGAAATATACTCCGTAATACATACCTCCTCACATAAAATAGAAGTATTTACTCCAACAGACAATTTTTTTGAGAGAGGGAAACGATTAAATCCCATTTTCCTTAAATTAAATTCTTTTTTTTTAAAAAGTTTTTGTTAGTTTTTTCATCAATTTTTTTGGAAAATAAATGTAACTAAAAAATCAAAATTTTAAAAATAGTAAAGATGAATAAAAAAACAAGATTTTCAGATTTTATATGAACTTTAAAAAAAAAAAATTACTTTCCTTTATATTTTAATACTAGTTTTCTATTATTATTCATGTATGTCTAATCTCAACTAATTTGAAAACTAAGTTTTACTAACCAGGAGAGTTGTCTTAAAGAATATTATACTTAAACGTTATTAATGTCATTTATTTGATTTAAAAAATAAAATGCTCTGTCAAGAAATGTCTAATATACCTCTGGCTTGAGAGATGGATTCAATCGTGGAGATCCACTCTGATTTAGAAAATTTAAAAAGTCAACTAAAGTATAAAAAATAATTTGTACACTCTGTTGCGAATTTTTTTAATGCATCCAAAATTATTTATTTTTGTTGGGCTTTAAAAGTATTTTGTGTGCAATTATAAGCATTAGAAGAACACAGCCCACTGGACTCTCAATGAGTTAAGAAATTATTATGTATTTTTTTTTGGGAAAATGACGGCTCAAGACATGTTTTGATAATTAATACCAGCAAATGACATTTTCAGCATTAACAAATGTTCTTAGCTTGTCCTTGGCGGGAATTAATTATCAAAACACGTCCTGGGCCGTCATTTTCCCATATTTTTCATTGTTTCTTTCCCAGAAAGTCTATTCACACAGACTATTAGTGCACGGATTGTACACAGATTTTATTGTGGGGCCCATCACAAGTTTCACATAAATGATTCGAGCCGTTCATTAAATGCAAATCACTTTTTCAAAGGTTCATGTGAAAAAACAGCTCAATTCAATATATACAGATGCTCGATCCAATTGTCTAACTTTTCATTCAAATTTCATGAGCATTTATAGGCATCGGATTGAGCTGATTTTTCATGAAGAACCTTGAAAAAGTATTTTACATTTAATGAACGGTTCGAATATTTGTGTGAAACCCGTGCTGAACCCCATAATAAAATCTGTGTACAATATGTGTACAAATTATTTGTGTGTAACAAGTTTCTTTTTTTACTATCATGGATACTAGTATGTATTTTATTACACTTGTTTTTTTTCCCACGAATTTCCTATACCTTTCACACATTTAAATACCAAAGATGCATGTGGCTAAGTCACATAAAACGCTGGCAAGCGATAGAGTGATAGCTTCTCTCAAAAACTTTCAAATCAAACCAAAACAAACCAAATCGAGTCTTAAGTCTCAATCACTTGGGATCAGCTACATGAATCATTTTCCTTCATTAAGCTCTGTCTAGGGCCACTATTTCACACAAACCTACTATACTCATATCGTTGTATACCACAACATCTAATGTCAATTTAGGTCTACCCATCCCCGTAGCATTTCTACCTAAAGCTATCAGAAATGCGAGAATTGAGAGTGTATATTGAGATTTAATAGAACGAGCATAAGTCATTTTCAAGAATTATGTAACTAAATGTGGGCCCCCTCACATTACATGTGTAATTGTGTGTGGGGTCCACATCCATTGTAAGTGTTTGTTCATTTGTTTGTACAATTGTGTTTGTGATGGTAGAGTTTTCCTTTAAATACACATTTTTCAGCTTAACGACCTTCCGTTGAGGTCAGTGGCTCAGGTTGAATCCGAATTCAATAAGATCTGGTAAATTTGATTTGAGTAATCTAAATCCGAAAAATCAGATATCCAAACTGATATTTCAAATTCTGATGAATGGCCATTGTCACAAATACAAATAATAGTAAAAAATACACTGATGACAGTGACCGATCCAAAAGGCAAGTCGGATGGAAACTTAAGTCCCGTTCCATTAAGGTTTTTATTTTTTAAATATTTATTTTTTGTTTTACGAAACATGTCATTTTCTTACATTACATCATATTTAATTCGAATAATAAGTAAGAAAGGACTCACCACACCACACCAGAGAGAGAGAGAGAGAGAGTCTTATATTACATCACATTTAAATCAAATAATAAGTAAGAAAGGACTAACCAAAGTCTCATTCTACTAAGGTTCTTAGGTTGTGTTCCACTTTTGAAAGAAGTACTTTTTTTTCAAACGAAGGTAATTTCAAACTCAAACATAATGAAAATGAAAAATATTTTTTCAATTTTTTTGCACCGTTTAAAGGATTTTAATGAGATCTATTAAACAAAATCTATAGTGGTAGAAAAATTATATGCATAAATATGATTTTTGAGCTTGAAATTGCCTTCTTTTTTAAAAAGTTCTTTCTGTAAAAAAGTGGAACACCCCTTTATTTTTTAAATATTTATTTTTTATTTTACGAAATATATCATTTTTTTACATTACATCACATTTAATTCAAATAATAAATAAGAAAAGACTCACTAGATGGAGAGAGAGAGAGAGAGAGAGAGTCTTACATTACATCACATTTAATTTAGATAATAAGTAAGAAAGGACTGACCGGATGTAGAGAGAGAGAGAGATTGAGTCCATATATGTTATATCTTGTTTTTTTTTTATTTTAAAAAAATCAAGATTTCAATTATTGTTGGATTAAATCCGATACATCCGAATCCGAACCGATTAGTGTCCGAATTATCCAATTGGCATTTGTTGGGTTCAGGTCGGATTTTTACCTATGAGATTAGAGGTGTTAAACGGGCTGAACTGGCACGATACAGACACAATTTTAAGCAGACACGACACTGGCACAATTTAAACCGACACAATACGGCACGGTCCGTTTGACACCACTGAATAGGATTCGGCTCCTATCCGAACTGTTCGACAGGCCTGGTGTTGGGGGCCGTTTTCAGTAAAATTTACTAAATTATAAGACCAGCAGACGCGCCACGTCATTGTCACTAAATTCCGCCCCCGAGCTTTGCGACGTTTGCGTCAACGGGGGCGGCCATTGGTCATCCTCGTCACTGGGAAAGCAATCCCTCAACCGTGGTGCACATAACCATTCTGTCACAGCCAATTAATAGCAAGTACCACGCCGTGCCTGAAACGTGTTTTGACAGGTCACGGGTGACTTTAGGATTCCCCCACGAAGGAATCTTCCATTCCCTTGACGCGTTCACACCTAGCACACAGAATACAACTCCTAAAATCCAGAAAAAAATAAGCCCACTGGTTTTTTTTTGTTTTATTTTTTTTTATGGGGAATGACTTAAATGACCTCGAGAAGAAGGTACGTATCTTCCTTGACCGTCCTCTGTCGGATGCGGAACGATTATCGTGAAATGGTGAGCAGCACGCGGTCCGTGGTGCGCTAGCACGGTGTCACCTATCCGTTCATATTATGCTTTTGTGCAGAAGAGATGGAAACCAGGGTACATGCAACTATTCAGCGGTGTCATCAGCTTTGTTTTGGACATGCCTTGGGCATACACAACTGAAAATGAATGAATCGGTGACACCATGTCAGCACGCGCATAAGATGGCATTATTTCCATAAAATACTGTTTCTGGCTATCAAAATGAAAACTAATTTGACCAAAAAAAAAAATGAAATTAGCCGATTATCATTAGAGGCTTTAGAGCTCATCTTTTTTACAACACCCATTTTGGATTTCAACCATGCAATTATATGTGATGTGAGCTCTCACTTAGGGTTTGTGTAAACAACCAAAACTAGCCATTGAATAACCATTGAATGTCTCTTTTAGTGGAGGCATGGTTCGAGTCTCGCGAGGGACGGTTTAAGGTTCAGGTCCATAAACAATCTTTAGGCTTTCTGTGAATTAACATATTAACATTCCGCTAACTGATGTACTTTTGTCTTATGATGAAGTAATTTAGTCAATTAATTTTTTCTTACAAACTTTCATTTTAGCCCCACACATTTTTGTCTCCATTAAACATTTTTCCACCTGCCCCAAAAAAGGCTCCTTGTACCAGGATTGCCTAGACCCAATCTCAGCCGCTCATCATCAAACCCAACACCAACCGTAGATCTCCTCAATCCCACGGCCCAGAATAGTCTACTAGAAGTTTCTCCTCCTTTATAATCTCTCCCCTTTCACAGCCGCTTGTCCTACTCTACTCGTGTCGTCCTCGCGCCCGGGCTCTGCCTTTTGATCACTCTCTCCTCCACTCTCTCTCTCTCTCTCTCTCTCGGTTTCCAAAGGTTCGTCGTCTAACCTGATCCTTTCTCGTTCTGCATTTTAATTGCGGTCGTCAATAGCATTTTAGCCGATCGCTTCTACGCGCTTAGACCTCTGCAGCAGTGGGTATATTAATACGTAGATGTATTTGTGTGCTATGTATATCTGTTGTACGCCTACTTGTGATTCGAACGAGAGTGCGTCGTCGTGCTTTTGATTCGTTCACGTTGATCGAGTTGTGACTGGTTTGGATTGAAATATCTGCTGCGTTCGTTTGAATCTGTGCATATAGTACGTCTCATGTAGTCATGTGCTTGTGATCTAATTTGTTTGACCTGATTTACTGATTATATCTTACTATTATATGAACGTTTATTTACTTATATATGTGTGTGTGAATTTCCGTTTGACCAAAAAAAATGTGTGTGTGTGTGTGTCTTCGTTTGATATGCTTGTTTGTATACTTTTGAGCGTCTATATAATTTGATCCGATTGTAGCGAGTGCAAATTTGTTCACTCTCGCTAAATGAAGGTGAACAAAACCCTTGCTCTGATTGGTGGGAAAAATGTGGGGTCCACGGGATCAATACACTTTTTTGATAGTAATGAGGTTAGTTGTGGTGGGACCCAACCCATTTTCACCAATCAAAGTGAGGTTTTGTTCGCTCTCACTCTGTGAGGGCGAACAAATTCTTACTCAATTGTAGCTCATTTGCTGGAGTATTGAATGTGTTTCGTGTAAGTAGAAGCTATATGTACGTTAGGATTGGGGGAGTCACACGCACGCAACACAGAGACAATTGAGGGAAAAATCCCCTATTCACAACCAATAGTTAAAAAAAGTAAAGAAAACCCCCCTCTCCTCGGAGGAGGAGCACCTTGACCCGGCTCACTCTACTCTGTCCCTCACACTTCTTTGGTTTCTCTCTACAGCCTCACCACAGCTCACGACACTCCAGATTTCTGCGACGTTCTTGCACGCCCAGTTGGCTCTCACCTGTGGCTATTTAGGCCTCGATGCACCTTCTTCACCCTTAAACCATTAACGAAAAGTGGGTGGTGGTTGGGAGTTGGCATTAGACAAGGTGGTTGGAAGTTGGGACTTTGAGCCTAAAAACTACGACATAGACGTCTGATTGTTTTAAATGTGTTCTGTATGTGAAGCTATTTACTTGTTATTCACATGGACTGGATTATAAATGGGATTGTAGCTGACCTGATGTAGTTAAAGTTTGTAGAAGAATCACAAAAGTTTTACATCGATAGATATTAGGTTCAAGCTGATTGTTGCTCATTTGACGTGATATCTTTGTTTAATTTGTGTGGAACTGTTATAGGGCGTTAGCTATGGGAAAGTGCTACCCGACTGTGAGTGAGGAGTACAAGAAGGCTGTAGAGAAAGCCAAGAGGAAGCTCAGAGGCTTCATTGCTGAGAAGAACTGTGCTCCACTTATGCTCCGTCTCGCGTATGTTACCTCACTGTCTTAAGTTATCAATCCATTATTAGTAGATCATTCTGTTGAATGATGATTCACATATATTTGGAGTCATACGGTCTTTTTGTATGCAGATGGCACTCTGCTGGAACTTACGATGTGAGTACTAAGACTGGAGGTCCGTTCGGGACAATGAGGCACAAGGCTGAGCAAGGTCACGGTGCCAACAACGGCCTTGAGATTGCCGTCAGGCTGCTGGAGCCTATTAAGGAACAGTTCCCGATCCTCTCCTACGCTGACTTCTATCAGGTCTTTCTCTTAATTTCAGTAACAAGAAACATATCTATAAACATACGTCTCCATTTTCTGTGAATTTCTTGTTATAAACACAATTTTTATGTGGATTGTCTTATGGCCTTGAATGTAGTTGGCTGGAGTTGTTGCTGTTGAGGTTACTGGAGGACCTGATGTTCCATTCCATCCGGGGAGACCGGTACGTAAAAATATTACTATCTTATGCTTTTAGAGTTATATGTTAAAGGTTAATGATTGCTGAGCGGTTATTTAGGATGAACTGAAAGATTTCAGAATTGGTTTCGCTACACAAAGTGCTTTTGTAGTTACGCATTGATGACAGTTTGAATGGTTAACTAGGACTAACTGATATATATTATGTTTGTTAAGACATGATTCTGTCGACTCTGAAAATATTGTAAGTTTTATTTCATTGTTTTGGGTTCGGTAGACAATGCCTACTGTAGGTACATGTGCATGGGCACATTTACTTGCCTTTGTTCATGCTTTGAGTTTCTGGTCATAGCCTTGGTATCCATTTGTTCTGATGTGTAGCAGCTATCGTGCTTCTTACTGCTGTAATGCTGCAATTGGTGTTTGTAGAAACCAAGGCAAGGTGTTATCTACTACAAACATAAAAAAAAAACAAATTATATCTTGCTGAACTGAATCATGCAATTTCAAAGTGGATTGATTTGGAATTCTCTTTAGTTTGGTGGTATTGTCTTAATCTTGAAATTGCCCGTGGTTGAATGAAAGTTGGAATGTTGGTTAGTAACAATATCCTTCATGATCTGCATAAGAGTAGATGATCTAGATGATTTGGGGAAAATGTAATTAGTTTGAGAAGCATAATAAAGTTGCTTGAGCGCAGTGTGTCTCTGTTCTTTACTTATATGTCAATGCATGTACAGTCGTTTGCAAAGACTTGACAACACCAACGGCAATGACGTAAATGAGTGAAGTGGTTTTATTACCAGGGGTATTATTTGGTGATTTTTTTTTTTTTTTTTAATTTAGTTAATGTTATCTCTTCTACTGGTTCGATTCTCTTGTTAGCATTGGCTGCCATGGAACTTAGCTGTAGGGCCGTAGGCATGTATATGTTCATGGGCGCACACACAAATGCATTTTTGAGTTATTACTGTCATTTCTTTTGGTTGTTTACTTGTTTTGCATTGGTCTTCTTGTTCTTGAGTTTTAGCTTTGCTCCTTCAGTTTGTCGAGTTATTGGTAGTTTTCTTTTTGTCTGGTTTTTAGCCTCTTGGATGAGTCTTGATGTGAATTATTTTGTTCATTCAGGACAAGCCTGAGCCACCAGTTGAAGGCCGCCTTCCTGATGCTACCAAAGGTTAGTAGTTATTTGGTTCTAATTACACTAGTGGGATCTGGGGCACTATATAAATAACATACGAATTCATAATTTTTGTCCAGGAAAACCAATAATAGTTTCTTGAATTACTGAATAAATTTTTTTATTCACGATTAACTTGTCTGCTCAACTGCAGGAACTGACCATTTGAGGGATGTGTTCGTCAAACAAATGGGCCTTTCTGACCAGGACATTGTTGCTCTCTCTGGTGGCCATACCCTGGTCTGTACTAGATTCTGTTTCCTGTTACTCCTCTTGACACTTTCCTATGTGGTTATTGTCTGTTCTGTAGTACGTTTTGGTAATAGTAGTAATTAGTGATAACGTTGTGTTCTGTTCATAATTCTTCAGGGAAGGTGCCACAAGGAACGTTCTGGATTTGAGGGACCATGGACTGCCAATCCACTCATCTTCGATAACTCCTACTTCACGTATGTCTTGGGCTGCGTTGTTCCATTGTCGTTAACTGTTGCATTTCTAGCAGTTAGTTTGGGCAATCATTCACATATGGTTTTCTGTTTTAGTTATTGGTAGGGAGTGAGAAATGGGGAGTTAAAACACTTAAAAACCGTCGGTTTTAATTGTTGGGTTCTTTCATTTGAGCAGGGAACTCCTTACTGGAGAGAAAGAAGGACTTCTTCAGCTGCCAACTGACAAGGCTCTCCTCTCCGATCCTTCCTTCCGCCCTCTTGTTGACAAATATGCCGCGGTTCGCATATTCATCACCTGTCAACTTAGTTTTTCACCTTTGACTTTATGCATCTAACTGTAGGCATATTGTTCAAGATTTGATTGGTGAAACTTTTTTAGTTGCGTATACTGATGACTATATTTTCTTTTCAGGATGAGGATGCTTTCTTTGTAGACTATGCCGAAGCTCACATGAAGCTTTCTGAGCTGGGGTAACTATAATTCCTTTTAGCTGTTTTCAAACCTCATGCCATTGTCACTTCAGGTTGGCCTTACGGACTGTTTGCCCTGTTTTTGGCAGGTTTGCCGAAGCTTAAACTGTTGAACTGAAGGATCTTGGTTGGTGGCCTGGTCTGGCCTTTGTCTTCTGCGCATCATTTTGCTTTTGATTCTCAATGAAAAAACTTGGTTCTTAAGCAGTTGATTTCTGGTAAATTTGTAATGAATTGCTTATCCGCATGACGGGTTGAAAGTTTGGTGGTCACTGAAAATGACAATCTTCAAATAAGATAGCTCTATTTGAACATATTTTACTCATCTCTCTCTAGTTTTTGCTGAAGCATAACCTTGCAATGATGTATGCCCTGTGATTGATGGAGAAACCACCCAAGGAGAGCACTTTGAGGTTTTGCCCGATGTGCTTTCACACCAGGTGAACTAAGTGCCTGTTGACCAAGACAGTTCAGTGTTGTTAACTCAAGGCGTATATTCCTTTGCATTCCCTTGGAGATGCTGTAAATTTGATTTCTTGAAAATGACAAGTTGTGGAAATCTAGTTTTCTGGTTCATGACAGATTTACGTTTCAACTTTGGCTGGCCTGTGATAGCCCTAGTGCCCAATGCCACCTATACAGCAAATTCGGTACCCAGGTTCTTTTCTTTTTTGGAAGGCGAAGAAGAGATTATTGATAGTGATAGCCCAGTGGTCAACAGCCGTTCCTACAGAGTTGGGTGCAGGGGGTTGTAGGTTTGAGACATGCGACCGACGTACCCTTGTGGCTTGTAACCCCCTGTTGTCGCGGTTGTGACCCCCCTGTTGTGGTTATGTTTTATGGTCACGACTAGGCTTCATTTCAGTCTATTGAAAAAAGAAGTTTTAGAAAAAGTAGGCAATTTCTTACGCAAATAATTTTTCTACCAATCTGGATCTTGTTTGATACTACATTTTATTGAAATCTTTTGAATGGTGCAAAAAAAATTGAAAATTTATTTTTTATTTTTATTATATTTGAGCTTGAAATTATCTTTTTTTTTGAAACAGAAGATTTAAAAAGAAAGCGGAACGGCACGAACGTGCCTTCAGTGCCTTGTAACCTTGCTGGCACCGCTCTGACCCGCCAATTCTTGGTAGTGTAAAAGGAATCTTAGAATGGTTGGTTTTTCTTGGTGCTCGTTTTGGCCAACAATACAAAATTGTGTTCAGGAGGTTGCAAGATTGAGGCACTGGTGGCACTCTTGTGACCGTTAGCTCTCGGTAGGCCAGTAGAAATCCAAGAGTGATAATTTCAGACACAACCAAAGGAGGTTGATACAGCTGGTCATTCCCCCTTCCAACCCTTTTGGCCAGCCCAAAAAAAAAAAAACAAAAAACAAGGCGGTACCCGGGTTCTCTTTCAAGGCAGAGAGCCATGTTCTTCAATGAAATCTTTTGGTTGGGTGTTGATTATGAGGTTTTATTTTTTCGTTTTCTTTTGCTTTTCGCTTTTTCGTTTTTTCTTTTTATGTGACTCTCTCCCAAGCGTGCGAGGGGTGTGTTGGTTGCCGTTTCTCCTCTCTTTTATCATTTCTTAGACCGGTCTCTATTCCTCATCCCATTGGAAGGTTTGATGAGGTTGAGGTGGATTTTGTGAAGAGAAGTGTGGGTTGTAGAACTTGAGAGATTAGTTCTCTTTGTGGTTTCTATCTCTCCTCCGTGGGGGATGGATAGCCGTTCTGATGTTTTTCGTTGTTATCATTTATAAAATCTTATCCTATCATTTGAAAAAAAAAAAATTACTAATAAAAGGACTTGCCCAGACTTGTTACTCTTCAAAGTTAGATCAGTCACAATTGAAGTACTTAGAGATGAGGTTAAGGCCGCTCATGCCTTGGCCAAATCTGTTTGTAACTGATGTTATATCAGTACCCTTCCAGTTAGGGAGTCCTTACTTAGCTTAAGTAAGGACTTCACATTTTCCGATCAAAATTCGATGATACGAACTGTTGAATATGTTCAAAACGTAATTTTAAGGGTTTCCGCAAGAAATCAGTTAAAAATGTTATGTTTTTGTGCTTCAAAAAAAAAAAAGGATCAGTCACTCAATTCCACCGAAAGATGGGGGCGTTATTCGTTTATAGGAATTTTTATATCAGAAACGAGCATTTTCTTTTCTTTTCTCTGAAGAAGAAAATCTCATTAAGTAAGAGAAATGAATTCTTCGTTGGGGCACAAGAAAACCAACATTCACGGAAAGAGAAATCAATCACGGAAAGAGAAATTTTAAACATTTCTTTTGCATCGACGGTTACGCAAGGAGAAAGTCAAGATAGGGTTGGGCAGGGGCAAGAAAGTCAATAATTTGAGCATTTCCTCCTTTTTTCCTTTTTTTTTTTTTTTTTCGACAGCCAAAAGTGTCCGAGCTAACTTACGCGGACATTGACTATTTTTCTCATCGGTCCGGTCAAAGGTAGGTCATCCATGCCGAAACTAGAAAATTCACAAGAGATTTATTTCTTGCTACCTCGCCTCAAGTGGCCACGTTTTGAACTCAAGATGTCTGAATTTACAGTTCATTCATGTTGCCACTTGAGCTATTCCTAAAGATTGAGCATTACCTTATTCTCCACGAGATCTTTTTTTTTTATGGGAAGCGATGGCTTGATGTGTCTAATTGATAGTGAGTAGATATGTATTTTTTTTTTGATCCGCGAGTAGATATGTATTTACTTTGTTCATTTTTGTTCGAGACTAGACAAATAAGGCTAGCCAATATTCACTCGGGCTGACACGGAGCTGTGTTCCTAAAAGCCTAAAAATTTGAATCTACTTGAATTGGGCTCGTTATTTATTGAATGAAATAAGCTCGTTTGAGATTAATTTATCTTCTAATAAATAGACAAGGGTTAATCGCATTTTCAATTTTTTAAGTTAAATTTATAAGACGCTTGACTCAATTTGGTTATAAACCCTACACTTTTACTTATATATTTCTGATCCTATATACCCTACGCTTTGGTTAGTCGTTAAAATATCAACTTTGAGATTTTTAGTATTTGTTTTGTTTCTTGCGCTGTCTAATTTAACAGAAAAGCTTTGTGCACAGCAAGCTGTGCACAGAGCCCGTTTTCTTCCGCCTCGGGTCGCAAAAAGATGATCGGAGCCGCTCATTTTGTTCAAAATGCGTCGTTTAAGGTCTCTGTAAAAAATGAGCTTCGTTCGATATCGTTAGAGGCGTTAACAAAACACCCAAAATCACTTCAGAATTTTCAGAGCCTAAAATTTACTTGAATGGTGTATTTTGGAGAATAGTTTTGTTAACGCCTCTAACGATATCGAACGAAGCTCATTTTTTACAGAGACCTTAAACGACGCATTTTGAACAAAATGAGCGGCTCCGATCATCTTTTTGCGACCCGAGGCGGGAGAAAAGGCCTGCTGTGCACAGCCGCTGTGCACAGCTTGCTGTGCAAGTAGCACAGCTGCTAATTTAATCATCTTCCATCATACATAGTTATTTCCAATGCCTTTTGGAAAACCTTATCCTCTGACTTGTGGAAACAGTCAATTGCGGTGGCCAGGCCAGGCCTGTCTGTTTCGAGACAATTTTCTTTCTTTACTTGACTTGAACACGAAGGAGGCTTTGGTAGGGAGGAAGAGTATGTATCTGGCGAGAATATAAAATATAAATTTTATCGAAGAATACAAAAGTTCAAAATGATTAAAGTTTTGAAAATGGTGAAACCGAGTAAGACCTTAAGATCAGATGATATTCCTATTGAAGTGTGAAAAGGTCTAAGTGGTGACTTGGTTGACGAAATCGTTTAACAAAATTGTTATAACTAGGAAGATGACGAATGGAGAAGGAACACTTTAGTACCTATCTAAAAGAATAAAAGGGATATTCAAAACTGCAACAATTATAGAGGTATTAAATTGATAAATCATACGATGAAGTTATGGTAAAGAGTTATTGAGCATCGTTTGAGAATGGTGACTACGGTGTCAGAGAAACAGTTTGGGTTCATGCCTGGAATATAAACTATGGAAGCTATTTACCTATTAAGGAGAATGATAGAAAAATATAGAGTAAAAGAGAAAATCTCCATATAGTTTTCATAAACTTAGAAAAGACTTATGATAGGGTAGTAATTTTCAGGTCCACTCGCATTGATTTTCTTATGGTCCGAATTTTTCATTTTCCGATCCATTTGCGATAATCCGAGCCACTCAATGTGATCAGAACGTGATTTTAAGGGTACCCGCGAGAAATCACCAAAAAAAATGATCGAGAAGGGCTTGATCCGAATAGTTTTTTTATTGAACGGTTCAGAAAAAAATTGCTCAGATCAAGCCCTTCCCGACATTTTTTTTGGTGATTTCTCGCGGGTACCCTTAAAATCACATTCTAAACACATTGAGCAGCTCGAATCATTGTAAATCGATCAGGAAATGGGAGCTAAGACACAAATCCGGACCATAAGAAAATTCGGGCGACCAAACCTGAAAAGGTCTCTATGATAGGGTGCCTAAAGATATCATATGGTGGGTTATGGAGAGAAATGGAGTGACCAAATGGTATATCGAGGTAATTAAAGACATGTATAAAGGTGCCGTTACTATCATTCGACCACTAGTAGAAAAAACGAGTGAATTTCCAATCACTGTAGAATTGCATCAATGGTCAGTCTTGAGCCCGTACTCTTTGCCTTAGTTATGGATGAATTGACTAGATAATTTCAGGATGATATCCCATTGTGTATGATGTTTGCAGATAATATTGTTCTCGTAAATGAAACCGCTAGAGGTGTAAATACGAAACTAGAAATTTAGAAGGAAACATTAGAGTTAAAAGGTTTTCGGATAATTAGGAGTAAAATTGAGTATATGATGTGCAAGTTTAGTGGTACCAGCAGCGCGCACAAAGAAATAGTGATGATCCAAGACCAGGAGATATCTAAGAGTGATCATGTTATGTACTTAGGCTCAATTATTAGTAGAGATAGAGAATTTGCCGATGATATGACCCACAGGATCCAAGTGGGGTGGCTCAAGTGGAGGAGCGCTACTGGTGTACTGTATGACAAGATGGTACCCATAAAATTGAAGGAAAATCTATGAAACTGTCATTAGACCAGCGATGCTTTACGGGATAGAGTGTTGGCCTATTAAGAAACAACATGTGAACAAGATAAGTGTAGCGGAAATGAGAATGTTGAGGTGGATGTGTGGTAAGATTAGACCAGAGATGATTGAAAATAAAACGGTTCGTGAGATGGTAGGTGTAGCACCCATAGAAGAAAATTTGAGGGAAAGTAGGCTAAAGTGGTTTATGCATGTCTACCGTAGACGAGAAGATGCATTAGTTAAAAGAGCAGATAGGATAGCTTTGGGTAGCAATGTTATGGGGAGAAGTAGACTTAAATTGACATTAGATGTTGTGGTGCGCAACGATATGAGTATAGTAGGTTTGTGTGAACAGTGGCTCTTAATAGAGCTCAATAGAGAAAAATTATTTATGTAGCCGACCTGAAATGATTAGGACATGAGACTCGTTTTGGTTCGATTTCCTTGACTTGAACACACAGAACCCAAGTTTCCCAGGAAAAATTATTAGATTCTACGTTTTAACCCTTACCATAATCATGTCAAAAAAAACCCTTACCATAATCAGCATGGTATTATTCGTATTACTTGGACATAATTTTGTGCCAAAAATTCTAACTCGACAAACAAATATGGTGAGACCCCACCGGGTGAGTACCCTGAAGTAAGTGGGGAATCGTGACTAGTGTGGCCGCGCTAGCTCTCCCTGAGCGTTGGGTTGCGCAATCAAGTCCATTTAGTGACCTGATTGTAGGGTTGTTACTCCGTTATATATATATATATGGTGAGACCCATCATTCTTGTGAGTGTGTTGGTGTATTTGTTTGTGGTCCTAAAAAATCTAATTTTGTGCACGCAGGGACAAATCTACCCAGGGCACTCAAACACCCAAAAATATATAGTATAACGAAAATATTGCATTGCAAAAATATTTTTGTAGAATATGTTTTTTCTTTTTTGGTAGAATATGTTTAGATAAAGCTAATCTTATTTATTTGCATTATAAACTTCTGTAGTTAACACGACCATGATGGTTTAGCTTTTAAAACGACTATGATGATAGTCTAAGCTAGAATATCATGGTCGCTTTAAAAACTTGTCAATGTCAATGTAAAACATACTCTAAAAGTTTTGCCTAAGATTACATGCCCATATATGGATACTTACATAAAAAAAAGAAAAGAAAAAGAAAAAACAAGTATATATGTATTGTAAATTTTTTTGTGGTTAGTAATGCCTCTCTTACTGTAGTAGGATTTTATTGTGGTTGGTTAGGCAAACAAATTATGGTCGGTTTGGAAAATGAACTTTTACGATTATGATTAATAAAGTTTCACTAGGCTAGATTTCTCGATATAAATAAAATTCACAAGTCTTTCTGTTAAAGGTACGTTCCACTTTTCCTTCAAAACTTCTTGTTTTTTAAAAAGATTATTGTCAAAATGACCATATTGCCCCTTGAACTTATTCCAATTTCCCAAGACACCTAGCTTTCTCCTTTCCCCTTCTTCCACAAACAGTATTGTCATTTCATCTGGAGACTGTTGAGAACAGAGACTGGAACATTTTAAAAAAAAAAGAAGGTTCAAAATCTGGAACAAGCCTACTTTTTGAACCAAAAAAAAAAAAAAGAACTTTAAAAGAAAATGGAACACCCTCTAAGACAGTCAGATGGCATTTAAACTATTAGTAAACTTTACTAGTATTATTTTAGGGTTAAAATTATTGAGACTTGGGGTTATCTTAAAATTATTGAGACTTGGAGTGAGATTTTGATGGGCTCAAAATTGCTTCAACCGTAACTACTCAATAAGTGCTGTTAACAAAAAAAAAAACTAGTACTCAATAAGTACTTATTCAATTGTAGTTATATTAATTTGGTGTGTCTAGATATAGAGTTGGACTAATTCCTGTTGTTCCTTAGGCCACAGCAGGCTGCTGTGTCATGTGAGGGCTGAATGGAGTTAATTCCGAAAAATTTAACCCGAATCGTTCACATTGTAGAGCTCGTTAATCATTCCTGCAAAAAACTAAATCGATCAAATATCGATAAATGAACAACACAAATATATGATTTTAGAATTACACTTGAAAGTAGGCGTAAATTTCACCCAATCGATCCAATCATGTAGTTACATAATCGATTTGCTGCACGAGTGTTCTACTTGTCGAGCTTTACAAATGATTTCGGGTTCTGTACGATTTCCTTATTGAAAGTACAACAAAACCTGTTGTCATATTCATAGAAGATTTTTGAAAGTATATAATAGATGATATTTGAATTTATGCCCAAAACTTGTTCTCGTGAAACACTAGACCTAACAAGTACAAAAGCCCTTGTGACAATTGACCTTTCTAACTTATAACCGCACCGATCAAATGTGATACGATACAGTTGATATTCTCAACAAGTTTTACATGGTAAACCGTTTCAACCATTGACGTCGGAACAAAAAAAAAGAAGAGAAATTTATAGAAATGGTTCTCTTAGTTTCACCCGAGTCTCATTTTTGTCCTCCAAGTATCAATTGCAACTCTTTTGACCTTCAAGTTTGGTTTACGTACCAAGTTGGTCCAATTGATAACATCTATCAGCCAAACTGTTGTAAAAAAAATCAGATTGATGGTAGTTTGGACGTTGCAGTTCGTACCAAGTTAGTCCAATTGATGACGTCTGCCCTCAATCTGATTTTTTTCGTTCAGTTTGGTTGACCGAAGTTATCAATTAGACCAATTTGGTACGAAAACCAAACTTTAAAGTCAAAGGAGTTGTAATTGATACTTGGAGGATGAAAATGAAACTCGGATGAAACTAGAAGGACCATTTATATAAGTTTCCCCAAAAAATATCATTTCATTTTTCTTGCTTCCACCAGGTATCAATAGTACGATTTGCTCACATTAATTAATCAAAAGCGAACTAAGAAAAAATGAGGTATTTGACAAATATACGGTCGTCTCCTATCATGTTTCCAACCTAATTGACAAAAGGTTTTTCAACCATTCATATTTAACGGTTTTCCAACAATTGAAATTTCTAATATCTTCCACGAAAGTAGCATAAAAGACCCCCCAAACCCAAAGACCGTTGACATTGTAGTGGGCAAGATTTCACACAATCGCATAATTACAACTAGACAACTATCTCCTTGCTGAGGTTGTGCAACAAAAAGGCGTATGTGTAAAATTTATAATATATCGGCAAAAATAGTTTGTGTTTTGTATTTTCAAAAAGGAAAATGAGATTCTTACACTTCTTGTTTTCTCGCATTTTTATTTTGATCTTTACTAGGTAAAGTACCAGTTTTATTTTTAAATAGCGAAGCAAAAAAAAATTATTAATAAGAAAAAAGGATTACAAAGCAAACTCAAGTTGGCAAGAAACCAACAGAGAAAGCACCCAGTGGGCCTGGCCCAGAACATCGAAGGGGTCTAAATAGATATAGAAATAACAATAAAGCTTACAAGAAATCCATTATCCAAAAACTAAGAGGCATAACCCATAGACAACATGGACCAGCTTAAACAGTAACCCTACCCACCACCAACCTCGGCCACCTGAAGTGAGAGGGCCGCTGCAACACCGTCTCAGGAGCCTGTGGAACAAGCCCCTGTTGCTACCCTGAAGAATGGCCCGACTACCCCATAGCAGGCCGCCCCATCGCAACCACAGCCTCCAATACCATCCTTCACCAGCAACGAACCACCACCACCAAACGGCCCCACCACTCCACCACAACCAACCACCATCCACCTCAGAACTGTAGCCCGATCCCACCACAGAAGCCCCACTCCTAAAACCTCCAGCCTCCAACTTAGAGAAGCCACTGATGGCCAACCTCCTCCGCCTCCATACAGCCACCAAAGCCTCCACCACCACCATCCAACAAAACTTGCAAAAAATAAAACCAAAAACAACACCAGCCACCTCCAAACCAACTCCGACCACCACCCATCAAGCCGTGCACCGCCTCACACCCCAACCCAGAACTTGAACCACCACCACGACGCCGTTAGGCTAGATCCGGTTTCACCCAGTAGCGAAGCCGGCAGGAGGAACACCATCACAGGACTGCCATTAAGGGCAGAGGACAGACGTGCATCCTCCACCACCACGTCGTAGAATTGCTCACCAACAGGCCTAGCAAAAACTCAGGCGACATCCCAAACCAGACGAGATCCACAAGCCGTTTAAAATCGAGAGACGCTCAGTAGCAAAAGCAGTGGGATCTCGTTGGAAGAGTGGTGAAACAAGAAGGACAGGGAAAATGAAAGGGGAGGGGAGGAATAGAAGAAGGGAGAAGGCAAAGGGGGAGGGAGAGACGCCCCGGGGGGAGGAGGGAGGAGAGGCAGCGCCTCTTCCTGAGCAAAGAAACCCTAATCAATGAAGGGAAGAAGGGAATCACCTCTCCTAGAGAGAGAAAGGGGAAGAGGAGGAAAGTTTCAACTCCTACAGTTAGGTAAAGTACTAGTTAGTCGTGGGTGGTGTCTCAGTTGGTCGAACACTATTTGCCCCATTTGTTTGGCCTGGGTTCGATTCCCATGCCTCCTCTTCCCCTTTTCCCTAACAACAACTTGGTGCATTCTTTTGGCTTAAACTTAAAATGAGAATTGTCTTTATTTGATTTTTTTTTTTCATTTGTTAGTTTTGCGCTAAATTTTTGTAGGTTATTGATTTGTCTAGACGAATGAAAAAAGTAAAAATATTCTACTTTTACCCAAGTATTCTGAGAAATAACCATTTTTTTGCGCTAAAAAATGGTTATTTCTTGAAATACTTGGGTAAAAGTAAAGATATTTTACTTTTTCGATTCGTCTCGTCTAGACGAATCAGTAGCCGACAAAAATTTGACGCAAAATGAACAATTGCGAAAAAAATTCTCATTTTGAGTTTAAGTTAAGGTCAAAAGAATGCATCCAACTCAATGATGTATATTGTTATGACAAAAAAGAAGAGGAAAAAGTACTAGCTAGTCCATTTTGTTCGTTTTTAGAGCGAAGGGGAAATAAAACAGAAACAAAAGAAAAAGAGACAAAAAGGACTGTTGTAAGAAACAACAATGTTACGTACATTTCTATCGACCACTTTAGCCATCACTGTTCCGGCCACAATGCCAAGTAAGCTGTTGGGCCCTACCACCGAAAGAAAAGAGAAAAAAAATCAGAAATAGAAGCCACCAGCACAGCGGCAGGCGTTGATAACTTTGATCGTCAAAGGCGGCTGTGATTAAATAAAGCATTTACTCCGTATTTGACTACTCAGATTTTAATTCAGTTTTCAGTCCAAACGCGTCCTTGCGCGTTTTCCCATATCCTTCCTCCTTCCGCGCGCTTACTCAGAAAAACACTCTTCCATTAACTCAGTCGTCTCTATACAGGGAATGATTTTGGTGTTCGCGATCATTTTAAGGACATTGAAATTTTTGGCATAATTAAGGACATTGAAATTTTTGGCATAATTAAACCGTTATGAGCATAATCAAAACTCATTATAAATATAACAAAATCATAACAAGGCATAACTTGTTTGTTATGCCTTAGTTGGTTTTTATGGATATTCTCTGGTTATGCCTCGGTGTCCCGATCATTTTGAGGATAACCTAACTTTTGGCATAATTAAACCGTTATGAGTATAATCAAAACTCATTACAAATATAACAAAATCATAACAAGGCATGACTTGTTTGTTATGCTTTAGTTGTGTTTGATTATGTCTTAGTTGGTTTTTTTGATATTCCCTGGTTATGCCTTATTTGGGTTTTATTATGGTTATAATGGATTTTAGTTATATTCATAATGGTGAAATTGTACCAACAATTTCGATGTCTCCAAAATAACTGGGACACCGTGGCATCATCTCGCATCATCTCTCTATATAATCCTCAACTACTTCCCACTCCGACAGAATCACAACCTCATTTCCTAGAGAGAGAGGGAGAGACTTTGAGATACAGTATATACGAACTAGTCCACAAACTAGATTTTCTAGAGAGAGAAAGAGAGAGAGAGAGCGAGAGAAACAGAGAGTAATAATGGCAGACGTCGTCAACAGTAACACAGCCGCCGGTCAATTCCCGGATTTTCCGGCAGTTCCGGTGAACGGAGGGCAGTTCATTCAGTACAACATATTCGGAAACCTATTCGAGATTACGACTAAGTACCGGCCGCCGATCATGCCCATCGGTCGTGGTGCTTATGGAATTGTCTGGTAATGAATTGGTCAATTTAAAAAATGGTGAATTTGGATTTGGGTGCCGTTTGGCTAAATTAATTTGTCTTTAAAAACATCGTTAGTAGTATTATTTATTTTTAGTGATCTTCTGTTTAGATTTTTTTTTTTATCGAAATTTGCTAATGATTCGCAGAAAAATATAAAGTATGAACAGAAGTTGAAAATTATTTAGATAGGAGTAGATCGATACTAAAGATCATAGAAGAAGCTATTTTAAAAAATGGAGGTAATTTTTAAAATTTTTTTGTCCACACAAATGATTAATTGAAGAAACTTCTAGCAAATCTAACAGAATTTCAGGGAAGGAGGAAAGAAAAAAAAATGCCGAATGCAATTTTTTTCTCAGTCCATTTGTGTTGTTAGATTGTGCTTTGACCTGTTTTTTTTTTTCTTGAATTGATACTACTTTGGTATATTGATTTGTGTGGTGTTTGATTTTGATTGTGAAGCTCGGTGATGAATTCGGAGACGAATGAGATGGTTGCGGTTAAGAAGATTGCCAATGCTTTCGATAACTTCATGGATGCAAAGCGTACGCTCCGGGAGATTAAGCTTCTTCGCCATTTGGATCACGAAAATGTAAGTGCTTGCTTGGTTAAACCTTGTTCTTCTGTTAACTTCGCTTGTTAATTTCTTTATATATATATATATATATATATATATATATATAAATGGAAAAACCTCGCTTGTTAATCCTTGTTTACCCGGATTTTTTGAATGGGTTGGCACCGTTCAATTGAAGCCCAACTGAGTAGAATTGTTGCACGCTAAGTCACGTGATCGTTCAGTCGGATCCTCCGGCCCCTGTCTTCAATCCTTGCTCTCGCAAATTTAGTAGTTTAAAAATTTTTGAAAGACACCTTTCACATTCGCAATCCTGCTCACCCCACGCTTGCGCACACCCACGTAGGTTGCATGTTGTTTGTAGAAATATGAAAAGAATACCTCCGACTCTGCTTGTCTATTAAGAGCATCTCCCCTGGTTACCCAATTTTTTTGACCAGAATCAAAATCTAGAAAGAAAAAAAAACCTTCCTAAAATCCACTCCAGACCCAAATATATATCGAATTGAGTTTTACTCAAATCAAATGGAGAGAGGGTCAAAATTTTACTCAATTTTTATGAGGCCGTTCCTACTTCTCAAATTTACAATATGTCATTGACTAAACATCTACTAAAATTTATGCTTGGGTTTCGATTAACCCTTTGAAGTGTTTCATATGAAACAAAGCTTTTGCTCATATTTTTACTCAAATTTGAGTAAAATTTTGGGTAAGGCCCAGAAATGCTCTGACAAACTCAGATACCGTTTCTTTATTTGGCAAGTTCCATGCAAAAGGAAAATTTTGTCACATGTTAAAGAATCTACACTACCTTAATCCAACCTAACAACCTATCACTAAATGTACTATCAACTGCACTTAACTTTCTCACAGTATGTAAGTGCAGTTACACAATCGTACGGTCAATTATCATGATGTGCAAAACATATACTCAAACGACCCACCCGCATTTGGCTCTTTACATGGCTTATAACTTCTTCTTTGGTCTCAAGAAGTTATGCCAGAATAACTTAATGAAGCTGACAAATTCAAATTTTAGAATTTATATTTTGGATGTTTTTGCCTCTACTTTAAATAATCAGTTTTCACAACTGCAATAGGTTTTCTTATAGTTATGTAGTTTGTGTTCACTGTAAGAAATTATCTTTTATTGCAGAGAGCAAATGATCAGTATTCTCTGCTAAAATCTACATCTACTCAAAACTTAAACGCATTATTCATTTTATCCGGTCGTACTTTGTAACCTAATCTGTTCACATAGCAAGAAAAGTCACACAAAAGCAAGAAAAGTGGCCTTTTCTGTCCATGTGTTACAGTTTTTACACCAACGGAATCAAAGTACTTTCGAAAGTTATTACCATTGATTTTTTCCTTTTCCTTTTGAATTAGGTCATAGCTATAAAAGATGTAGTTCCTCCAGCACTGAGGAGAGAATTTTCTGATGTCTACATTGTCAATGAGCTCATGGACACTGATCTTCACCAAATAATTCGCTCTAATCAAGGGTTATCAGAGGAACACTGTCAGGTAAGTTACACTTTTTTAACTTATAAGATCAATGATTTTCCTATAAATGAATCAATTACAAATGATAAAGTTCTTATTTTGTGATTTGAATCTCTTTGCAGTACTTCTTGTATCAGATCCTCCGAGGGCTGAAATACATACATTCTGCAAATGTTATTCATAGGGATTTGAAACCCAGCAATCTTTTGGTGAATGCAAATTGTGATCTGAAGATCATTGATTTTGGTCTTGCTCGACCGACTTCAGAGAACGAGTTCATGACTGAATATGTGGTCACCAGATGGTACAGGGCACCTGAGCTGTTGTTGAACTCTTCTGAGTATACTACTGCCATTGATGTGTGGTCTGTGGGTTGCATCTTTATGGAGCTTATGAACAGAAAGCCTTTGTTTGCCGGAAGAGACCAGGTGCATCAGATGCGCTTGGTGACTGAGGTAAAATGAAATTCAAGCCATCAAATTAACTCGCTAATATCAGTGTTTCTATTGGGTATCATTTTTGCATTCTGTTCTTGCTTTCATTTTCGCGAAAACATAGATAACTTTGTTTGGCAAATATGATGTTTCGGATTGTTGAGAGTTTTTCTTGCACAAAAGAATGAGCATTTTCGGACTTTGATCCAATGAAAAGTCCATACCTTAGTTTCTAGGAGATTGAATGCATCTTATTGAATATTTTCCGTCTTTGGTTTGGATTGAGCAGGCTTAAATTTTTTTCAATCGTTAGTTCCTCATTGAGTTGAATTACCAAAGATTTTAACCTAGTAAAAGTATCACACTATAGTGAGAGAGCCTTTTTATTCCAAGTGAGCATACATTTGGATTGTGATGTTTTATTTTGAGTATTGAGCTTATTAGATGAATGCTCATGGATTCTTTTACTTTTTCTTAGCTTCTTGGCACACCCTCAGAATCGGATCTTGGGTTTGTTAGGAGTGAAGATGCAAGAAGATATATCCATCAACTTCCCCGACATCCCCGACAGCAGTTAGCTAACGTATTCCCACATGTCCATCCGTTGGCCATCGATCTCGTTGATAAAATGCTGACATTTGATCCAGCGAAAAGAATTACTGGTAATTTCATATCTTTCCAGCTAGCTCAAATCTCAAATAGAAATGGTTTTGATACTAATGATATCATAGTACTTAAATTGGACTTTGTTACCTCATTTCAACAAATGAGGGCTTCAAGATTTTCAGGCAGCCCTAACTTTTCCAGGGATATAGAATTATAGGTTGCATAATATGTCGGTTCAGAGTAAAGTTGTTTTACAGTGTTGATTTAAATTCATTGCGACACTTTCAAAAGAACCATAACAATGTCTTATATGGGCTGGGTTCATCTGAATCTATCAAAAGTTTTCGTATCATTTTCATGTGATCAGAAAATATTATGTCCCATTTGATCGTAACTTTTGAAATTTTACCATTGGTTTTTTTGTTTCTGAAACGTGAAATTTGTCTTTGGCTACAGTCGAAGAAGCACTAGCCCATCCATACCTTGCAAGATTACACGATGTAGCTGACGAACCGGTGTGCCTAGAGCCATTCTCCTTCGATTTCGAGCAAGCCACGGGAGAAGAGCAGATCAAGGACATGATTTACCAGGAGGCCATATCACTCAATCCAGAGTATGCGTAACTCTCACTTCCTTCTTTATAGAGAAGATTACCGCAAACCCAAATGTTGCAACTACTGTACCCATTATATGTTGTATACTCATCTTCGGATTCGGAATAAGCACGAGGAAGATGCATAGGAGTAATTGGCTAGGATCTGGCTTCTATATTTATAAAAGCCAGTTAGCTTAGCAGGTTCTGCTTTGACTTTATAGGAAGCGGTTCTTCTCTTGAATTTTTTTGTTTGTTTGTTCAGATTTTATTTGTTTGATGAATTTGTAAGGAGATTATGGACATCAGAATGTACGGCTATTTTGTTGTACAGTAACACGAATTGATGCTAATATATTATCAAGGGGAAGAATTTCCATTGTTATTTCCTTTGGTCCTGTTTTAAATTTGTGGTATATTGAGTATTATTTCATCCAGTTTTGTTTAAATGTAAATTTTTCCGTTTTCAGTTTTTCCACCTAGTGGCTATATTTACGCTTAATGATGTTTGATGAGTCAGTGGTTAATAATCCCATACAATAACACAGTTGAGCTTGCATTGTTTGATGAGTAGGTGGTTAATAATCCCACATAATAAAACAGTCTAACAGACGATTTTGTTCGGATGCAACTAATATACCATGCCAGTGCGATGACGCAGTTTAACAAACCAATCACAATACCTGTTAGAAGCTAAATGTGGGCAGCAGTTGCACTGAGAGGAGTCAATCCGTTGTAATTAACCATTGCACCATCTGGGGGTTCTAACAGGTAGATGGTTCGTTGTGCCACATCAGCACGTCTACTATGACATGCTGAAGTGGCGCGACAGTTGCGTCCACAATTTGATGCGGTGCAACAGTTATGTCCGAATTTTCTTCCAGATTAGACCCAAATGTCTAACAAGACAAAGCTACGCTGTCAAAGGCCCTGGGGATAAGAAAACCAAGATTATCCTGCACCTCACATGTTATTGGATCCAAAAATTTCCTTTACTGCTGCTAAAACACAACTTGATACACATACTGCAAAGATTCAGATCACCTAGACCTCCTTACAAATAACATCAAGAGAACCATAATGTTCCCCCGATCTAGCGATCCAGATTCATCTTACGTATCTCCGGAACAACTTGGAACCATATCAAACATAAACGGTGTACATCAAAGAAGGAATACCCAAACAAAATAAGAAACGCATTCCACTTTTTGACACAGCACAAACTAGTATAGTTTTTTTTTTTTGACACTAACTCTAGCTAATGTTGCACTCATTGGCGCTTCCCTCATCGGAAGAGGCATCCTCTGAAATTCCGGAATAAGGTTCTTCATGTTCTTCATCGCTATCATCATCAGCTCTATTGTACCTTCTTTCAATATAAGACAATGCCTGCCTCCTGTGCAACCGCAAAACATGCATGATCATATCTGGGGTAAGCGTAACATGTGAGTTCTCCTCTCTGCCTCGCTTATTAGACTCCATAATCTGTTCAAAATAAACAAACTGTTGAAACATGTAATCAACAACAACTGACGTGCCCAAAGTGATCTTTCTCTATAACCACTTATGCAGTGCTGGATCTTGAATTTCTGGGAGAAATTAAAAGAGTTAAGGTATTCCGACGAAATCAAAAACAATTCCCATCTCTTCCCTTCACAAATCCAATATCCAAACATACCATAAGTTCTATTTTCCCCTTCCTTTTCGTTTTGCCCCACAAATTCAAGATCCAAACACAGCTTAAGTTGAAACAGAAGGGTAAAACATTTAGAAGATACCTCTTGTACATCGTGAGGGAGAGGAACAACATCACTTGATACAGGAGCCCAGACCTTTATATTCTGTTCTATTCCAGAGGAAGCAATAACGGGCATATTTGGATGGGGTTCCACTTGATTTACTATGTCCCGATCACCTACCATTAAACGCACGAGTTCTGCTCCTTTCTTCTTCCATATAAATATGTGGCCGCAATCAGACCCACTCATGACATATTCATCATGAGGACCAAAGAAACTCACTCCTTTAACTGTTCGCGAGTTCCTATGCCCCACATAAGCTTGTGGTTCTTCCAGTTTCTGCAAATCCTCGCGTGGTATTGACAAGGGGGAGGGACCCATCCCCGTGTTCTTCTGAAATAAATAAATGAGCTCGTCGTCGTAAGAGACGAGTAGTTCACTTGTGTTTGAGAATGCCAATGACGTTATGTGAACATCATGGGTCTCAATCAGGTGATGAGGACAAAAGGTATTGACGGGTTTATCTAAGTTACTTGACGAGTCCCTTTGGTACTTTCTAATGTCGTAGACACGTGCGTATTTGTCAGAACCTCCTACAGCAAAGTAATTAGGGTTTCTTGGGTCGATCACAAGTGCATTCAACCTTATACTGCCAGAAGACTGCTTGTTTTCTGTGAACGAGGAGCAACTGAAAAGCTTTCTTGCAGAATTACTTCGTAGATCGAACTGCAAAACATAATCAAGTTCTCTGATATTAAAGGCAAATTGAGGTTTTAAAGCAAACATTAGTAAGATAACGCACATGTTGAACAAGGCCATCCTCGCCACAGCTATATAATATGTAGGGATTTCCGGGCTCCAAAGCAAGATTATGAATCCGGCCTTGGTGCTTTCCTAACCTTTTCGTTTCTGCTTCGCCATTCTCCTTCACCAGACCAAGTCTGACCTGCAAAAAAAAGGAGAATGTTCCCAATGGTAAGAAAGGGAGACCGGAAGAGAAACAGGGTCCTGTTGGTTTAAACCGGGTTATTTGGCAACAGAAGAAAACGTCATTTTGAAAGTCAACGATATAATAAAGCAGGATGAATCTGAAAGGACAGCTATCTAGCCTCAGCCCCGCAGAAACCTTGTCCCAATTACCTGCGCTCAACTACTCATACATTGTTGCCACACTTTAGTTATGTCAAATACCATCACTTCACTTAAATGAGGAAACAGACGCAATGCAGTGTAACGATTTGTTTCCCCTATCACCAATATTCACATTGTCCACTTTATCTGCTTTTGTGGTGTTTCTCATCGTTTTTAAATGAATGTACAGCATAATGAAAAGTCATCGCTTTTCGTAAAGGTAAAAACACTGGCCACAAAGCCCGACCATGCAGAATTAGGTCTTGGCGCCATTTTGGCAAAATAAGGCAAAAGCTTCAGTCAGTTCCCAGTCTATGCATGAATGCAGACGGATAAAACTCAAGGATAGTATAAAAATACTATACCTTAACTTTAAGTCAAGTAATCCAGATAACTTTCCAAACTACAACCAAACTAACAAGAACTTTCGTAAAACCCCCCAAATTGTGGTACATGTTGTTCACCAAAATAATATCGTGCAAACAAGTAAAAGCATGGGAGAGAGGGTGACAAACCAATGCAATCAACATACCTGGCCATCAGCTGCAGAAGTTACTATTTTCCGATCATTGGTAAAAGGCATGATCTTGACCTGGAATATGTTGTCGAAGTGGCCAGAAGGATATGAAAGTTCTAATGTTTTAGTAGCCCAATTCCAGATCTTAACTTCTTGATCGTCAGAACCTGACACGAGAAGGTCACCAGCGGAGTTGAATTGAATTGTGTTTACACAACCGTCGTGACCGTTTAACTTGCCATACAGATCAATTTGCTTCACAAGGACCTGTACCAACAACCAAAGCAATAATACATCCAAGCATGTGATTTTGTCTAGCACAAAAATGTAAGCATAGCACCCCCAGAAAATGTATGCCTACATTTGCAACAAAAACCTGATTTGGGATGGAATTACATCTTTTCTTCCTATATTAACACTTGAGGCATGCAAAACAACATATATGGCCTACCCAAAAACAAAAAAGAAGTTATACGGGTCCAGTACAGAAACACGGCCAGAAAAGAAATTGTTAAAGGCATTTCAGAACACCAGATGGTCTTGAACTTTGTAACATGGACTCAGGTATCCTTGCCGAGTAGGGGTATGTGCCCAATTGCCGCATTCACATAATTCATGGCACCTGGATACTACAAAGTATTCATATTACAGCCGAGCAAAAAAAAAAGTTATTCATAGACAAGTTTTGAAAGTGACATAGATCATGTCATGCATGATATGAGAGCTTTATGGACAAGGTTACAGTAAACTTGAGCACGAATATTTATTAAAATATTTTACGTGAATATACAAATAAAAACATTAGAGACGTATCTCATAAATCATGAAACTAATTGACTGTTACGTCCTACAACCATACTTGATATATAACCACTAGATTAAAATGAAGCAACCAAACACCCCCCGACTACCCAATTGAGATACAGTTCTCCATCCATGAGGTAATTCTTCTTAGCAAAGACTACTCAATTCATAGAAGCACGGAAAGAACTAAGAAAAAACCCATCCCCAAAATAGACTAAGACCCAACAAGAATTAGGAAGCATAAAAACTTCCACATGGTTTAGCATATAAAACCAAATTAAATGCATACACTCACAAAATTCTACTATTCAGGGATTAGTAAACATTAGATGCTGAAATTTTCAAACCAGTGCTCCTATTTTCTTATATAGATAATCAAGTGTGTGAGTGTGAGTGTGTGTGTGTGTGTGTGAGAGAGAGAGAGAGAGAGAGAGAGAGAGAGAGAGAGAGAGAGAGAGACCTCAGAAGTTGAAATTCGCCTAGCGAAAGTGCGGGGTCGAGATAAACCCATCTCTCTCCTGAAAATCTCTGCAAAACCGCACCCGAAACCCCTAGAACCAGGTTCCATTTAGCTGAGTTGCACCGAATCTCAAATTGTCTGGATACTGTCTGCGTACAATTGAGAGAGAGAGAGAGAGAGAGAGAGTGTGAACATTCAAGAACGAGGTTGTGATGAAAATTCGATATTCGGAACAAGGGAAACAATCTTTGTATCACTTCACACTCAATAAGACGGAGTCCGCAGATACTATATACCCAATATGTAAAACCCACCCCTATTATGAGCGCAGGCGTGTAATTGAATGTGATATTAGAATTATTGCATGAGAAACAAATAAAATGGAATACATTAGAAAAAACTATTCGGAACATTATACCGTAAAGAGTAGGGGCGGAGCCATTAAGAGTCAAGGGGGGCGGCCGACCCCGCTGCCTCTCAATTTTTTTAAGAGAATGGTATAATTTTTACACAATTTTTACTCATTTGACTTCCCTTTAAAATTCATTTTTGTCCCAACTCATATGAGTAGAATTCATTTTTTCATTCAACCCCATTTAAAAAAAATCCTGGCTCCGCCCTTGATAAAGAGGATGCGAATCCGAAAAGTTTCTCCGAAAATGTTCTAGAAAATAAGTTAGTGGTTCAAATTTATTTGGAATTTTGGGAGTCTTATACATTATGCTGAATCTCGATCATTAATTTTATTTTTCATAACATTTTTGGCAAAACGTTTTAGGGTTCATAGAATTATTGCACGGTAAAAGGCACCACTATTTCTCCATTATCTAGCAATCTCCTTTACAATGGATTAATGATGTTTATATTTAAATAAAATAATTGAGTTTTTTTTGGGTACATTAAATAATCAAGATTAGCCCACCATAACTTCATCTAGCATTTTGGAGGTGTTTTATGTTGTAATAATTTGAAAGAAAAAAATTGATTAAATGTTGGCATCTATTAGTACAAATTTTACTTTCAGAATTTAACGGTGAAATGGTTTACACTCAAAATTTCTTTTATTTAGTTATTCGAATCATCAGATAGAATCATTTTCAATTAGTTTCTTAAAAAAATAAGTATTTATTTACAATTTTTAAACTTAAAAATGATGAACTTACTGAAAGAATTTTGTACAATATGAATCTTATTTAATAAATCTCGATGAAATCTTTTGAACGGAGCAAAAAAAATCAAAAAAATATTTTCTTAAATACATTATTTTTAAGCTTTAAAATTGTAAATAAATACTCCCTCCATCCCAAAATATTTGTCTGGTCTGCAAAACAAGAACTTAAAAATAATACAAATTTTTCAAGAAAAACTCAAACTTTTTTTAACAATTTGCTAGATATTCATGAGTTCCTTTAATTGATAAAAAAAAAAAAATTTAAAGTTTTTTTTAAATAACTTTTAAAAAAAGTTATTTAAAAGTTAGTATTTATAACTTTTTTTGACAATTTACGAATTTTTTCTTGTAAAAAATATATTATTTATAAGTTCTCGTTTTGCGAACGGGACAATTATTTTAGAAACTACATAATAAATGATACAAGAGATAATCACATGAGAGAACCTTTACAGTGGAAAACATTTTTAAGACCTTTTTCTATTCCTTCTCCCTTCTACTTTATACAAGAATATTATGAGGGCAAAAATTGCTCTCTCAGACGAAATTCTTTGTTGAAAGGTCGACTTTCCAACTTCTATAGCGTCAACTTCACTTCGATACTTATCTAATGTTCAGAATCCTAGCCACCATTATTAAGCTATATTTTCACATTTTGTCCAGCTTCTTATGGTATAGAATTAATGCATTTTTAACCCAATACGCTTTTACCATTTTCTAACGGATTTGGTCGAGATTGGCTTCATTTTAAAATTAGGAGGTCAAAGTCGGAACAACCATTTTATTCCATTCTTCCAATGGAGGAGGGTTCTGGAAAAAAAAACCCTCCTTTCGTTAAAAAATGCGGGGAGTCAAAATTTACTATGTTTATAACAAATGGGATACGGCCCATGATCGATCGATTCAACACAAGTTGTAAAATCAAATACTAACAAATACTGATTCATGCGTAAGTCAGGCAATAAAATCTGACCGGACGGTCCGGACCCTTCTAAATATTTTCATCGACGGATGGGCAGAATTACCAGCAAAATCCACACCAGCAAGTGTGCGTATAATTGTGTAAATTTCTATAGATATGCTGTCCAAAACAATAGCATCCCAAGGGGAAAGAAAGTGAAAAAAAAAACCAGAAAATTACTAGCCCTCCCGTGCAGAATCCTTCTATACATGCATACCCACACCCCATAAGAATCAAGCTAGGGTTTTACATTTCTAAACTAATCGATCCGTATGGCTCTAAAGTAAAAGTGATTTCTTACCAGCCAAAATTTTGCGTTAAAGAAGAGTGGATCCACTCTCCGCTTTTACCTTTGCCGGAAGTAACAGTTGTTTTATCTATACGCTTTCTTCTTTGCATATAAGTCTAGAATGGGGAGTGGAATGAGCTAATCGTCGGCGTCAGTTAACGAAGCAAAGGAGAAAGGTCTGAACTTGTAGCCATCGCCGTGATAAAACTTGTTCATGAATTCCACCCAATGGAGACGCAAGGCATGAAGGAAAGCACTAAGGGTCTCCATCATTAGTAATATGAAGGCTGTTGCAAAGGCAAAAACCGCCAAACCAACCAACCGAATGATGATGCTGTCATACCTGCACTAATCACACCATTCATCGAAATAAAATAGTTTTTTTTTTTTTTGATCAATCGAAATAAAATAGTTAAGACCCTAGTGTCATCTGAAGTAAGCGCATGGTAGAAGAAAATAAGAAGGCGCTAGGTGAATAGTTCCAAAAATTGAGATTGTGCCTAATATTGGATCCATCGAAAAGAAGAGCCAATTAATGTAATAGCCTCTTACGGTTTATTTGTTATCACTATACTGTAATTTTTATTAGTGAATTTGTCCACAAAAAGAGCCACTAAAGAGATGTCCCGTGTCCACTGCAATGGAAGATTAAGAGATGGCAGAAGAACATCCAATAGGATAAGCTTGGCTAATAAACTTACCCCCAGGCAAGGAGGAGGACTTTCTCATAGAAAACAGTTGACAATTCAGAATGGGCCAAGCTGTAACAGCAGCAGCAGATATTAACCATGAGATACTATCGGAATAAATGGAAGGCGACTATGAATAGTAGAAAATCAAAATATATACCTTAAAGCCCAAAGCCGAAGGTATGAAGCGGTATTGGAAACGGAACCAAGAACAAACTCAATAGAATGTATCATTTGATGTACGAAGACCTCGCTGAAATTGAAATCCTCGTCATGTTGCCTTGCGAAATCTGGTTCAACATCCATATCCATCTCTGAGGTTCCAAGCATCTTATATGTACGCCCTTGAAATCTCTAAAAAAACATAGTGCCACAGAAGAAATAATTAATACCAATTTCATGAAAACGAAGCCCTTCTAGCAACTTCCCCTCCATTTAAGGTTACCGTTAGATGAAAGACTGAAACGTCGAACAAGAAGCACTCTAATTCAGATAGTGGAAGGACAAAAATGTCTGCAAACAAGAGGTTTGCTAGATGTACAAGATTGCTGTCACAAGAAAAACAGCTCCACCATTTCAATGAGCAGAGACTTGAAGATTTCATTGACCAGAAGAGCGATCCAGTTTTACAAATGATGCCCTAGGGCAATTACAGAAGGTTCTGAAGAAACAAGGAAAACAACTGCTACAAGCATAAACACTAAGCGAGGATAAGTTCTGAAGTTATATTCAGGAAAGGGGTAGAAACCTAGAAAATTCGACGACAAAGAGTACCTCAGAGTGAAGCTTCTTCAAAATGAATGGTTTTGGAAAAAGCATCCATGGAACTGCAATAATTGCCAAAAGCAACAATATGATCTGCAAAAGATCTACATGAATCAATCGAAAACAAACAACAATGGAAAACAAATAACTTGAGCTCAAACAAACTATGAAGGAATGAAAAAGGATCATGCCTGAAGTACTTTCTGGCCCGGAAACAACTGATTGTCACCAAGATCCTCAAATGGACTCAGAAACATGTATATCATTACATGATAGAGGTCAGCTTGAGAACCGGTGCACCACTTGACGACAATAAGCATTGATAGATACCCAAAAAGACTGTTTAGAAAGATCATCTGTGGCAAAAACTGATACCTAAGAACAAAGCAAAAGGTATGTACCATGGTCATCTAGTTAGCGTTAGATGGTGCACATCTGGGGAAACAGTGGGAAAGAGAGGGGAGCAATACACACCTAAAATCCAGTGAATTATGAAAGAAGCGAGCATTGAAGTAACTTAATATGATTCCTAGGTTCATCTGGGTGACACCCAATAAAATAGACATCTTCATTTTGAGAGAGTTCAAGAAAGGAAGCTCTGAACGACTTCCACGCCAGCTGGGATCGACTCCAAACGGGTATGCATCTTGGAATTTCACCAATCCAACAGAATGTGCATCACTATCAAAGAAAAAGTTGTTGTCAAGTATCTCACAGCTTAAAATTACATTCAAAAAGAAATGAGACACAGAAAAAATGGAAATAACATCGAAAAAAATGTGGTATTCAACATAACATATAATAATTAAAAAACCACTTATCAATTTCAAGGATGGGTCATTGGATTGGAAAACCACGTGTGCTTGATTTTGAGTAGAAGATGCCCCACTTATAATTTGTCCGAATAAGTCTGATATGACCAGAATGACCCATGTTGTTGATATAACACCAATTGAAATGTTAAGAAGCACAACGCCTCTAAGAAACACTGATAGGTGTCAACACAGGCAGATGCAGTCAATTTTCTTCTTTTTTTGGTAAACGAAAATATGAGGAGAAGTTGGGTCTTGGCTGGGAACCTAACTCAATTTGCTCTCCTTTATATGATCCCACTAATTGCAATAATGCCATGATAAAAATACAAAACTCTCTCTCTCTCTCTCTCTCTCTCTCTCTGGCTTTGATTTCTATTTTGATTGTTCTTGTTGCGGAACTGAATGAATGACCAATGTCTAATAGAAACAGATTTTTTTTATGACGTTGACAACTATACAGTCAGGCAAAACTTTCAGAAGACTAAATATGATGAAAACCCTTTGGGGTCAATTGTGAACACTTTTTAAAATGAATCTACTATAATTTTTGTGCTTATGTTTGGAATCTTCTGGAATGTTCCAATAACAAAATTTGTGCTTAATGAATGTTTGAACTTATTACGTTCTCGTTACAAGGGATTGTGAGAATTTTTTTCAAGGTCATTGTAGTGGCTTTGGTTAATGGGTTCGGTCACCTCACCGAGCCATGTTGAACCGAGGTCCCACAAGGGCACCAGCCCATGACTTGGCGAAGGCTTGGGAAGGGTCTGGTACTTTACTCGGTTAAATGGTCAGGAAGGGGATCCCGGTAGAGGCTTCGGCGGGGGCTAAGAGCACAAAGCGTACTCGGTCCAGAGCCCCCAAAGCCGCCTCAAGGAAAGTAGTTACGCCAGGAGGGACCCATTAGGATTGTGCAGCAAGCGTAATCATTGGGGGATTGACTTGGCCATCTGCTCAGTAACCGCCTTATCCCTTACGTCGTATATGACGTCACCCGAGGTGGTTATCCAAGCGTCCCCTCTACGCGGTAGCTTGGAGGCCAAGCAAACCAAGGTCTATAAATACAAAGGGATACTAACCTAGAGAGGTATGCCATTTTACCCTAACCCTAGACCTAAACACTTCTCCCTACATCTAACTTGATCGTTAGAGGGTCACTGGGCAGCCATTGCCCTAGTGACTAGTGACTTGTGGCAGGTCCGGCGGAAGGAACACGGAGCTACAGAGGAAGGATCCTAAACCGAACCACGGTCAAGATCCCGTCAAATCGAACCCCTACAGTCATGCTCAAGGGGTGACCCCTCTCTAGGAAATTCTTGAATCCGCCATTGGGTGTCAAGAAGCGCACGCCCAAATGTGTATTATCACTTCTTAAATAGTTTACGAAAGGGTGTGTCTTGGAGAATAGGAATGCAAGTACCCAGTCACTCCTTCAGAACTTTTTTAATCAAAAACATGGTAACCTAGAACTTATTTAGTTCGGCAATAACGCTTTTTGATAGATATCACAACTATCGGTTCACTGATCTATAGATACAAGCTACTTGGCTACATGTGAGTGTCATCAACTACTATAGCAACCGTCGCCTACATATATTTCTGAGTTTCTATCCAGTAGGTGATCCAACAGGAGTGAAAGCTTTGACTATGAAAATTGTTCATCATGTAGGCAGTAGGCCCTATAGAGGAAATCATATGTGCGAAAAAGAATTGTTGATTGGACAGAAGTAGCTATATGATCAGATCACATTTGTCTTTAACAATGGTAGACAAGCATGATTTTATCAACAAACTGGCCATTTTTTAAGACAAAATGATATGATCAGGTGGCTAACATCGCCCGACCAACTTTTTTTTTCAAGGGCTAACTTGTTCCCCGTGCTGTAAGCGTAAACGGTTCAGACCACTGACATAGGCCTGAGGTGAGCCCCACTGAGTGGAACTAAACCTCTCCACTTGGATTACCAACCGGAGAGAAAATCAACCATGATAAATGCTATCCCCAAATTTTACAACAATAATAGCATTTTATGACATGGGTTTACACAGACACTGAGAAGACATCGTGTATCTACAATCCGCTTGGATCGTTTACTACAGGTCCCACATTGATATCTGTGCACCCATTGTCTTTGTGAATAGTACCTCTCATCTACAATACTTGGAAGATGAGAAAGATCTTAGTTTGCTCTAATTTGAAGACTATTGACAGAAGAAAAAATAGTAGGACAAGATATACCTGCATGCAGCATCTCGGCATTTGTAAGCAGAACCTCCAAATATATGATAGGGAACAGAAAAGAACTCATTGTAAATGAGCCCACAGTAAATCGAAAACAGAGACATCAAAAGAAGCAAATAGCGGCCGCCAAATACCATCTCCATAATACTCCCAAGTTTCTGAAAGGAAGTTAATAGATAGTATTGTAATGGCACAGCAAAGCTGTACATTTTCAATTGGTAAACTATACACGTAGGAAATTATATGTCGCACAATTTTCAATCGGAAAACTATACACCAAGGAGATTATATGTAGCATAATTTAAACTAAAAGAGAAATATTCGACGATTACTTCTCAGCTTCCAAAAACAAGAATATGCTGGAAAAGAGAACATACCTGTGACCCAAGCTTGCGTTCGCGGGATATAAGGAATAAGGCTCCCAACAACAAACATATTCCATGACCCCAGTCCCCAAACATCACAGCGAAAAGAAATGGGAATGTAATAATAGTATACACCGCCGGATTTGCTTCCTGATATCTAGCAACACTGCCATAAAAGGTAACCATATTAGTATCTTGTCCAGTTCTGCAAGTGCTCACAAATTCAATCACGGGAACACTCAAAGGATATAGTTCCGCAGAAAAACAGTGAACCCAAGGTTAAACAATTTTAGAAAAAAAATTCACATCGACCACCAGATACATAAGTAAAACAAATCGGAGCAAAAAAATTATGCTGAAGATCATAAACATATGCTGGTAAGTTACTTCTTTTTCAATCCTTTAGGGTGCAAGTGCTCACAAATTCAATCACAGGAACACTCAAAGGATATAGTTCCGCAGAAAAACAGTGAACCCAAGGTTAAACAATTTTAGAAAAAAAATTCACATCAACCACCAGATACAAAAGTAAAACAAATCGGAGCAAAAAATTTATGCTATAGATCATAAACATATGCTGGTAAGTTACTTCTTTTTCAATTCTTTAGGGCAAAACTTGCAAAACACATGGCTACCAACAATGGGTTCCTTCTTTACTGCGGAAATAAACTATTTTAGGCAGGAGAAAGATATGACAGCTCAGTGCAATATAGAGTTGGCTGAGCTTCCATAATCGTTATCCAACACAGCCACAGTAAGAGAGAAACAGATGAGCTATAGCACTCCATACAAAACAAAATTCCTTCTTTTGTGGGCAGGCATATGGTGACAGTTGAAACCACAGAATAGCATGTATCAAAATTTCATCCAATATGGTATTCGGAAGAAATGATGCTCTGTTGTAACATTAACTGTTGTTTTAAAGAGCAAGAAAGAAATATATTACCCATATGCATCAACAATTTCCTGAAATGAATTCGTAAAGCGGTTGGTTCTAAAGTATGTTGGAGGTGATTCCACAGCATCCATCGCATGAAATACGACACCCACTTGTGAATTGCTATCAAATGTTGCCCGTTGCAACACTTCCTGAATCTGAACATGATAAAACCTAATCATTATGGAGACTTCAGACTACAGTAAAATACAAGGGAGCCAACTCAAGATATTTTACCCAAAAAAAAAAAAAAAAAGATAAGAAGAAAGGGAAGTACCTGAGTTTTTGCAAAAATTGGGCACCAGCCCTCTCCAACAAGACACTTTTTGGTCACGTCAAAATTAAGCATATTCAACGTATCATACACAGCCTTTTCCATTCTAACCTAGAGAGGAGATATGCATTGAACTTACTATTTAGGAACAAGTACAAGAGATGCCTTCCAGCCTTGGAAATTTAAAGGTCACACTGCCCAGTGGAAGATAACAAGAACCAGAAGGTAGTCAAACTTACCATGTCAATCCATTTTGATAGCTGAGATCCGATAAATGTTAGAGCATTATTTCGGTGACGGATACCAGAGTCCAAGGTGGCTTCCAATTCAGAGAGACGAGACAAAACCTGCAACCAAGAAGTTGCAAGCGCAGGGCAGTTAGAATCTATGAGTCTATGATCAAGGTAGCGTATATCAAAGCCCATTCAGCTCATTGGGCTAAAGTTTAGCTAAGTTGCATTGACATTAATGCCGAATTTTGACAGCCTTCATCAAATGTCCATTGGTATGAGCTGCATATTGTGATTCTAGGAAAAGGAAAAAAAAGGAAAACCAAATCTGAACACCACTTTCCTTTATATAATGTGCAATTAGTTGCCACAGAAATGTCAGGGAAGTGTGGAATGTGGATTCTTTCCCTTTCCTTCATTTGTTTGGCGGTATCCTAAAAACGGAGTCTTTTCCACAAAACTCCTTGAAATGAAATCTCTCAACCAAACAAGTTCAAGAAAACCAAATGAAACTAATGATACCCGAAACCAACTGAAAATGATAGTCTCAAGAAAAATGTATCATTTGGCTTCATAATTTTCTAACTTCTTTAGCTTTATTCTTCACAAGACTCACTTTCCTGTATCATATTCTTGGCAACCAATGGGGGAAAACAGAAGAAAAAAGTCTGACACAAATTTATCTTTTTACAAGGAGACTTTACATGATCTGCTAGTAAAATATAAAAAATGTAATAATCAGGCCATCGAACTATATTTCTCACATGCAAGAAAATGCAGTCCATCACTTTAGTAGCATACCACTCGATTTAGTTGCCTCTGTTCTGTTATATCTTCAGGTATAGAATAGCAATTTGCACCAAATGCTTCACAAATTCTCAGCATTTTTGTTTTTGCCTGCTCCCCTGAGAAGAACACCACAAATGCCATTTTCTCAACCTGCACAGCCAATATCTAAAAAGTCAAATATGCTGAACACAAAAACTAAAGCCATATTCTTCAAGGAAATAGAAACAAACATAGCACTCTCTGGGAGAAGAAAGCAATACAGCAAAGAAGCAGATTATAGGCTCTTAAAAGAAATAAGTTAAAAGAAAAAAGATGACCATTTCAGTTGATACAGGATCCAGGATTTTTTCATCAGCTGGTGCCTGACTGAAAAGCATGTTGCCTCTTGTAGCCCGAAACAACATCCGCTCAAACATAAGAACTTTCGATCTAATGATAATGCCACTAATGAAGCTTAAACCAGATTGATTTGACGGTCCTGGTCTCATCTCCTGTAGAATGAATAATAATATTTAGCAAATGAAATTCAAAGTTACCGTCAAACAATTTTGTATAGTTTATCATGCCACACGGTATATAAGGAAACAGACCTTTTCAAGTAAAGATGTTGTATCTGCATAGTCCTCGTTAGAGTACACATGATCATCTAGCTCTATTTCCTCTGAAACTACATGACTCTTACTTGAAACAAGGAAACCACCTGCCTGGAAGTCCAATGAGAAGGCATAAGAAAAGCATCTAAAATAGAACTTGGAAGGAATGCTTCATACATGCATTGCCAAGAAAGATAACTTCAGTTATTAACATAGGTCTATCCGGACACAACCTAACGATTTTTATAGGATAACGCATCTGACGTATGTATACTCCATAAACATGTCAATAAGAAACAAAAAGTGATCACTAGACAGTTTAGGCTCACTAGCCAAAGTTTGGGTAGTTGTATAACTGATGTAATGGTAGGTTGGCGATTGGTCCCACTATCATTTCTCCTATAATGGCAAATGAACATTGATATGAACCACCAACAGACAATATCATCGGTCCATACTAAACTGAAGGAAATGGATACCTTCTGCAGTACAATCTTTAACTCTAGCAGCTGATTGTAGGATTGTCGTAGTTGCTCGCTGTTATTGTTCATTTCCAACAACTCATGTTCATACTCAGCGAGTTGTATCTGGAATCAAGAGAAGCACATTAGATCCACAATTTAAAAGAAAATACACATTAATTCCCAGAGAAAAGTTCCCTTCCCCATACATAGAAGTCAGTTCTTTGACTGTTTCTTACAGCATAAGATTTATTGCTGGCAACAAGAATATCCCACCCGCAAAGAAGAAGAAAATAACATCAATCTTGTGATGAAAAAATAAAAAGTTCCCAACTGAGTAGAAGAGCTTTAAAAGTTAAGCACCTCTAATTGCTCCAACTCCATTTTTGGTTGCAAAATAGGACGAGGAGCAGACATTAGACCAGCTTTATGTATTTGATCTTTGAAAAATCGTAGCTTCCTTGACATCTCTGCACATCTTTTCACCTGTGAAATGACTCCCACATATGAAAACAAAACTATGAAGGGAGCTGCAGGGAAAGCCATCTCTATTATAGGTAATAGGATCATAGGTGAAGTAGTATTGCTAAGCACTAAGGCTCCGTTTGTTTCGACGTAAAATATTTTACAACATAAAATTTTCATGCAAAATATTTTACATGTAAAACAACTTTTGAACTTCTATTTGTTGGTGTTTGGTACTTTCTTAAAAACAGTGCTCTGAACTTTTGGAAAACAATATTCCAATACAGCCAAGGTGATCGGTTTTGGAAGAATAAGATGGGAAATGTTACAAATTTGGATACGAATCCTCTATATTGACACATACATATATGTAAACATATACAATACACAGGAGAGAGAGAGAGAGAGAGAGAGAGAGAGAGAGCGAGCCTGGGATAGCTAATAGGTATCTAGAGAGAGAATGAAACTACCAAAGTTTCAGTTCTTGGCAAGTGAGTGTTGATTTAGTGGAAGAGAGGGTCGAGATCAGTAGTGGTAAGATGACTTACGGAGATTTGAGCCATAAGTTATTTTCCGCTGATTCGGTGTAAAATGTTTTACTTGTAAAAAGTTTTCCCCAATTTTTGTGCTACCAAACACCAAAAATTAGGAAAATATTTTCGCGGAAAACATTTTCGCCCCAAACAAACAGAGCCTAAGTTTAGAGTTCAGACCCTAGGGTAATGTACATGGATATTTCACGGCATCCAGAAACCAAAAGTCAGATGATACAGATTCCACAGAAAGAGAAGAAGAATTTATTTGTCAATAATCAACATAGAAGAACACAAATTTGGTGAGATCTTCCTTATTGCCTGCCGTCATCGTTTTTTCTTCTTTCTTTCTTTTTCCTCTCATGATCATTTAGATACCAACAGACTCCTCTCTTCAACAAATAGAAGAACCAAGACACTGAAAATGGGGGTTACATATGCAGCAATTTCTGGTTTCCAATTGGACTAATAACTTTATATAATAAAGCTAGGGTAACAAGAGGTTCCAACTAATGACAGGTGCATATATTCTCACAACCAAAAATGGAAACTTTATTTACAAAACAAAAAACCCCAAATTGCCATTCAGATTTAGTCTTCAAATCCTTGTAAAGTCTATGAAACATGCAACCCATTCACCACACCAAAAATTTTTACCAACTCTGATTCAGCATCCAGCACACTAGCAGATACAAAGCCAATAAAATATACCTGATTCACAAATGTTCGTTGGAAAGGGCTTTTATCAGCATTTAACTGCCACAAACAGATACCATAACAGTGAGTCTCCACTGATAGAACAATAAAAGGTAAGCAAAAGTTCTTTATATCTAATTTGTTGCCAAATGGTATGAGGATTTTGTGAATATACTATACCCATGTGGTTAACTACGGTAAAAGAAAACCCCAACTGTTAATTTTCATGCAGGGGTTGCTCCTAAAGAAAGAAAGACTGGACGGGAATTCATCACCGCTTAGTATGGAATAAAATTCTCTTCTAACTACTTCACAATCAGGACCCTCCTGAGCACATTCAAAGACAAGTTAATATAAACCAAAAGGCAGCAAATAACTAACAGCATGAACACCTTTTGAGGAACTTTTAATTCTTTGTTCAGAAAACCAAGAAGAGAACGACTCGGTTTTCCAAACTCGTGTAATTGAAATTTGAAACATAAATGAAATGATAATTTAATGCTTCAAGATGAACCTCGGCATATGGTGAAAGGAGAAAATAAAAAATCTCAAGAGGCTAGACATGAAGTCTCACTATATGCAATTCTGCATCATAGTAAACAACCACTTCCTAGCAAGTAGGTGTCAATACCACTCTATAGTCTATATGCCACTGTTCACCAAGTTAAGTGGACAACATCCTAGAGTGAGGAGAAAAATAGTGTCAACCTAATCATATACAGAATCAAGGTTGCCGCACCCTTTGGTTGCGTATTCAAATAATTTTGCTCAATTGCGATATAAGGACTACCTACAAGGCGTAAAAGTTTTGGGCTTGTTCCTCAGTGGAATATACTTTGATATAATACAAAGTGGATATTGTAAATGACATATTAGAAGCCATGAACAAAAATTACAATCCCAGTGGATAAAACGAGAAAGAAAGATCCGACACAAATGATTCCCTTGATTTTACACAAATCTACAATAAAAATACCATCCATCCTCAGAGAAGGAAAGCAAACAGTCTTTATCAGCACAAAGTAGCGGAAAAGAACGAAATGGATCCTACTTGAAATGGTTTCTAGCATTTTTGTTCCCACCTTTATTTGTTCCATGGCACGTCGCCAAACAAACATGTCCACTAGCTCTATACATTGACATTCTCTCTCAAGATAGAGTAGTATCGTCTGACAAATGCATAAGCACCCAACACTTTCTGATATGGCTGGTTATTCTTTTTCGTCACTAGCTCACAGAGAGAAATCATGAACTAGAGGAGGCAACTAAGTGTTAATTTCGTTCACACAACTAAACCATTCTAAAGGCCATTTTAACCACATTTCCCACATAAAACCCTTTTTTAGCATCCTCAAAAAGAATTGAGTCCAATTCAAAAACAGAAACAACAAAAACAAAGCCTAATCCCCACCTCCTTTGACCTACCCCAAACTACCCATTTCTGTGTTAGAGCTTGTCCCACGTTAGTTGATTCTAACCTCCAAAACTAGTATACGAGCCTGAGCGGCCAAACCACTCATTGTCAATTGGTTTTGAGTTGAGTTCGATGCTTTAACATTTTACACCCGTAATCAACACATGAACCATCACCAAAGATCCCACTTATGCCACAATTCAACTTCTACTATAAGCATGAGCGTATTTTGTGGGGCACGGAAACTTTATAGCCAACTTAAAACCAATTGACAATGAGTGGAGAGATTCCAAATATTATCAAGTGATCTCTTGGGACATTGACAAAAAATATAGTAACAATTCAATGTCAATTGTCAAAACCCATAATTCGACATTGACAAATAATATAGTAACTCGCACGGAGGAATAAATTGGGGGTGGAGTTTAGAAAGCGTACGTCCCGGAATTGGAGAAGGCCGAGTTGGCCGAGGTAGGAGACGGCACGGCGAGCGGACTCGACGGGGATAATGAGCTGAACGGGAGTCATCTTCTCCGACCGCATCAGATCCATGGCTGGCAATTTGTCTATGTACCCCATTGTCCATCAACTGAATGGAGTGATTCTTCAATGCGAATTGGGTGCAAGGGAGTGCCCTAGATCTCAAGATCTGATGAAACACAGACTCTCTCTCTCTCTCTCTCTCTCTCTCTCTCTCTCTCTCTGTGGATATATGTATGTATAGACTTCGGCGTCGTGATTTCTCGCTGTGAGAGGGTATCGTGCAGAAGAATGCGTCACTTTTTTGAGGGAGTTTCGAGGTTTTCCCTCGGCGACTAAAAATTATTCAGCGCCGTGCCCACTGGAACGTGGAGAATTCGCGGTTTAGTCGCCGGGATCGGGAAAAAAAATTAGTACTACCTCCGTACTGTTTTCATTATCAATAATTATTCTGTCGGTCTCTTTGGGTCTTTTGCCAATATTTTAGTATGAATTTTAAAAAATAGTTCCTTTAATATGGAATATAAATCTTATTTGATACCTCGCGTAATATGAAAATGATTTCATTTTTATTTTTTGAAGGAAACTTTTAGATCATGTTCATTTTAGGATTTTGGATTCAACAATTTTGATGTGTGTGGGGCCACCATCTTTGTAAGCATGTGTGTAAGTATTTGTATATTTGTGTGTGGTTGGAGAAGGGTTATTTTGGATTTGGATTTTCCTCCCTGCACGGTTTTTTAATAAATTTGTTTTTGAATTTATTATTTTCATTTTTTTATCCATCTCTTTCAGCTCATTATCAAAAATTTCAAAACCAAAATCCCAAAACAGACATGGTGCTCCGTCGATAGATAATCCATTCAGGTTGTGTTCTACTAATTAAAATACGACTTTGTTCATGAAAACTTATAAATGTGAAATTTATTTCGGTATTTTTACTTTTTGTCGTAATTTTTGAGATTAATAATCAGAAAAGTATAAAAATATGTACCGATGTTGAAAAAAATTCAAATAAGACAGCACTTTAAAAAATAAGACATCCGTTTGATACTTTTTCCATTTCGGTTCTAATTTTGAACTTTTTAGACTTCTTCCGTCAAGACATATGATTAATCCAAAAAATATACGCAAATAAGTGTGAAGATCTTAGTTTTTAATATATAAACGGTGTAAAAAAATAAGTGTTCTAATTTTCCATCCGTTTGAACTGGTTTGAAGATCTTAGTTTTCTGATTATTTTATTTGAAATGGTCATAATTAAATTTTGACTCTATAACTCTCGTTGATTAACCGTAAGAGATATTTGATTTTACGACTTTTTTATGACTAATCAATGAGAGCTCTAGAGTCAAAATTTAATTATGATTATTTAGGATAAAATGATTAAAAAATTAAAAATTTTCCACCGGCTCAAACGGATTGAAATTTGGAACACTTAATTTTTTAACCATATTTTTAATATATAAATGTCTAAAGAGATAACAAAGGAAAGGGAGAAAAGTTAGTTGCCGGTTTGGAGCAATAAATGGGACCACGTCGTTTAACTAAAGGAGGGGCTGCGTTTTAATTCTAGCCGTTGGATGAGCTCATTAATGTGGTGAAAAGATGGGGTAGATATGGGGAGAAAAAGCTAAGGAATGGATCTGGATCCTGTTTGTTTCACATCAAGTTTTTTTATGGATTATTGTTTAGTCTCAACCAGAGCAATCGTAAATGTAAAAAATTATGACCGAAAATATTTTTTTAAATAAAGAAAAAAAATCTAAAATGGCTTGTTTCTGTCTTTATTTGAATTTTTTGAATATGAATCATATTTTTTTTTTTTTTTACTTTTTTGACTTTTCTCGCCAAGATCATTTAATAATTCACAAAAATTTGACGCCAAACTAAACATGCAAATTTTTTAAAGGGAGGCTTAATTAATCATCCTAAAAGCCTGACAGACTTATGTTTTCATCCTCCCATTCTATGCTATTTATGATTCTGTCCTCCTACTAGTTTTTATTCCCTTAATGCCCTTCTATTGGTGTTATATAAATTATATATCTTATATATATAGCGTCGATTTTTGGGACGAAATCATTATCCCTTTCGTCCTAGCGAGAATCCCGCTTCCTCCGGCTAACAGTCCTGCAAAATCTTCGTGTCCACATTTTGATATTGTTGTCATTGATATTAACGACCATATCCATCTGAAACGGAATCCTTCCATTCGATTTTGGAGCTCAAAATTTTCCCAAAACCTTAGTCGGCATAAACAAACCTGTTTCATGGTAAATGATGTTATTAATTAACCATGAAAAAGCTTAAACAAAGGGTATCTACCAAGCCTACACCAAAGATACATTAATATAATTTTTTATTGCAGTAATTTTGTTCACGATTCATGGTGACTGTGAAAATTAAATAAGCATTAGATGGATTGAACAAACAAACCCGTTTCATAGTAAATGATGCAAATAATTAATCATGAAAAAACACAAAACTAGGGGATCTGCTTAGACTACACCATTGATACATTAATCAACTTTTTTGAACAACTCAAACAGTATAGCATGACTTAAACTCGAATTACATGGTAATGGTGCAGATGATGTACCATGAGATGGAAACAACAGTAAAACTTGTTTCATGGTAAATGATACAAATAAATTACCATGAAATTAACACCAAAATAAACTGCAATTAAATGGACAATGGCCATGACCGTACCTTATTGAGGGAAAACAGGACGAAGAAGGACAAATTCAATGTAGAATTTAGAAACATAGTCGTTTGGAGTAAGGTGAGTCTAAAGGACCAGACGTGGGACTTAAATACAGGGAAAAACTGTTGATATCATCCGAAAATAATGGAATTAAGCAATGTGTGAGATTTGTTGAAAGTTTGAAAATAATCATCTCTTCCTTCCCCCTGTTGTATCTTATTTTTGAAACAAGATTGAGCCATATATATAGAAATTGGAATTCAATCCCTCCCCCCCCCCCCCCCCCCCCCCCCCCCCAAATAAATGTTTAATATCTACATATAAAATAGAATAAAGGATAATAAAAGTAATTTACATATTGTAAGGATGAATACATAAGCATGAAAAAGGGAATGAATTATTACATAACATGAATAAAGATAATGAATATTTAAATATTTCTTTTTTTAAAATAAAGAAAAAAGGGAAAAATTTCTTTTATATCCCTTCTATTTTGACCAAAAATTCATTTTAGTCATTTACCTTTCAATTTCAGATTAAAAATATTTCGACTTTCCAATTATTTTTAATGTCATCATTTAGAAGAAATTCGTTTTCTTTGAGTCCTGCTATAAGGACCAACGGCCGCGCCGGGCAGTCTCCGGCCACCGGACGTCCGATCCGAGCCGTCCAAGAATTCTATAAAAAAAAATGAGGGGTTTACACAGGAATCAACGACATCCGATGTATGTAGAGTGCTTGATCCAAATACCATATTTTTCGTGTATATATCTGTATATATCCCTGAAGGATGACATTGAAAAAAATTGAAAAGTCGAAGTATTTTTATGTCAAAATTAAAAGGTGAAAGACTAAAATAAATTTTTGGTCAAAGTCGAAGAGATATAAGAGAAATTTTCTTAAAAAAAAGAAAGAAGTGAAGTGTCTTATTTGGGCCAAAACAACCTTCCCATCTAGACAACCAGCCCAGATCTGAGCCCAATGTCCATTACCCAGCCATATAAAACCGATACGAACTGAACGAGTCTGATGAGTCAAAACACGCGGCGGCTTTTTCTTTCCGATCGTCTCCCACACTCCAGAATCCCGTCCTTACTCCGGCCGACTTAGCGTCAACAGCTACGCTGACCGCCGTTAGGCACAGTCAAGTCTCTCTCTCTCTCTCCGTACCTTTTGATCTGCTCAAATTTGGCTACCATGTTTTCATCACTCATCGCATCTATTGTGTTTCGGAGAGGTGTGTAACTTGTTTTATTTGGGTTCGTTCATGAATAGAAAAACTTGTGGGTATTTTAGGCGTTCGAACCATAGAGTGGTTAAGCTTGGAGATAGAACGGGGTTGGTAAGGGTTGGTTCTCCTTAACTAACGTCGTAGTGGAAATTTACACGAGTATTTGCGGCACTGCCTAAAATTCTAGATGCGATCTGCTCTTCGATTTGAAATCGTGGTCGTGCTTCCTGTTGCCTTTCTGGATCAAAGTTTAATGACATTGTCACATTGTTGATACACTATTATTGTTCTTTATTGGATAGTAATACCACTAAATTATTTTTCAAGAGGATGAAGATTGATTTCTTGCGCTGAAACTTCTGTCTACACGCCCAAAAAAAAAAAGGAAAGAAAAGATGCAGAATGTTATGAAATAGTGGCGAAAGTTTAGAAAAAGTCGAGACGTAGGGAAAAAAACCAGTAGAATTTGTATTTTGTTGCAGTTGGAAACTTGGAAGGATGAAATGTATGCAAAAGTATATCACCTCGTGCTTCACTAGGTTTGCATTATGGTTGAGTGAATTGGAAAGTTTGGATGGTCAGTTCCCGGTGTTGATTCTTTTCTCTGATGTGGAAGAAACTCTTACTCTTCCCAAATATTCAAATCACCTCAGGACCCCAAGTCTTGGCGTTGGAACCTTCGGTTACTTTTTTCGATGTTTCGTTGGAACCTTCTTATTATCTGAAGAAAGAAACACTCGAAGAGACCTTTACTCTGAGGTGTAATGTGGAAAGTAAGTTCATCGAGCTGGTTCTTTCTATTGGGCAAACAAGAAAAATACGTATTAAAGGGTAATAACATGACTAGGAGAAAAAACTATATCCTCCCTTCTGATTAAACAACTTTTGACGTTTCGTATGCTTAAGAAAGTGCAAATGTAACTCTATTAACATAGAAAGCTAAATCACCCTTATCTTACTTACTTGGAGTCTCTGTTCACATACAATTGGAGTAGGAAATATGATGCATGAATATCACCTGATTCCTTACACTTTGTTGGTATTATTGAGTACCTGAGGGTAGTCCAGGATACCAATGATGGACTGAAGGCCTGGGATGCCGAAGGGAGAGGAGAGAGCCCAAGGCAATGCTTAGACTTAGAGAGCGAGAGAGAGTGGCAGTAGATAACAAGAGATCCAAGTAAATGTGATGGCGTTGGATGTGAGCAACGGCTTATGGCTTGGCTAAGGGAAGAACATCACCTTAAGGGTTGCTTGGTCTGATGAAAATGGCGGTCCCTCAATGGCTTATAGTCTGAGTGCTGACGTCTGATGTCAGAGGTATCAGACTTATGATAGTTGGATATCAGAGGTCAACGGGTTGTTGGGGGTTGGAGCCTGATGGCAAGTGCCACGTGAAGGGTTCTCAATGGGTAGGCATAACACAGGTGGCAAGCATGTGAGGTCTAGGGGTAGGCTTGAGGGGTCTACTGATAAGAGGTCAGTGATATGTGGGGTTTCTTATCATGCGACCTTGGGGGTCGCATGTGTGAGACGGTAGGTTTCAGGAGGTTGCAGATGTTAGGTATGATACTTGGCCTTCAGTCAGCAAATTTGCCTCTCTCTAAAGCTGGTCTGAAGTCTAAACCCCTTGAGGATGGTTTAGGCCTTCAGACGATTCCTTGAACTCAAGCCTACATTCCACATTTCTCCTTCAGTCCCAAGCAACTTTGGCCTTGCCTCAGCCCAAGTGTAAACCATTGACCTCAGGGGTGGGTTGTTCCTCGTCCTGACCTCAGGGTCGTCCCTTGGCCCGAGTGACCCTCACTCCTAGAATTACTTTGTTTCCCTTGGTCTTTGGGCCTCAGTACCATGTACCTATACACTTTAACCCCTAGGGGTGTTGATTGTAACTTCGAAAAAACAGAGGTCAATGGGGAGAGGACTTTGACCATGGGGGAAAAAGTGTTGAACCTCAAAAGGTCAAGATGATTAAGTGGATCATGTTGTTGAAATTCTTCCTTACAATATGAACCAAGGCAGACATGCATTGATGATATTTGATGGCTAGTGTTGAACCAGTCATCTGGGAGTCTACTTTGATTCACCTTGCAACTCCTGATAGTATTAGAGAATGTAAATCTTCCAGAAAACACCAACGATAAGTAATGTTTTGTGTGTTTTGGGAGGGTGCAACGTGTAGACAATTGTTACCTCCCCACATATCTTGACATCTTATTGTACGAAGAGTCATTATCGATTAAGATCTACTAATAACCTTTGAATCGGAAAGATGCCAACAGTTTTAGTCCGTGATTCATATTGGAAAGATACCAAACAGTTTTAGCCCGTGATTCCTATTGGAAAGATACCAAACTTGACACGGTAACCTCACCATTATGTAATCCACATATTTTGGAATTTAATTATCCTTCTGACAGTGTGACCTATATACTGCATCCATCTTCCTTTACGCCTCACTTCTAGTTAGCATTCTTTCCTGAAGTAATTCTACATGTTTCTGATAATATCAAATCAAATTCTATTTTATCAGGTACGCTTGTTGATTGTTACTAGATGAGAAATTCCATAGCAGACGAGAAGATTCTCAGCTACAATGATGTGGTACTCAGACAGTCAGACCTCGACATTCTCAATGGTCCACATTTTCTCAACGATCGCATCATTGAATTTTATTTCAGTTATCTTTCTTCCTGCTATCCTTCTGAGGACATCCTACTAGCTCCACCTTCAATTGCTTTCTGGATATCCAATTGTCCAGACATTGACTACCTCAAGGATTTCTTACAACCCCTCAATCTTTCTAGGAAAAGCCTGGTAATCTTACCCGTCAATAACAACAATGATGTGACTGTAGCTGAAGGTGGGAGTCATTGGAGCCTACTTGTGTTTGAGAGAACTGCTAATATATTTGTACATCATGATAGTTATGGGGGGATAAATTCGAGGCATGCCAAACGGCTTTATAAAGCTATTGTTGGCTATATGGAGACTTCCGACACTTGTAGATATCTAGCATGGGATAGAACCCCGCAGCAGGTGAACGGCTATGATTGTGGTTTATATGTTACTGCTATTGCAAAAGCTATATGCAGCTGGTACGGAAGTGGTGGACAAAGAGATGGAGATCAGTTGTGGTTTTCTGTGGTGAATGAGCAGGTTACTCCGTCCGTTGTTGCTGAGATGCGGAAAGACATTTTGAGGCTGATTACAAGTTTAATGGCCGTCAAGTAAAAATCTTGAATTGCTATTGTTTGTTCAAAACTTGGCAGTCGAGGGTTGTTTCCTTCAGCCGCAAAGAGGACACCCCTGCACTACGGGGACCTGGTTCCTGGACTGCATTTTTAAATACTGCACATATCGTTTGTAGTCTAAGAGGGTGTCACCGTCAACCCAGTATTTGCTCTTAGAAAAAGAGGTATCAGACAACGTACTCTTCTCCCCCTTTGTTTCTGGATACAAATGACCCAGAAATATTAAGCTGTTTTAATCAATTTGGTACATTTTTACATCATACCTTCTTACCACTTATCATGAAGATACCAACCTGGACTCTCCAACTTGTCAAATCTCTTCATTCGAAAAATCTTTCCAAAACGGAGCTTAATAGCCTATTTGGATTGAGGAATTTCATAAGAACGCATGCATAACATCTCGCTCTCATTTTCCACTGTTCCTTCGCCTTCCGTTTCATCTCCCCTCCGTTCTTTTTTACTCCACGACTTCTTGATGCATTTGTTTTAGAAACAAGATATGAAAGACGATTTTGACTAACAGAACACATGACACTTTCTTTCCTGTCCTCGCGTAGATAGCCAAACAAGATTAGCAGTAAAATGTGAGAACCCACTCTCCTTTAATTTGTCTATCCAAGTGAGATGGTGAGAAATAGTAACTGTTTTCTTCTGTTTCACATGAGGTGGTCCTCATTATAGTTAAAATTGAGGACCTCCCCATTTCTTCCATTTTTGGATCGAATTTTGATGATTCGAACCGCCCAATGTGATAAGAACGTGATTTTAAGGGTATTTGAGAAATTAGCAAAAAAATTGACCGGAAAGGGGTTGATCCGAACAATTTTTTATTGAACGGTTCAATAAAAAAAATTGCTCAAATCAAGCCATTTCCGGTAATTTTTTTTGCCGATTTCTTGCGGGTACCCTTCAAATCACGTTCTGAACACATTGAGCGGCTTGGATCATCGAAATTTGATCGGAAAAGGAGAGTCCGCATTTTAAGAGGTCCTCATTTGAAACTTTCCCTTCTTACATTTCTTGTCACTACCTTGAAAAGTGGAATATATACAGCCATAAGTTTCACCGGTGTTTCAGAATCTCGTGAGAACATGACGGACATATCTAAGGTATGCATTTCATTGGCAAGGCATAGAACTGAACACTTGACTCTGTTTGGCAAGATATAGAACAAAACACAGAAGTCTGGTGGTGCAACTTTGCATTTACGACAAAAGCTTAACCTCTATATTCATCTTTTAATGAAAGCAAACAGCAGAATTTCCGAATTACACAAAAAAAAAAAAAAGAAAGAAAGAAAGCAAACAGTCTTCCTTGTATGAAACGTGAAAACAAAATTCAGGTCCAATTCTTTGTCAAGAAAAGCCCCCTCCAAAAACGCGGCATTTACCCTAAATAACAGAAACGTCAAAATCCAGAACAGCACATTCTGATACTATATAAGAACATCAAGTGTAATACGAAGAAATCAGAACATTACTGAAGTACTTTCTCAGAAGATATATGCTTCAAATTGTGCACGATAGCTGAAAGGTCTAATTTGTATAATAGCAAAAGATAATGGATTCTTACGAGGCTCTGATGGACATTCATCCCATGCTAATGTCTGCCGGGTAACTTCCCAGTACTCTCAAGAACGTAGCCATCTCCTGCCAAAGGAGTGCATCATTGATTATTATTTATATGCCTACGATATAATACCAAGCTGAACGGTTTTTGAAGAAGTCAAACCTTTAGATGCCCAAGGGCATTCTGTGCATTTTGGTCAGCCATTGACGCTTCAAAATCCACATAGAACAGATAAGGGAAGTACCTGTACATAAACAGTACAATAAGAATGTCATGAATGTGCATATAAAACAGCAGAAACAGAAAGCCGGTGCAAAGATACAATCATAACAGGTTTAGGAGAAATACATAAAGCAGAAATATAACGAGAGATAATTACTTTGGAAACCCATTGTTACTTTCGTCGAGTGCTCTCAAGGCCTGCTTCTGCAGTGGACGACTTTCAATCTGTAAAGAGATAACAACAAAGGCTGTCAGCAGAGCTATCCTGACCCACATATCATCAGAAATCAGAAATTCCGAGCAAAAGAACATACCTTAGTTAGGTTAATATCTCTCATTGCGAAAACGGCAAGTGCCTTGAAAAGCATTCCAGGACCTTCCTCCAGTGAGAAAACTATACTTGTCTAAAACAATAAAAACGACAATAAATGGAGAAGCGAAGGTTCAAAAATACAGAACACAACTTTCCGAGCTAAGAGAATCATGGAGATTATCTACAATGAACAGTAAATTTCAATACGAAGGGCTAACCTTGAACGGCCTATCAGTGCCAGGAATGATAGGTTCTCTTGCAAGCATCAGAAATCGAGTGACATTGTCGGAGTCATCCTATTCAAGAAAAATCACAACTGACCCAATGTCCAAAAAGATGCATGGCAGTTGATGACTACAAAAGAAACTTTAGAAACCGACCTGAATATCTTGGGCAAGTATATCCAATCCATAGATCCTGGCTGCATCAGAGCTAGCAACTGCTCCAGCATCTTTCAGTTTGTGGAAAGCGACAAACTATCAACATAAAGAAAATTTCAGACAGTACAGACACAAAAACATCAGAATTAGTTGCAAACGGCTGGAACGCAGTGCCTGTAGTATCTTACTATATCAAGTATATCTTCATCTCCCACTTAGAGGAGCTAACAGAACATGCTTGCCAACTCCCAATTTTAACCTACCTTTGCTGCACCAGCAGTATCATCCACAGCTTCCCTGACCATTCCCAACTTTGTTAGTGTGTTCTCACACTGTGCAAGAGCCTGAAATTGAATCAAGTGTCAGATAAAGTCTTATGCATGAACCCACGCGCCCCCCCCCCCCCCCCCCCCCCCCCCCAACACACACACACACACACACACACACATACACAAAACAGAAGTGGCTAACGAAGTACGGACACAATACCTGCGAATGGCTTAGAACCCTCTTCAGGTCTTCTATTTTAGCACCATGGTTAGCTAGTAAACAATGCCGAATTGGAAGTTTCACTTCCCCAACTATATGCAAACCGTACCGAAGTAAGAGGTCATAATTCCTGTGGATGCTTCCCCCCAGAGAATTCTCAATTGGTAAAACTGCTCTATCAACAAGCCACCGTTCAACAGCCTGCAACCAGAACATTGGAGAAGTTTTAGAAAGTGCCTGTTAACCACGTTTCTTACCCTCATGACAACTAGGCTAACTAGATAATAATACAAGAAACATGGACCATTTGAGCTTTGAGGAAGTGTAAAAGAAGAGAACTGTGCAGTGTGCACCATTAATATGGTTTAATTTGTGTATTGTAAGTAACACACCATGACGTTTTCAAATTATTACCAGCCCCTACAAACGGTCGGGAGATTAACATTCAACAACTAGTTTGGTCCAGTTCAATACTCTAAACAAGAGAAAAGCAACAATGTAAAAGTTCACGGATCTATAAGAAACAACCAACATCTTATTATCAATTAGAAAATACTGCTCATACAAACGAGGGAGAGACAACATTTGCTCTGCCACCTTCCAAACACACTGGTAATAAGTAAATTGAGTATTCTCAAGATTACCATCACAAACTAATATTTCAAGTGCCAATTGAGCCACTTTCCTTGTATGTACACATCACCGCATGTATGCCTCTTACACACATTAGTTTTTTCAAATGATAACTGGAAAAATGCTAAGACAGCCCTTGGACGATGGTTAAGATTAAAAAAATGTGTGGAAAAACACAAAAAGTGCAAAGAATTTTGTAAAGAGTCACTGAAATGTACGAAACACACATCAAAGTACTATCTTTTCCAGCACTTTGTCCCAAAATGGTTGACCTTACATCGAAAGCTGTCTCAAACTGGTCACAAGGAACTGCTTCACAATTGGGGTATGCCTTCTCTGCTGCAGATTCACTGTATGCACCGTGAACTCCCTAATTATGCAAAAAGAACCCCATCAAAAAAATAATTCTATTACTGATAATAAGCTAAGAAAAGTAATCTTTCAACAACCCCAAAAAAATAGCCGAAACATTATTTAGCACAACTTCAAAAAGATTCTCAAATTCTGATAATGGAAACAAAATAACCATGCTTAACACAGTGCAAACTACAAAGAATAGTTGACCTCAGGTATAAAGGTGGACAAGGGTACCCATAGTGCCCTAATGTGCACTGCGAGGGCGTAGTGTGCCTCGGTATGCTTTACCGAGATCTCGCCATCATGATCCAAACTGTTCAGTACGAAGAATTCATCCTGACCAGATAGTCAAATCTATCTCTCAGCAATTCTTTTTCTCTGCTACGCTAATCACCCCTTCCCAACCAGCCCACCCGATCAATCTTGTAAGATCGACTAATTCAAAGGGATAAATCTGGTCCGAAGTTGTCGCAATGAATTGTTTGCTTGATCGAACAAAGCATTATTGGGGGGGTCATGGTTGGCCCCCCAGTTTCAACCATTACAGCTGGCGTAAACCAGCTTTGCACGAAGAAGAACACTGGCAAAGGAAATGCAAAAGAGAATAGAAAAGATTCCCAACCCAGAGCATGAGTATTGAATTAACCACAAATCAGTTGAATGAAGGTATTCGCTGAGTAGATAATCCAGCAAAAACAAATAAAACTGATCGGATATCATTAGCCCCTTGGAGGCCAACATTCGTTATTGTCAGTACAATCTCAAAAATGAACCGAGCCAAATCTATCTCAATCACGTGGTTACCAATGTCCAACCAATGTGGGGCAAATCTATCACAGGAATGACACCGGCACGTCATTCTGGTCAAGTTTCTCTTTTTTCTTTGTCTTGCTTGACAAAAGGTGGTGATTCTATAAGAATAGGAATAGGTATTTTCCTATACAGGCACCTAATTTACGAAATTACAAGAAATTAATCAAAGGCAAAACATCCCAAACCTGGTAAGCCACTCGAAGGCGAGACCCATTAGAAACCACATTCGATAGATGTGCCGAAGTCAAAGGCCCTGAATTCCAAAATCCACAAGAAAAAAATTTAAATAAAGATCGAAATTCGAACAAGAAATAAGAAATACCAAAAAGGTATGGTTGTTGTATTGACTTGGGAGGGTATTCAAGTCTTTCGAATTGGATTCGTAGGGGAAGTCTTCTAGAAGCCTCCGCAGCTCGACGGCGTTCTGGTTCTGGCCTTGCGATCCGTTGCCGTTGTTGGGCTGGAGCGAAGCCACGAGGGGGAGGACACGGCGGTGTTTGGCGGAATGAGGTGATAGGGGTTTGATGTTTTTGATTCGGTTTTGATGCCGGGGTGACGATTTGGGATGGGTTCGGTTGTGAAGAAGAGGATTAAGGGTTCGAGGCGTGGTCGCCGCCATTGTTGGGGCGCCGATCGGAGAGAGAGAGAGAGAGAGAGAGAGAGAGAGTACGCGCGTTAGGGCGGGAGGGTGGTAACAGAATAACAGGCGTACGTGTTCAGTCGGGAATGTAATTTTTTTGGAAACGTTTTCTCTAGTCATCATGAAATACTAAATTTGGATCCACGATTCATTTGACGGCGGAGGCCGCTAGGCGTTGACGAGGGGTTGTTCACCGGAGCACCGCATAATATTTTGGGAAAATTTAAAAATGACACATGAATTTTAGGCTCTCTTTCGAACGTATGAAAATGAAAGGAAAGGAAAAGAAAATTAAAAAATTTTCATTTCCATTGTTTGCTTTGAAGAGAAAAGTGAAGAAAATAAGAATTTTGAGTGTAGTAAATAGTAAATTTTCTCTCATTTTCCTTCTCTTTTTTTATTTTTATTTTTTTATTTTTCCTTTCCTTCTCCTAGGTTCTAAACAGAGCCTTAGACTCAATGTTCCTTAAATATTTTAACTTTATTTATTTTAAGGAAACTGATTTTGGCATTCCAATTTTTACCACTGACACTCTACTTGTATGTTAATCATGTGAGAAAATAAATTGAAAGTGGAGTGCTATTGGTTAAATTTGAAGTGCCAAAATCACCCCCCTATTTCAATTATACATTTATACTTACAAACCCAAATTAAGCCAATTATATTCTATCCAATATGTCAAGAAATGTAGTGTCGTGACATGTTTTTTCCGTTAAGTGCCCCATTTGGCATATGACATCCATCCCTTGCAAAGCATGGAATCAAAGCCCCTCCTCTCGCACTCCCTCCCCGCCTCTTTCCCTCCCTCTTTCAGCCACCCCTCCAGCGCCTCCTTCGTGGCTGCCCAACTCCCCACCCACTCCTCCTCCTCCTTGGGAGACCACCGCCGCAGTGTAACCTCTATTACAATTAAAGTTTTTCCCGAATGAAAATGAGTTCCGGATCAGTTTTACAAAAGTGATTACATATTCCAAGTTCTCCTTTTTTTCTTTTTTTTTTTAGCGATAGGCTTTCCTAAGTTCTTCTTGCCAGTACATGAACTCTCGAAGCAAAACCCAAACAATTGTCCAGCCATTGCCCAAGTACACGCATGTTCCAAGGCTAAATTGTTAAAAAATCAATGGCTCTCTGTCTCTCTGACTCTCTCTTTCTATCGCAAACCTGTAATCCATAATCGCAACCTAAAACCCTCATTTCCCATCGCAATAGTGTAAATCGAAACCCACATTTGTCAATCGATGGCAAACCTACTTCCACAATCACAATCTAAAACCCAAGATTCCATACGTCAATCGATTGATGCAGCGGTGAAGTGACAAAGTTTCTTTACCTCAATTGCAAATCTTGCTGGGAAGGTCTGGCAGTGTGGATGGTGGTGCATGATTGGCGGCAGACTTGCGATGGTTGGTGATGGTGGATGTAATACGTTGTGTTAATTATGAGAGGTGAAAAGCTCACTAACAAGGGTGGATAATTGGTGTGGGCGTTGACACGACTTTGTCGGAATTAATGGAGGTAACATGCACAGAGAGAGAGAGAGAGAGAGAGAGAGAGAGAGAGACGAGGCAACAGAGTTAACTCCTGCGGAGGGAGTCAGATCCTGTCCAGTTTTGAGTTACCCTCCAGTCCGGTCCAGTTTGGCCTTTTGTGGGCCCTTTTCGGGCCCACAACAATGATCGGAACCGTTCACATTTTAGAGCTCGTCGAGACCAACGACCATTCCAAAAATCAAGTTGATCGGATACCGTTTGGTATCATTTCAAAATGTATTAAGTTTCCAAAAAATGTGTTGAAGGGTTGTAATCCTGTGTTTCACACCTTTTTTTAGACAACATTAATACATTTTGAAATGATATTAAACAGTATCCGATCAACTTGATTTTTGGTATGGTCGTTGGTCTTGACAAGCTTTAAAATGTGAACGGTTCCGATCATTATTGTGGGCCCGAAAAGGGCCCACAAAAGACCGAACTGGACCGGACTGGAGGGTACAATACTGGACGGGATCTGAACCCCCTGCGGAGGTGGGGAGGAGGGAGAAGATGAGGAGAGGGAGGGCCTTTGATTCCATGCTTTGCAAGGACATGATGTCATATGCCAATGGGACACTTAGCGGTGAAACTTGCCACGTCAGCACATATTTCGACATATTACACGGATTATAACATGTGTCTTAATTTGGGAGTTTTGCAAGTATAGGTGTCTAATTGAAATAAAATAAAGTTCAGGTGTTTATGAGACATTGAGTCTAAAGTTTAGTTGTTATTTTAAAATTTTTCCTAAATTTTTTTGGAGAATTGGATCCTCTCTTGTCCTCATTTTAGATTGGATGAGACAGTCTAAATATGAATCATGTGGGCAAAGGCTGCTACACGTTGATAAGGGGGTGTTCACTAGAGCACCTCATAATTATTTTGGGAATTGAATCCTCTATCGTCCTCATTTTAGACTAGATGTGACAGTTTAAGTCTAAATCTATATCATCCATTAGTACAATTAATAGGCCATTTTTTCTCATAGACTTTTACTTGTAAGAGACAACCCTTACCGTTAAGAGTTTCTCAGTAAATTCGAACCATTAATTATACCAACGTATAAAATTAGATTTGGACTGTCCTGTCAAGTCCAAATTTTGGACTAAAGAGAACTCATCCAGAGTCCGGCTCCTTTTCAATCCTTTTAAAATTGGAGGATCTTCCGATCCTATTTCTAACTTGACACGCGGCCACTATTAAAATCTTACGGCTGAAATCACTCTGGGACATAATCTCCTCTTTATCTGGTTGAAACACGCGATAACCTCTCTCCCTCTTCTTCCTTACTGACGACCGGCCATTCCCCATTCCCTTCCTTTTTGTGTCTCCGCCGACAAGCCGCTACCATCTTCGATCAAACCAACAATTGCCACCTTTCTTCCCCTTCTTGTTGCCCATCTTGCATCCACTCTGCTCCCATCCTTGCCATGCCCTCTTGACACCACCGCATCACCATCAAACCCACTAAATTGACATTGAATGGAATTTTTGGTTTCAAATTTCCAATTACCGCGCACAGTCTTGTTAGTTACTTCAATAACTGGGTTGAATATTGCTATTAATTGTTGGGAGTGAGAAAATGGAGGGGCAAAGAGAGAGGGAGTTTTTTTTTTTTGTGTTCAATCACTTGGGCTTTTAATGTGTTGAATATATTGGCCGTTGGATTTGAATTGGAGAATTCTCCAATTATTAAAACATTGGAGAGGAGCCCAACTCGAAAATCCAACCCCCTTTTTTCTTGAGGTGCATATGGGTCGTACGTATTTTTCATTCTATTCCTCAATTTTTTTTATCAGCAAAAAATGTTCCCCTATCATTAATAATAATGATACAAAAAGAAACTCTGTAGTAACACACCAAAGAGCGTCAAACGAAGAGGACAAGCTCAACCAATGGCGATGCCACAGTGCGAGGGGTGGGGTCGGGCGAGCCCAAGGAAGAAAAAAAATACTATTATTAATATATATTTTTTCAAAATAATAAATAACACCATTATAATTTGATGATAACACCACACTAAATTATTTTCCCTCTTGAAATCCACCTCTGTAAAAGTTAGCAAGACTTAAGACACCACCCTAATACAATTTGATGAGCCCACCCCATTAATTTATTTCCCCACTTGAAATCCACCTCACCCTTTGTAGAAAAATTATATTTGGTATTCTTGGAGCACCGCTACGTGGTACCATAATACTCATAAACACTACACATTTTCGTAGAGTCCACCACTAAGTGTATTGATCTCACAAAAATGTGTGGCGTTGGGAGGTGTTGGGGCACCACTTAACAAAACCCCATCCAATGTAATTGTAGAAGTTCTTGAGTGGTTTTTTTTTTTTTTTTTGTGTGTGGGTGAACTTAAAAAAAAATTTATTATCTTAATTTTGATATCTTTTATTTTTAGAACTTGAAATGCTTGTTAAGCTTTTGATGTCTTTTTTGTCGAACAAGATTATTAATTGTCATTACTATAAATTTTCTTTATAATTGGTAACAGAATTTATACTTATAAATGACCCAATGTTTCCAAAATTCTAGAGTCACCACTGAGCTCAACCAAATGGGAGTGCCGAACAATAAAGACAAGCTCAACCTATTACTACAGCTCACTCACATTTTTTAAAAAAAACACAAAATACAAAAAGGAGTTGACAAGAAGGCAACTACAAAACCCTAAGAAAAATGCTCGAAACCCATCCAAGAAACTCCAATTCCAAGCTAAACGGCCCAATTGCAACCAACGAGGGCCAAGCCCATTTGCAATTGGGACAGGCCCAAACCCCAAAGCAAGGCAAGCCCTAACCGCCTCCACAGCCGCCTCATTCTATTCCTAACAATCCACCGAATCCCATAACCGTAAATTGTACACACAAACAAAAATGCTGAAATTAAAAAATCATGACAGAATGATAAAAATTGTCATTTCAACTTTTCTAAACAATCCACGGTGTAATGTTTTCTAAACATAGTCTAAATGAACTATCAAACCCAACTTTTTCGAAGGTTTTTTTTTAGATACAACGGTTCTTTTTAATGTCATCTCACATGAGTTGAGTCCCAGATATGAGTATGGTCCCACCTCATGCGAGAGGAGCGTTACAAATAACCGTGAATTAGAAAAATTTTCCTTCTCCCAACAAAATCTACTTCTCGAAAATTTTCATTTTAAGAATAAGCTTCAAACATGGTTCATCTAACCAAGTTCATAAAATAGTCTAACACAATAAATGTTACCAAATCTATTTAATTTCATTAGTTGCATTCAAGGATGACATCAGAGATATTAAGAATGTATAAATCATATGGGATTTCAACTCGAATTCAATTTTTTGAACGTCCACTCGTTCAAAAGTGACACCGCTATTGCACTTGTTTTATTAACTCACTTAGAAAAATAGAAAAGCAAAATAATTCCAAGATTACATATAACCAAGTAAGAAATAGAGTTTGAAACTCTGTCTTTCCAAAAGGCTCCAACAAAAAATCCACAAACTTCAATCCTAAACAAATCATGAAACTCCAAATCATCTAAACCAATAGCTCAAATTATATTGAACAACAATTTTGTTATCATACTTATTAGTTGAAAAGAAAAAGAATATGACGCGAAGAATTACTATTGGCACCAAAAATTACTTCTGGTCGCGAAAAATAACTCATGACCTCAAAATATTACTCATGATCGCGAAGAATTACTCTTGGCTGTATCAAATTACTCTTGGCCGCTACGAATTACTCCTAACCGTTACGATATGCCGCAAAGAACTGCTTTTGGCCGCATTGAATTACACTTGGCCACAAAGAATTGCAAGACCATAAAGTAATTCGATGCGATCAAGTGCAATTAAATGCGTTCAAAATCAATTTAATGCGACCAAGTGCAATTTGTAGCGGCTAAGAGGAATTCTTCGCAGCCAAAAATAATTCTTCGCGACCAAGTGTAATTCTATGCGGTCAAGTGCAATTCGTAGTGTCCAAGTGAAATTTGATATAGCAAAGTGCAATTCAATGCTGCCAAAAGTAATTCTTGGACAATAGTAATTCATTGCAGTCAAGAGTAATTCTTTGCGGCCAAATATAATTATTCGCGGCCAGGAGTAATTCTTTATAGCTAGGAGTAACTCTTTGTGGCCAATAATAATTCTTTGTGAACTTTTAATCTAGCCACTGGCTTCAATGGTTGAGATGGAGTGTCTTTTTTTTGTGTCTCCGTGACACTATATATATATATTCTTCAAATCAACACAGAATTTGAATTGTTTTGATATTCTTCTCTCTTCTTTTTTTCTTTTTTTAAATCATAGAGACATTAATGTACAGGTGTTAGGAGTAAATAAGTTCACACGGTAATTGTGAAAAAGTGTAAGCATTTTACTAAAAGGAGAAGAATGAGTCTAAACCACTAGATCAAAGTAATCATTCATTGCAACAGCTTGTCTTTTGTTAAGTATGGTGTTATGTACTATAAAAAATTAAGTTAAATAAAAAAATTAACCCCAATGAAAAAACACATATACATGTATTTTTTCGTTGATTTTCAACTTTCAACCCGATGAAGGCGAAGATGAAATTATGACCTAGAATCAAGATGCAACAAAATCAATTCATTTGCTGCCACCAACATAATACAATGAATCAAATAATCAAATATACAATTAATCTGGTTTTTTTCCCTCAATCACTCAACCAATTAAAACATTAAGCAATCTAAATACATTTTAAAAAATGACAGCCCCTCCACCCCCCCCCCCCCCCCCCCCCCCCCCCCCCCCCCCCCATATATATATATATATATAGAGAGAGAGAGAGAGAGAGAGAGAGAGAGAGAGAGCTAAACGAGAAAGCAGTTTTGAATTCAAAATTGAAATCCATTTTTGAAATTAATGTGTGTGTGTGTGTGTGTGTGAGAGAGAGAGAGAGAGAGAGAGAGAGAAATCCTAGATCACGGCAATTTTTTTTACTGATAACTATTAGGAAAGTAAGAAAAATTCGAAAATAAGGAATCAGAATAAGATTAGGAAATATTAATTTTAGTTTTTCTTTCACCATTCTTCCAAATATTCATTCTTTCTAAGTATATTTCTAATCTTACTATCCGTAAATCTCAGCTATAGAAAAAATATGTATAAATCCGATGGTCCAAAATATAGAAAATTTAAAAACCACTGCTCCACATTATATAGATTATCCCTTGTCTTGCAAGAGTAGGTATGGGGTTCAAGTCTATGGAGAGACAACGAACCCTTTTTGGTTGTTACTAACCTACTAATTTTCCGCTAACCCCCACTTATATATATGATACTAATGAAAAAATATATATATTCATTCATTCAAAGATGCATTTATTTTTTATGAATACCTATTCCTCTATCTCTTATGTTAGTTAAATTGTTTATTGTTATTAAACTACCTAAATGAAAGGGGAATATATGAATGGCTGCATGGTTTCCGATATTTGAAAAGATGCATCAAACGTTGTTGATTATGAGACTATTATGTGGCGGTTTCAAAAAATTCAAATATACCAATGATAGTCACTAATATTGTATAATTTGTGTCTAGGTCTAGCAGTTTCTATTAATGCAGTAGAATTTTGTTTATATGAATAGAGTTAGAGGATATCAAGTTTTTGTTTGAACACCTCACTAAATATCCCTGGAGCCGTTACTGTTTGACGATTCAAAATTGGATTGATGGTGGATTCGTAAAGACTTAATTGAATTATACTTATTCGACGAAAAATGAACGATTAACATCTGGCCTACAAATATATTTTCTTAAGCAGAATAATAATTTCGAATAAATTTTATACTGTTAAAACAGATGTAAAGCAGATCGAGCCGTAAAAATCAACAGTGTCTTATGGGCCACCCAGAAGATGGGCTTCCCCAAGTGAATCCTCTTTCGGACCATGATAAATGGGTTAAGCCTTTATAAACTGGACATGGCTTGGGCCTAAGAGTCCCACTTCCAAGACGCTACACACTTCATCTGCAAGTCTTTCTATCTAGAAGAAATTAAATAGGCATCCTATCTAAAAGACTTATTTATGTGTTCATCATAGTGGATTTAAATAGGACAGAACCCCTGTTTAAGTTCACCTTTTATCTATAATACTTGTAATTGTCAGTCCAACAACCCTTTGTTTCTTCAAATCATTTTCCAAATCTGCATGCTTTTCAACCACCTTCATTTCCTTTATTGAAAATGAATCTTCACATATGAAAAAACCCTTCATACATACATACATACATACATACATATATATATATACACACAGTCCGACTCTTATGAGGACCACCTCATTTTAATAAAATGCGGACCTCCCTTTTCCGATCGAATTTCGATAATCCGAGCCGCTCAATGTGTTCAGAACATGATTTTAAGGGTATTCACGAGAAATCGGTAAAAAAAATGATCGAGAAAAAATGATCAGAACATAATAAAATGCAGTTTTTGTTTATTTTTTATCGAACGGTTCAAACAAAAACTCCTCGGAGAAGCCTTTTCCGATCATTATTTTTGCCGATTTCTCACGAGTACCCTTAAAATCACGTTCTAAACACATTAAACGACTCGGATTATCGAAATTCTATCTGAAAATGAGAGAATTGAGGAGGTCTGTATTTTAGTTAAAATGAGGTGGTCCTCATTTGAGACTAACTCTATGTGTGTGTGTGTGTGTATATATATATATATATATATTCACAATAAAAAAATTATTTAACTTTTTAACATCATGAAGTCCAATAGTGGACAAAAATTAGTACCATTAAAAAGCCATTAACAATATCTTTAGAATAAGTCCAATGTTAGAATATTTTGGTTGATGTTAAAAGATAATATTCAATACTTTGGAGGGAAAATGAGAGATGATAGATTTTTCGGGTGGGCTATTTGGAAAAGTGAGAAAAATAGAGAATTACGGTTGGAGTTTGAGTGAATGGTATAAAAACACTCTTCAAATTCACTTTTTAAATAAAGAATAATGCTGTAATTCCTCCAAATGAAGAATTTTTGAAGAATTGGGTATGAGATGCTGTTAATAGATACGCACATATTAGCCCCGCTCTCAAAACGTTGCTCTACGAGTTTTTCCCACCTCATATTATTAGTACAAGTCTAGCATGTGGCACGTTTTACGGTGAAATTCCTACCCCTGCGAGGGTGAGTTTTCACTAAATATTGTTTCTTGCTTTAATGGCCAAGCTGTTTTTCTCTAATTGGTATTTTAATTGATGTATTCAAGAAGAGCGATCTACATAAAAAAATCCGTAAAAACATGGACTTCCATTTAGCCTAGGGGAAACTCATCCTCACGAGACAAGTGCTCCTGGAAAACTTCATCACTAATCCTTCCGTAAAATTTCTTGCTCTCGCTCTCTATCTTCGCTCTGCGCTTCATTCACGAATCCGGGTTAGGATCCCATCCAGTTTGTTAATGTCCATTGTTGTCCAGTCAACGGCTGTGATTAACTCAACTAAATCCAAAGCTTCACCTCATGCCACGTCCAACTCTCAGACTTTACTCTCAAACGAGAGAACGAATGTTAACGGAAGTTTGTCCCACTTGAAGAACTCCTTTCTCTAAATACGTCCAGGTAAGCACTACGCTTAATAAAGCCAGCTTATTTTTTAGACTAATTCAAATATCTTTGTATTTGTTAATTTTTTTTTTGTCCTAATTTAACTTTTTCTGTATTTGTTAGTTTGTGTCAAGTTTTGGTGAATTATCATTTGGAGTGAGTTCATACGAAACTTTGCTCCGACTTTAGTTGGATACCCTGTAAGTAGGTGGTGGAATTGAGCCCCCAAGATTAATTGAGGTGTGCGTTAGCTGACCCAAACACTTGAGTTCTAAAAAAAAAAAGTGAATTATTGGTTGTCTCGACGAGAGGAATTGAAAAGGTAAAAAAAAAATCCCAACACAATATTTTTAGGTTTTTAAAAAAAGTCGCTCAAGTTGTGTAATATTACCCGGTCATATTATTAAATGATCATTACTTAATGGGTAATACTGACACCATTTAAACCTTATTCGACAACATTAAATGTTTAATTTTGTAATCTAAGTAGGCTCATCAACAGAAAATTGCTAACACAATTTTCATCTTCTAGGGTTTGTTTGACAACTCTCTATTAGAATGTGTTTGTGTAATGTTAAACAAATTGAGCGACTTCTTTTTTAAAAAAGAAAATTGTGTTTGCATCTTTTTTTTTTTTTTAAACTTTTTTGATTCTTATCGTTGAGACAACCAATAATTCACAATTTTTTTTGATAACTCAATTGTTCGAACTAGTTTACACGCATCTCAACTTATCTTGAGCCCCGATCCAAAATTAAACTAGGACAAAAAACTAACTAATACATAAATATGTGAATTTTTATATATATATAAAGAAGCTAGCTTAAGCTAAACAAGGCCAAAAAGCTTAGCTGGACGTATTACAGAAAAAAATTCTTCAAGTGGACAAACTTCCGTTATCATCATTCGCCGTCTCTTTTGAAAGTAATCTCTGACATTTGGACGTGGCATCAACTGAAGCTTTGGATTTTGTAGAGTTAATCACAGCTATTAACTGGATCACAATGGACATTAACAAACTGGTCTCACTGTACCTTCCTATTCAATGTGTACGCAAAGTTGTGTTTTTTTAACAGAGTTTGTTTGTTTTTTGGTGGGAGAGAGGTTTGAACACACAGCTCACCAAACATATCAGATATCCCTTGCTTCAGAGGGGGAGAACTCAGCGTGGGCCCGCCCACTAACTGGAACCCTCTTCTTTTCATACTGCTACTATGACAATCCCTATATTTTTGATTTTGACAGCGTTGTCAGTCTCTCTCTCTCTCTCTCTCTCTCTCCTCTCTCCATTTCATGCACAGGATTAGTGGCCTCCTCGCAAACCGAAATATTCGTCATTTAGCAGAATTTGTACACCACGCGTCCGACATTGGGTATCTTTGTGGGCCCCACTGACCGCCGACGGATCACTATTATGAGCCGGTGTCCTCTAGTTTATCCCAATATTCTTCCTCCTCGTCGCCACTCTCCATTGGTGATTCCATGGAAATATGAAAATAATCCATCTGCCTCTAAATAAATGTCTGGCTCGTAAATTTAGATTTTTAAAATCATATTTTTTTTAAAATTTTTATATTGTTTTCTTAACTTAAAAAAACTTATTGATATCTATGAATTTGTGAAAAAACCTGTTCTTTTATGAAAAAATGCATATTTTTAAAAGTTTATGCTTTGTTCTCTTCACTTTTTAAAAAGAAATTTTCAAAAAATACCCCTTAGATTCTCTCTACTTCCAATATTTCTTTCTTTATCTCTTTCCACTTATTACCCTACTATTTTTCAAAAAAAAATTCAAAAACCAAACCAAACACTGCATAAGTACTTTTTAAATGAATTTCCAGCAATTCAAACTCTAACTACTGTTTAGGCAACAAAGGAAAACAAGAAATTAGTTCAAGGGTTGGTTTATTCCCCATACAAATTGGGGTTCGGTTATTTTGAGTTCATGTACAAACTGAAGTATTTTTTTATGAATTCTATAATTTCGGTGCAGATGGCCTGTCTTTGACTAGATCGATGATGAAATTAGTTGAGTACGAACACACCCTAAGCATCGGAACAAAGGGAAAATAAAGTAAAAGAAATGAGGAATTAGAAATATGTAAAATTAGGGGTGTTAATTTCCACCAAGTTTTTAGTGAAAAACATAAGCCATTTTACTATCTTGTTCACATTAATCAACAAGTTTTAACATTCTAGTTTATTGTATGTTCATGCTAACTAACAACTTGTCAATAACTTTTTTCTCAACAACTTTTTTACTCGATCGCATATCCATCTACAACTTTTCACTACCGGAAACAGGTGAATGTAAATTCCAGCTTTTGGTTATTTTTTCTCCTTTTGTGTCGGAATAAATAAAGTTTTGGAACTCTTTGTTTAAGCAATAAGTTTACAACTACAAACAAAGACATAAACACTTACACACATACACTAACAATAGGGATAAGCCCCACACACACCAGAGTGGTTGTAGCATTGTTGAATTCAAAGTGAGTGTTCCACGCTACTCTTGCAATTTATTGCTCAGATTCTATCATATCAGTTCACTTTTTGAAATAAAATTTCTAACTTAAAAAATATTTACTATCCCTACTTTCAACCATTATCTCCACTCATTATCTCTGTCTCCAATCATTATTCTTATTTCTCTTTCTATCTCTCTCTACTCATTACCTCTACTTTTAATCATTACTCTTATTTCTTTCTCCACTCATAACCCCAGTTTTTTTTTTTTTTTTAAGAAATTCATCCAAATACAGCATTAATCATTTCAACGTAACTACTGTAAAAGAAAACTTGCCTTTATTATAAGAACCCCTAGGCCTAACAAACATTGTTGCATTCATTTTTTCCGTGAGTCCTGCACTTTCATAATAAAAGACCAGACCAAAAAACAACTATGAGTTCAGGGATCAAAACCCCTTGCCCCTACAACCAACCATATATCCCCATACATGAAAACTACTGCCAGCAGATGAACAAACATAAATAAATCAACAGAACTACGTACAGACAAGTATTAATTACATTGGGGAAGCCTCAAGTTTCCTCACGTAATCTTTCAAAATATCCTAGGCTTTTAATTTCAAACTTTGCTCGCGCATATTCTAATAGTTTAGAATGTATTTCCAAGACAACGATTTTCACGCTCGGGCGAATTTTGTGAATTAAGGCCTCAATTAGAACAATGGATGTGCATTCAATCGCCTACGAATTAATCTCGCCTTATGCCATGAACTCGAGTTTACTACTAATTTAAAGCGTGCTTGAGTTTCCTTTATAGGAGTAGGATTCATTATTAATAACAATCTTGCTCATCTTCGCCCATGTAGTATTGGTTTTGAGATGGATATAAAGTTTCTACATGGTATCAGAGCGGGGCCTGTTCCACTCCACATTTTAAAAATTTACAATCCACACCAATGATTCTAGGCTTTTGATTTCGCTCATGCAGATTCTAATAGTTTAGAATGTATTTTCAAGACAACGATTTTTAAGCTCGGGCGAATTTTGTGAATTAAGGCCTCAATTAGAACAATGGATGTGCATGTGAGGGGGGATCGCCTAACGAAAATAGAGTCTCGCACATTGCTTGCCGTGGAACTCGAGTTTACTACTAATTTAAAGCGTGCTTGAGTTTCCTTTATAGGAGTAGGATTCATTATTAATAACAATCTTGCTCATCTTCGCCCATGTAGTATATATCAATACACATTTCACGAATCTCAATACCACTTTTTTTTTTTTTCGAATATCAATATATATATTTGCTACAATTATCCTCCGCTTAATGGAGATAATAAGTTAGCATTTTCCTATTAATAATTTGGCTTAAATTAAACTACTACAGTACGTACTACATTAATTTGGATTAAGCACATGTGACACATAACTGGTACGTAACTTTTAATTTTGTTGAACCATTTTTTTTTCCGACTGAACCTAATCAATCCAATATTATTAACAAACTTAACCAAAGTAAACACAGTACAATAAGAGAGGATATTACCGGTTCCAAAATACAGAAACTAATTAACAAAATAAAATACGACAAAACCAAAGATAAGAAAAGCTGCTTGGAATCATGACACTAGAGTCGGACCTGTTGAACATGCTCGTGAAAAAGGATTAAAGAGGCCGAAATTGAGAGACCAAATATAAACATAGAACAAAACCCTTCTGAATGACCCGCCGCACCAATTCAAACTCGTCCGGCTGCAGACCCATTTTGCATGCATGAAATCTTGTCTTTGCAGAAGCTGGCACAGTTTTTGATGATTCAGTTACTGTTCCTTCTCTAATTTTCTTTTGACTGATGAGAGTAAAAATTTTGACCAGTCAACTTAGTTGACGGATCCCTATGGAACACCCTGGTCCCACTGTTCCGATCTGCCCCATAACTGGGCCCACACCACTTTGTCTTCTCCCAAAGTATTGTCTTTCCTTTCTTCCCACGTTTTATTTGGGCAAACTCCATGGACACCCTTGAAGCTTTACCTAATCACGAATATCCCATTCACGTATGTGAAATAACAATATAGCACCCTATGCAGACTAAACGAAGGGGTGTCAGGGCTCTGCACAACTCCAAATACTCTCTTTAAAGGGCAAGTTTCCAGATTTTTTTTTTCCTTTCATTAAATTTTTGTCTTTCATAATTTTGCGCCAAATTTCTGTAAATTATTAGTTCGTCTTTAAGAGAGACAACGGAAAAGTAAAAATTTAAGAAGAAACCTCAATATTTTTTGGAAAAATCCAAGAATTGTTTTAAAATATATCAAAACTAACAAATGCGGAAAAAAACTAAATTCCAAGAGGTCGCAAAACTAAAAAACATGAAGAAATTAAATAAAAACAAAATAAACAGCCAAGTTGGTTTTTTTTTTTAGGGAAACTCAACCTAATTGTAAATTTTTATGTTAGAAATTAGGCCTACCAAGTAGCAACATACAGAGATGAAACATAATTCTTGCTGTCATGACTGTAGTAATACAAGTGGTCCGGGCTACTACTCTATACAAATCATTCGTTTGTCAATACATTTGTAGTTTGTATATTTGTTTCAATAATACTCCAAATCGACAATTGTGTCCCTAAACAAGTGATGGAATGAGCCAAAATTACTTATATCTAAAAATTTATCATTTCCCTTAAGAAAAAATAATAAAAACTACCAACTCTCACTTATTATGAATCAAACTGACTTCATTTTATACCCATTGAAAGATCTCTTTTCGTCAAATAAGATAACATTAATAGTCCTATAGTTTTTACTCGTTGAAATAACCGTTTTGGTTAGAAATGACAAATTTGTTTATTTTTTTTAAAAGATTGGGAATTGAGAGCCTTTTTATGAAATATTTTTGTATAAAAATAGTGAATATGTCAATACAATCCGCTTTTAGCCAATTTCATTACGTTTTTGTTCGAGCAGTTTCAAAATGAACATTGAAACTATGAAAATTTATAGTCATTTCTCATAGGAATTGATTTTGTCACTCTTTTTTTTTGTTAATGTCACTCCTCTTCTCTCATAAAAAAAAATCATCTTATATGGACACAAACGGGAGGAGCATTAACAAAAAGTGGAGTGGCAAAATCACTCCCCTTTCTGATACGTGGAGAGTCTATCTTTTTTATATTAAGAAAACCTCAGGGGGGTGTCAGCGAAATTTTTAGTTTCTTTATTGTTTGGAATTTTTTGAAATGTGGAACTGGTTAAAGCCATTTTCATATCATAGGATCCAAACATAATCAGAGGGGGTGGGATCAATCATTGTCTATTCCCCTCGATATCTGTCAGTGCCTCTGCTCATTGTCCAACAATCCACTTTTATTCTTCCACATTTTTGCAGTTTTCCGCCTTCTTTCTTTTCGCTTTTTAAAAAGAATTTTTCAAAAAATTTCTTTTAGATTTTTTCTTACTTTCAACATATTTCTCTTTATCTCTTTCCACTTATTATTCCTACTATTTTTCAAATTTTTTTTCAAAACCCAATCCAAACATAGCAGAATTCGTCTCCACACAAATAGAAATAGACTAATCTGTTCGCTTTTCCATTAATTTACTGTTAAAGATAACATTGGTAGTATATTGTCAATAGCATATTTTTTGTGGGTGAAAGAACATGAAATAGATTACCACTCCACTTGGTTAAAGAAAACATCACATGCATATGGGATATATAATTCAGCCGTCGAATTAAAAATATAAAAAAAAAATCACACAATCTAACGAGTTGAGCTATGCCCACTTTCTTGATACAATTTCTCATTATGAAACCTTGCATTATGATTGTGTTATTGATGATTAATTGCATAACCTTTAAAAATCATCATGAGAGATGTAACCATCTAATCACAAATCAATAACGAATACACAAATCAGAGTTAAGTACTTAATCAACAAATAATAGGTGAAGAAGTATCCTAAAGTTTTTGATAGAAGTAGCCTACCAATTGAGAGTAGATCATTGGTTGTGAGTCAGTTAAGTAAAATTTAGAGCTTATATTTGACTCTGCCAAACAAAAAAAAAAATTGCTTGTGTTTTTATCAAAAAATAAAAATATTATGTAACATATTAAAGCCGTTTATATTAAAATTGGAGTACTAAATATTAACCAGCTAAAATGGTACATTAATTAGTTATGACCATCTGGAAGAGTGTAATCATATCATATCACTGACTCACTCACTGAGGCTGTGTTCCAGAAATGGAATAAGTCCTTATTTTTTGTTGAATAAGAACCCCTGTTCCAGAAAAATAAGAAGATTTCCACTTATTTGGAAGAATTTATATAGGTACCAATGGGTGCCGGGAGTAAAATCGCACCGGTGGCCACGCCGGGCAGTCTCAGGCCACTGGACGGCCGATCCGAGCCGTCCAAAAATTCTAAAAAAAAAAACCGAGGGGGACTAAGCGAGAATCAACGGCATCCGAGGTGTCTAGGCCATTTGATCCGAGCACCCCTTTTCTGTGTATATTTGAATCATCAAATATACACGAAAAAGGGATGCTCGGATCAAGCACCCTACACACCTCGGATGCCATTGATTCCCGCGTTGGCCCCCTCGGTTTTTTTTTTAGAATTTTGGACGGCTCGGATCGGCCGTCCGGTGGCCGGAGACTGCCCGGTGCGGCCGCCAGTGCGATTTCCCTCCGCCGGCGCCCATTATCATAGCAACAGTCTTATTTTTTGTATAAGGCAACTTCAAGTTCAAAAATCATGTGTTTATGCAAATAATTTTCCTATCACTATGGATCTTGTTTGATAGATCTCATTGAGATCTTTAATACGGTGCAAAAAAAATTGATTTTTTTTTCATTTATATTATTTTTGAGTTTGATTTGAATTTTGTGGAATAGCCCTTATTATTTTTGAATGAGAAGTTGTAAAATAAGTACTTATTTTTTAAGAAGCGTTGTGGAACGGGGCCTGAGTATTCAAAACTAAACATATACTCCACTTGGAGAAGAATAGTGCTACTGGTACAGACCAAAAAATTGTATCAGTGGGTGTAAACCTTTTTTGGATCCATTTTGGGTTTCAAAAAAAATGCTCGGATGTTTCGTAAATACTTTTACCGATACCGGATTAAACTTATTTTTTGTAAGGACCATAAGCAAAGTATTTTAAACAAAATGAGCGACTCCGATCATTTTTTTGAGACCCAAAATGGGCCCAAAAATGGGTTTGTATCCACTTGTACAGACATTTGGTCTATACCAATAGACTTTCTGCTTGGAGAAACAGTGGTAGTGTTTGGTTGAGAGTTTAGTTTAGTTTAGTTTTGGTAGTAGGTGGAGAGAGAAATAAAGTAATGATTGAAGATAAGAGTAATGATTGTGGAGAGATAGATAGAGATGAGAAAGTAATATTTGGAGAAATATGGTAATAATTGGAAAAAGAAGTAGAGTAATGATTGGAAACAAAACAAAACAAAAACAAAAACTAAATTGAAAACCGAACAAAGCCACAAAACTGTGTTGGCTGCAAATGTGGGTAATTTTAAGACACGATTGTGTTCGCTTTGGATCTCAAAATTCAACTCTTCTCTCTCTCCCCATGGTTCTCAATGAATTTTTTCTCCAATTTTTTGCTCTTGTTTCTCTACCATTTATCTCTCTTCGCTCGCTGCCAATTATCCCAAAAACCTGACTCAAAATCCATACTAGCAAACAAACTCTCACAATCGCCGAGTTCTTGGCGATAAAGTCATAGAAGAAGAAGTGGGGGACAGACAGGTGGGGTCCCCGCTCACTTTACCTTCTCCTACCTTCCCACGCCATTGGCCCCACTCAAAACCAGCACATGACTCCCCACTATTTATATACAGAGCGCTCCCTAGAGCTTCACCCTCGCAAAGACTCTCTCTCTCTCCCCACTAGTTATATACAGAGCGCTCCCTAGAGCTTCACCCTTGCAAAGTCTCTCTCTCTCTCTCTCTCTCTCTCTCTCTCTCTTCAACAATCCTCTCGGTTGTGCATGGATGGATCCCTCTGGTGCACAACAACAACAGGTAGGATAAACGATTACAAGTACTTTCCTCTTTCATTTTTTTTTCCCTCTGTGTTCTTTATGGTTTCTTGGTTGCTTCATACTTTGAGGCTATGAGCATGTTTTTCAACCCATCTAGTCATTCATCATTACTTCTATGGACTCTCTACTTTTCCTTCTTAATTACTCCTCCTAATTTCACTAATTATGACATCTAAAGACTTGGTTAAGGCGTTGGGTACGTGTTTACTCTAATTTCACTTTCTCAATGGGTTTGTGCCTTTCAAATGATTTTCTTTTTTTTTTTTGGCTAAAAATGATATTGATGAATGTTAATGGTTGCCCATTGGATGGTATACCGTAAAAAAAGTTGTAGAAAGTTTTGTTAAAATGATACTCCTGTCTAGGGGTTCCGCTTTCTTTTTAAACTTTTTTTTTTTAAAAAAAGATAATTTTAAATTCAAATATAATAAAAATGAAAAATAATTTTTACATTTTTTGCACCGTTTAAAAGATTTTAATGAGATCAATCAAATAAGATCTATATTGATAAAAAAATTATTTGCATAAACACATAATTTTTAAGTTTAAAATTATCTTCTTTTTCTAAAATTTCATTTTTTTACAATCCAGAACACCCCCTTATTGTTCTCCCTTTTTCTTAATTAAGTGGTGTTCTGCTAAACTAAATAAACTAAAACTTGTGTATTTACAAATGTTTAGGAATGTCATTTTTGGCACATACATTTACTAAAATTCTATTCCTATTATTTAGCGGTAACAGCTTAATTATTGACATGCATTAGCCTATAGTCAAATATATAGCGAAAACGCACCCAATATTCTGTATTAATTTTATTTGAGGAAAGAATTTGGACATAGAGATGTTCGGAGACGTTCGATGCTAGGAAAATCTATGTACATCGAACGACTGTTTCAAAGCACTACCGGCATGTTTTTCTTCTTTGGTACAAAATCTTAGCATGTGTTTCTTTCCTCCGGGTAGCATTATCTCTCCCCCAAGGGGGAGGTCTTGGGTTCGACTCCTGCAGGAGCAATACCCTGGGGTCCCAAGCTATGGATAGCTTCTGGACTCCCTGTGCTAACTCTAATACCCCCTACTAACCCTCGCTGATATATGACGATTGACAAAAAAAAAAATTAATTTGTTGTAATTTGGTACTCGATAACTTCAGGAAATGGCAACTCAAACCCTAGAAAGCATGTTGGTCTGCCCAGCCACACAGCAACTGGAGAAGAAACCAAAGCCTCCCCAGGAGCAGGCTCTGAAATGCCCCAGATGTGACTCCACCAACACCAAGTTCTGCTACTACAACAACTACAGCCTCACCCAGCCAAGGTACTTCTGCAAATCATGCAAGAGGTACTGGACCCAAGGCGGGACCCTGAGAAACGTCCCGGTGGGCGGAGGGTGCAGGAAAACCAAGAGATCATCGCCGCCATCGTCAAAGATCGGCCAGGATCAACCGATGATCGCAACCGTCAATCCTGGTCCCCTGGGCTACTCCAGTGACCTCAGCCTTGCATTTTCCGGGACCACCCACTATGAAAGTGTTGGAAACCCTAGTTTCCACAACCCTGCTGCTGCTGCTGCCGCCATGTTTCTTGATCCCCCTGGTGGGTTTTTCCAGAACTTGTGTTATGGGATGGGAAATGGGAATTTGGGGAATGTGGAGAATGGGGTTGGGGAAATGAAACCACAGCTGTGGGGAATGCCATGGCAGAGTGTTGGTGGAGATGGGAATTGCATTGGGGATTTTGATTCCGGCGCAGGGAAGCAAAGCTGGAATGGAATTGGTTCATTTAATTGGCATGGGCTTGTCAATAGCCCTCTCATGTAAAAGACTGTTTGGAAATGTGCTTGTTTGTTTTAGGGGAGAATGAAATGGTATAATTTTCTTTTTTTAGTCCTTTTTTGAGTTTGTTATATTGGACTTGATTCACCTAAATCATCTCAATTTTTTTTTCTTTCCTTCATCTTGAAGGAGAACACTCCCCGTCTATTGGACACATCTAATTATAAAAGCTCGTAGGCAAACGTGGACGCAGGATTTCTCATATTATTAGAGCTCGTAGACAAACGTGGACGCAGGATTTCATAAGAGAGATGATTTCATGATAAGAGAGATTCTATAAAACTCAATATTTAGAGAGGTGATAGTAATGTTTTTAAGAACTCGTGGGACCAAAGTATTTATTTTTTGAAATCCACGCCGAAAGCTAGACGAATAATTCGTAATGACAGCTGCTACTAACACAACAATCAATAAAACAATGATGCTTCATTTCATTTGTTCATATTGTTGTTGTGTGAATAAACTTTTCCCTTATAAGACTTGAGAGGCTGCGGCTCCGTCCCTGTGTCCTGCCTCTGTTCGCCCCAGCTCATAGATCGTCCCTGATTGTTTCCTCCAGCTCACTGCCTCTGTTCGCCCCAGCTCATAGATCGTCCCTAATTGTTTCCTGCCTCCGTTCGCCCTTGCTCATAGATCCAACGGTACGGTCTAGTTCACAGCCAGATACTTTACACCAAATTCTTGGTTTGAATGAATTCGTTTATGAAGTAATGGAATTTCACATTTCTTTTACAGCCAACTAGGGAACATTCTCTGTCTCTGAATAAATTATTTGGTGGCTGCATGAACTTTTGATTTCAAATTATAAATGTGCTAACAAGATATTCTTCCTCGGGTGTTCATAATTTTGAGGTAGATTACAAGACAGAGAACATTATGAGAATTACCATAGGAGGATGAGATTTGGAAATAATTTAATGACAAGGTCCCAAGGAAACACATCATTGTGGTAACTGGTAACATGCATGGTTACTACTACTTTTTAGGCCATGTTTGATTAGAGATTGGATTAGGGGTGAGAGAGTAAGAAATAGAAGATTCGGGGCCGTTTGGGAGCCTCATTATTTCTGTATTTTTGAATTGTGAGTTATTGATTTTGGATTGAGGCCATTATAGATCATGAATCTAGTAGAATATTTGGGAAATATGTGCAAAATTAATAGAGTAGTATTTGGGAGGATAATGTTCAATGGTATTTTGAGGATAATGCTCAAAATAGATTATGAATTCGGAAAGATAATCTAAAATGAGAATGAAAAATCTCCTTTATGGGTGATTCTCAAATTATGCCTCTTAAGTGTAGTTTTGAGAATGTATTATGACATAATGCATTATCAAAATTAGGCTCTCCGACGAAACCCCCTCTACAAAATGTAAGAATGAGAAGCCACAATTTAGCTCCAAACAGCCTCTCAATAATTATAGGGCGAATTTGACTATAAAGTGGATTAGGGGTGAGAAAGTAAGAAATAGACTCAATAATTATGTACTGTTTTGCAAGATGAGAGCGTGTGTATTAAGAGGTTTCCACGTTCTTCTATATCATGAGATCACATGTTCGAATTTTATGGAGGGCAAACATTCAAAAGTTTAGAGTCACTAGAAGATTTGCTTTGGTTATTTACTTTACAGCTCTAAAATTAGTATATATATGTCCGCACAAACCGACCCCGAATATCTGAGTATCTTATCCGTTTGAACCTAGGTCCTAGTTGAGTGGTGAAAAAGGATGTTGGGTTACGTTAGGAGTTCAACTTAATTATCGAATCTTCACATGTGAACATGTGACATTCTTCACTTTAGAGAAATAAAAAAAAGGAATATGTGGTGTCGTTTCCTGTCTAAAGAGAATTATAAAATTGTTTTGTAGTTAAATAGTGGCTGCTTAATTCAATCCACTAGTTCAATATGGTTCTCGAGGAGAGAACATTTGTGGGGATCTTCAAATGATTTTGGAATTATAAAAGGGCTTGATGAGGTGTTCTTTTCTTCCCAAAGAAATAGCATTAGAATGTTGCTGAGTTGATGGGTTTGTTTTTCACATAATTGGTTACGGTTTAATTTTTGAAGTCAGACCGTAAGAAAGTAATTTCTCGTGAATTCTCTAGCCCCGGCAAAAATGACTTGTCTTTGACCAGATCAAAAAGGAGTAGTTGATGTGTGCGTAAGTTAGCCGAGACATACCGACTGTCAAAAAAAAAAAAAGAATGTCAGTGGAAGAAAGCATGAGCCGCACCAATTTCGAATTAGATTTTCCTCTCTTCACACAGAGACAGAATCCAACACAAAGATTTGGGCGTGACTGAGAGAATATCTCAGAAACACTATAATAATTTGAAAATTTTAACAAGGTAGAGTGCTGCTTTTTGACAAAATTGCTGGAGTAGTTGGGGGGCGAAATGACAATTTAATCCTCGTTTAACACTTGGCTCCATTATTTGGAAAGAATCATTTCACACTACTCTTCTGCTATAACCGTTTATAAAAGGCATGTACCACGTGCAATGTACAAGATTTTTATGCATTGAAATTTTGGCACTAATAAAAATAATTTTGGCATTATCACCACCCTATTAAAAATCCAAGGGTTAGCCTGGTGGTTAATATCTGGAGCGTAGGGTTTGCCACTTCTTAAGTTCTCAAATTTGAAATATTCCAAGTGTTATCAATTGTCAATCCGTAAAGAGCTTTGCTCCGATTTTAGTTGGACTTCTTGTTAGTGGACGGTGGAATTGGATCCCTAAGACTAGTCGAAGCGTGCTTCAGTTAGTTCGGACAACTTAGTTATTGAACAAATTATTTAATTATGAAAGTATTGGGCCATGTTTGATAAGTAAACCACCACCTTTTTTGTTTTTGGGAGTATAAACCACCACTTGAGGATATATATAATTCTGCAGAGGGAATTACTCACACGGCTTTAACTTATTAAATATATCGGATTAATTGTATAACGAATACATTTAATTTAAGTGCCATAAATAAATAATTATTCATAATATGTACTTTTATTTTGTCCGCTACCGGCCCTCCCTTGGGGTCTTCCGTCTTCCATAACTACCTCTTCGGCAAGGAGCTGAGCTGCCATGAGTTGGGTTACAGCAATACGGCCATCGTCTTGGGCTAAAAAATATGATCCAAATCATTCATTATATTTTATTTTATTTTATCATACTATATGTTAGAGCATAAACAATGGATTAACAAAAATTGGATAACTAAAAGTTACCGCATCACCTTTTGATTATCCATTTAGCACATGACTAAAATTAGCAACCCTAAGCTCCACAATTCCCAATCAAAATTAAGTTAATTGGACATCGGTATCATTATCAACAAAAAAATATTTTTCTTAACATTTCTTTTCACAATCAAACTAGCCATTAGCTTTTCACAAAAATAAATGTTTTTCATTTGTGTAGCTATCGATGTCTGATCAACTTAAATTGTTGCAAACATTACATTCTCGACGAGCTGAATAAAAATGACGATGGATCAATTTGTTTGGACCCAAGACGGGATCTTATCAAGAGCACAATAGACTAATGTGATCTAACTCACAGCAAGTGAGTCTTAAGACAAAAGGTAACCTAAAAAACTATTAAGACAAAAAAATAATCTCAAAAATTAATATGATGAATTATTTGCCTTTTGTTATAAAATTAAGGTAATAGCAAAATAACAGAACATAAAATAGAGATAATAAAGAACACAATATATGTTAAATATAACTCTTCTGGAGCTATTAGAAACACAATTGATCAACAGGATCAATCGAATTCCTTATTCATACTTTCATTGTCATTTACCTCTAGTCTTTATAGGAGTAAAATATCAAAACATATAATTAATACGATACTGTTACAACCTCGTTTACCATTCGTAAACTTAATTTGCTGAAGAATTGGCTCCAATCATTGTAAACCTTTAGTCATCCTCATCCATAGTTTCAAAACACCTTTGATAAATTTTGTCATATTCTCTCTTGTCTTTCCTGTCGAGACAAAAACAATTGATTGAACAAAAAGACGCAAAGCTATAGAAGTCAAGATAAGATTTTTTTTTTTTTTACCAAAAAAAGAAAGAAAAAATGAACCAAAATTATGTAGATTTCAACACAGACAACCACTGCAAAAGCAAGACCGACGAAATTGCCAGATGAGAACCAATCTAACTTTGAACAACAATTTTGCCTATACTAGTATTCCAGTGCATTTGCGACCATTGAATCACATGAGAATCACGAGAAGATTCTTGCGTGATCCAGTAGCTCGGAAAAAAAACAGAACACCATTATAGGTAAAATTAGGTATATAGAAGATTTGACCTCGTGCAAAGCCACAACCTAAAGTTGGTTCGCGTTAGGAGAATAAAATAGAAACTCCAACCCACTTGACGAACCAGAGATTATACGAAATCAGTTGTGCAAGAGAAAACTGAAGCTTTTGCGAGTCTACTTCGTATCATAATAGCGATCCGAGATAAACCCTAGCTCAATTAAGAGATTCATAAAGTAGTACCAAATGGAAAGACACAAGAAAATGTAAAGATAAATGCAAAGAGCAATAGAAGGAAATTATATGCCCACAGAATCCCATCTTCACCGGAGTTTTTAGGACCTTGGCTTCTCCTTCTTCTCTTTGAAAAGCGCCAGAAGAGACACACCAGACACCTTCACAACCTTGAATCTAACTCCAGGGATATCTCCCACTGCATGCCCCTTACGACCAAATCCTGCTATCAGCACCTCGTCCTACATGCCAACGACAGTAACAAAATAAAAACCTTTATGCACGTAAAAAAACCAAGAAGGAGGAAATAAACAGCTTTGACATATATGACGCAGCAAGGGACGAAGATATCTTAGGGCTCACATTTTCCTCAATATAGTTCAAGCATCCGTCATTAGGCACGAAGGCAGCAATCTTCTTTCCGTTCTTAATCAGCTGAACTCGAGCACATTTTCTAATAGCAGAGTTCGGCTGCTTCGCCTCAATACCAATGTAAAGCATCGAACCAGACAAACGTTAGTCAGGCCATATTGGGTGGAAGAGAAATAAGGTTGAAGTTAAAAGCAGGAATTGAGAACCAATAGGAAAACACCATTGTCTTACATTTTCTCGAGAACAATGCCTTTTGCATGGGAGGACCCAGCGAACGGCTTCTTCCATTCGTTGCCAAGATGGGACTTTTTATACGACTTATCAGCCCACCTCTGCCTTCTACGGTGGGACTTCAGCTTACGACCAGATCCCGATCCACGTGTCTTCCTGTAACAGGTTAACTGAAGATTAGAAGCAGATACCAAAAAATAACTGCTAATAATCATCGGATGTAGATAACCCCATTAAAGAAACAAGTGCACCAAATAGTGTATACTGAATACTGAGAATGACCGTGAACACACAAAGGTAGAAATGTAGAATTATAGTAATTAAAACACATGATTAGTATGTATTTCCCATGCCAATCTCATGAGGTAGAGGCAGAAGATCTGCTCCCCAGAATAGTTGGATATGAGAACACCTCCCACAATAAGCAGGGATTCTTCCAGCAAAGAAGTCTCTACTAATAAATTGGACGGTTAATTTGTGACAATTTACCATTGGAGTTTACAAACATGGGAAAGCTTGCCCCAAATCATCATAGTTGTTGTGACACAGCCAATTTAAAACCCAAAACACATTAACAGAAGGGAAAAAATTCACATGTCGGGGATCAGATACCCTCTACTTATCTCTCTCTCACAATGCACGCGCGCGCGTGAGCGCTCGCGCACACAGAGACCTAAAACCTAAAACCTCAGCCAGCTGGAGTAATGATATTGAAAATTAGTCATCTCAACTACAGCAGATTAAGCACCATCGATTCCAGTGGAGCCAGAAGCATCACAATTCACAATACAAGAGCATATTAACCTTGCAAAGCCAACGGCTGGAATAAAATTGCCCCAAAAATGAACAAGTCCTTGAAAAGGAACCTTCAGATGGATTGCAAGTTAGTATTTCCTATGATATCAGCCTGATAACATGCTCAAGCTCAACGAAACGTTAGATCACAACTTCAACAGTTCATATAACACAAACCCATTCACCATATTTTCATTGATCCGAAATACTCAATCACAGCATTAACCAATCACATGAGTACAAGACACTAGTAGGGACTCCATATGCTATTTCCCATCATAAAAAGCTAATCAACATGGGGTGGAAATCATGCATAATACATGATTGGTTCTCACATTCACATGGTACCAATGGTTCTATACAGTCGTTCATTAGCACAAGAGTGATCACCTCTCAAAAGGCTTCTCACAATCTAATGCTTTGTTACAGGGACTTGGGAACGAGAGTATGAGTAACTATCAGATTCATCTAATTCTTTCTGTCAAGGTCATGAATATCGTACCGGACATGGTACCGCTTTTGTCAATTGTACAGCACGTACCGGTATCAGTGTCTTACTGGATACAGTTTCAAAATTTTCATTTTTCAAAGAACTATATATATAAACACAAATTTCATCTACACTATCTGACATTATGTTACACAATAAAAATTAGTGTAATGATTGTTAAAGGAGGACAATAATTTTTTATCAAGGAATATGTTCAGATTTAATTTATAAAAAACCGTAGAAAACGACACGCAAGGATTGGGTATTTCCTGTTACTAGGTAGGGTAAACTGAGGTGTGGTATGCAATTTCTAAACAAGTAACGTTCCCCCAACAAAATAATAAAGAAAGAAATATGTTAATGCTTCTCTAAACATAGCCCAGTGACATTAAGGCTCAAATGCCGAAGAATCTATGTCCTTTAAAAGAACTGGAAAGGGTATCTGTACGGATTAAAGGAACAGTCAAGAACTTCACAGGAGCCATATATTGGGTGATCACCCAATATATGGAGCCTTTTCCCGTTCAAGCGAATTGCTTGCCAAAGTATCCACCTTTGACTTTTTTTCCCCCTCTATTTTCCATGGCTTTTCTCCTCTTGATTCGGAAGAGGCGGAATCTGCTGCTATATGCCGGAAAGTTGACAGGAATGGAATCGGTGGTCATGCATACCTGTTTTTCTCCAAAATCGGAAGTACCGGTGGTACCAGCCGATACCGGTATGGGATAAACAACCTTGTTGTCGGTGGATGCCCAACGCATGTTCGCCCTTTTTCAGTTTGAAATTCCTGTTCTTAGATCAACATTTTGACTGAACCAACGATGACAACTTCCATCGCCTCAGATCCAATTCATATCTTATTATTGTCTCCATTGAAGATCATTAAACTGGAGGCACACGGTGTGCATGCTCACAATTATGCATACACCAATACATATATTTATGCGCTTGTAGAAAGTTCATGAGCCTCAGGAAATAACTAGAAAAACAAGTGTGATGTAGTCATAGCCATGTGTATATAGAAAGTAAAAATGTAGAATTATAGCAATAAAAATACAAATTTAGTACATGGGAATGTGTATAATACATATGTATTTCCCATGCCAATCTCATGAGGTGATGGCAGAACAGAAGTTCTGCTCCCCAGGTTAGTTGGGTATGAGAACACCTCCCACAATAAGCAGGATTCTTCCAAAAAAGGAATGTCAACTACTTTAACATTGACAATTGCCACAGCCTATTTAAAACCCAAAACACGTTTAACAACATTAAGAAAAGTACTAGTAAAAAAAAACCCACATGTTAGGGATCAGATACTCTACACTTCTCACTTTTCAACCATTGGAATTGTTTTGAGTTATTTGTGCAAACTAGACAGCATTGCAGAAGCATGTCAGGTTTTCATCAAGATGCATGTTCGTCAATGTTATAGCTTTTTCAATACACTCATGAGGGCATTGTGTCAAGAGGGAGATTCAGATAGAGTCGTGCTTTACATGGAGCACATGATGCATTGTGAAGGATGTGCACCGAATTTGTACACCTACGGTATCCTGATTGAGAGCTTCATGAAAGTGGGTGACACAAGGAAGGCGTGCGAGCTTTATAATAAAATGGTGAAGAAGGAAATTGATCCAAATGAGTTCATTTTCGAAACCTTGATCATTGGGATGTGCAAGAATGGGAAAATCAACATGGCTTTAAACCTTTGTAGTAAAATGAAAGGGATTGGTCTAAAAGATAGCGCAAGAATTGTTGCTACTTTGGAGGAAGCTCGTCGCAACGTCAGTTGATAGGTGTTGGCTTTCTTGGTTATCAGTGAGCATCAACAATAGTATCCTTTCTTTCCCTGGAAAGAAAGGATACTATTGTTGATACTAACGTGAAACAAGTGAGAAAACAGTCGGAAGGAAATGGCAAAACGTGGAGACAGTGGGGATGCCGAGAAAACGCAAGGGAAAGGGGGAGAGAGAGAGGAGGGGGGAAGCGGCGGCACAACCCCAAAACAGGAACCCTAGCCGATTAGTAGGGAGAGAAAGTAGAGAGAAAAGGATAGAAAGCAGACGCAAAAAATTGGGTTCTTTATTGTTTATTATTTACCTAAAGTCTATCCGGTTGAGTGATTCTATGTCCAGTTATACAAGGCTTGCTTAGAACGATTTTTAGGGCTAAAGAACATGAACAACCCAAAATGGGATGTTACGATGTTCTGAATTGTCAACTAGTTGGCTAGTTAATATTTTCTTGCCACGACCAGTTGGCTAGTTAATATTTTCTTGCCACAACGTGTTGTACCAAAAGAATACATGTGACTACAATCTCCTTTTTCATTTCGAAAATTTCCATTTTTATATCAAAAATTTGACTGAATATAAGATGATATAATCTCCGCGGTTTCCGATCCAATTAATATCCTTGGTTTTATTATCTCCTTTGAATATCATCAAACTGAAGTCCTACATTGTACAAATATAGTTCATTATTACGAAAGATAGTCAGTAAATCACATAAAAGTCCACACCTCAAGCTCACATTTATGCACAAACCAATACAAACATGCACATATAATAGTTCGTTGGCCTCAGGAAATCACTAAAAAAAAACAAGTGCGAAGTGGAAAAGTGATTTGAATGAGGTCGAAGGTCCATACCCCATGGCGGCAAGCAAGAACAAGCCCTTCGACTGCGATGGACGAGAGGCTTACGAACCCTAGTGGTGCTTGGGGAAGAAAAGGCCGAAAATTTTAAAGGCCAGTGGATTTTGTAATATTTGCGGAAGTAACCCCTGTTTTCTGTATTTGTTTCATTTCCGCCCCCCCCCCCCCCCCGCGCGGGAGGCCCGTAGATCTTTCAAGTAGGGGTGGGTAATAGGTAATTTCGTGTCAGTTTCGTATTATATATCACAATCTTATTTATAAAATCCCACAACATTTTTCAACTTATCAAATCTTCGTGTCATATTCGGGTCGTGTCATTTTCGGGTTGTGTTGTCATGTCAAAAAGTCCTACTTTTCGCTAAATTTTTATTTTTTTTAGTTGACAGTTCATCAAACTAATGTCCAATGTACAGAATTACCCATAAAAATGTTTATTTTTAGCTCAATTATATGAATTTATTTTGTTTTTCGTGTCAAGCACGCCCAGCTCTAGATCTTTGTAAAGGGAAAAGTTCGTCTTACCCCGTTATAGTTTGGACCTGTTGCGATTTACCTCCTCGACGTTTAAACTTAACCACGTAACCCCGACAGGAATTATGGATAGAAAATGATAGGATACATGAAACCCGATCCATGAAAGAAAATAAATGGTCCAGATTCACATGGACACTTTCATGGACTGGGTGAATATAAATCATTCATTTTCTTTCATGGACACTTTCATAGATCGAGTTTCATGTACTGTACCAATTCTCTTTATGAATTAAACTGCACATCAAAATTTCATTTAAATTAATGGGAGGAGTCAACCACTCCCATGTTTTGAGAGTAAGAATTGGACTACAGGTACAATATAAATTTGAACACAAGAACGCCATTATTCGGTAAGCTTGTTCCCACCGATGGAATCATCAGATCTGCCACAAAGGTGAAGCTATTTTTTTTCCCGATTGTTCTTTGTTCTTAGGTTTTTGTTCTTTTTTCTTGTATTTTGATTTGTTCCAACTTGTTTTTCTCATTGTATTCGGACGCGTTGAGTCCGTTGTAATTGTTAGTTTTATATTACGAATGCAGTTTATGATTTTCTAAATAATAAAAACCCGCCATTATCTAATTCCCAAATTACAAAAATGTAACTCTTGTTCTTCCTATACTTCTTCCTCTGTATAATCATAACCATCCATAACCAAGAGTGCACAAAGGTTTTTTTCTCCAATTCTATACTTTTTTCTTTGCGTAGCCACTTCATCAAATAATATTGGGACACTCCAAGTAGTACCCACGTAATGCATTAACATATGGTTAGTCACGCGGCAGATAATGTTCCATCAATTATAGCGCAGGGCTGGGAGAGTCTGCCAATAGATCGCCATCGGCCATCCATCAATTATGATAAGAGTTGCTGGGAGTTTGTACTCAATCTGAACAGATCTGCCTGTACCTGTATAAACAATAGATGCCACGCCAATTCACCTGGGCCTTATGCAAAAACACCACCCCATACTACATTTCTGGACTAATGAGAATATGGGCACAGTGATAGAAGTCCCATGGGCCAAACTTCAAGTACATTGCCGACTGGAACGACAGTTGAAGATCAAAAACAAAAAACTGGAACGACAGTTCAAAGTATTTTGTGTCAGCGATTAAGGCAACAACATATACTGGTAATCCCAGAAGCTGATTCAATACACCAACACATTAAGAAGTACAAACAGAGTTTCTCTTGAATCCATACTTAAATCATAACGTACAACACGAAGGTAGCAAAACCATAAGATTATCAAACCCCAGATCAAATATACGACGGGTCAAGCTTTGTTATAGCTCACACTCAGGAGCACAAATCTTCTCAAGAAAAGGCAATGTAGGCAAGCAGCAGTTCCTGCAAAATCAGGCCAGGTATGTTGTTATACGACTGCATGTTAAATTTCAAAGGAAAACGATATTCGTCACCGAATGTATTTCACCGTTTTTCACCTCCCTACGACTATACACAAGAAACCAACGTGCAAAATGTAGGGCCCGTCAATTCGAAAAACAACGGGCATCACCAAGTTACTTATGAAGCCACACAAGAGGTATGGAAATCCAAATGAAATATTGCAGTTAAGAATAGCAGCCTTCAGAAATCATGAATTAACAAGAACTAACCTTACCCATGTACTTATTTCTGCTGTGGCTTCTTCCACAAAACCCCAAACTTCTTCAGCACATTCCCATTTTTCTTCTTCAACAAATCATCGTCATTGTCTTCAGATTCCGGTGAACCATACTTCCCTCCTCGTCCCACAAAATTCCCGTTGTTACCCGTCGAAAGAATCGATGCAGCTGCCTCTGCCGCCTTCCTCCACTGGTCAGACTGCACCTTCAGCCTCCTTAGCTCTGTCTCCATTTCTGAAGTAACCGCCTGTGCTGCAGCCAGCTGCTCAGCCACCCTTGCCGCCCTCCGGCTACTCTTATCTGCTTCCTCCGTCATATAACCTAGTTTCATGAGAGCCTCTCTCTCTGCAGCCCTAGCCGCTTCTACTTCAACAAAAATCTCATCGTTCGCTTTTCCCTTGTCCGTTTCCCTCCCCTTAATTTCAGACTTCAACATCTCATTTTCCTGTGATATATGTTGTAGTTCAGTCTCCTTATCCATCAAATTTCCCTTCAAGTCTTCGACATTTTCCTTCAATTTCTTGAGTTCTTTTTCCAGTTCAAATTCTCTCTGACTCAGAATGTTCTTCCCAAGCTTCATATGGAGTGCCTCGTTCTCCTCCGAAATACCTTGCAATTCAGTTTCCTTGTCCATCAAATTAGCCTTAAGTTCCTCAATTTCAGCTTTTGTTTTGTTGACTTCTTCCTCCAATTCAGTTTCTCTCAGGCTCGATGCAGACTTAATCCTCTCAGCCATTTCATCAGCACTTCTGATTCGTATCGTGCTTTGAATTTGTTCTTCGTGATATCTTATCTCAGCAGTTTCTAATGCAGTTCTTAACCTTACTAACTCTGCCTTAACAGAAGCAAGCTCCGCCTCAAGCTCCATTGATTTCCCTCTCTTTTTCTCAACCTCTGTAATTTCACATTCAAGTTCGTTATCACCACTGGCATTAAGATCACCAATAAGTCCTTCGAGAAATTCCACACGTGCCCTAGATTGATCCAAGTCTGAAGATAAGCAATTGTAAGCTTCCTTGGCTTTAAAACCATCCAACCTGAGGGTCTCGATGGTCATTTTGGCAGTTTCAAGTTGCAGCAAGGTCTCACCAACGAGTTCTTGGGCCTGAGCTTCCAATTCTTTGCACTCACTTAACTGTGTTTTCATGTCCTCCACAAGTGAGAGACTTTCTGCTAGATTTTCTTTCACAGCTTGGAGCTCTTCTTTGGATAATTCTAGGCGTTTTGTTTGTTCGGCATTAGATTCAGCAACCAATTGGAGTTGGTCTTTTAGCTGCTGAATCTCATTTGCAGCGGATATCTCCAAAAGCTGCTTCTGGGACTCTTCGAGCTCTGAAGAAACGGATATAAGCTGCTTCTTGGAGTCCTCTGCATCTTCCTCGGCTTTCCTCTTTGATGACTCTGAAGAACTCAGCTCGTCTTTTGCCTTCTTTAGATCCTCCTGAAGTTGAGAAATCTGGGACTGCAACACAGAAATCCTGCTTGGACGCTTCTTCTGGAGCTTCAAAGGAGAACATGATGGATTAGAAATTGCATGCATTACACAAGTGCAAAACCATATAGAAAATCATTCTTGAAATTCCAACCAATTGTTAATACGATTCCAATTTTAAATAACTCAGAGTTCGCAAACAATTAGGTAAAATAAATCATGACACCTTTTCAACATGATGAAAACTGCAAAACATCACGCTATGAGCAGTCTGAAAGCAGCAAAGAGCACAAATATAGCAACAAATAGGAGACTTGGCCATGTAATTACATCCACAAAGGAGATGAGAGAAATTCACTGTCTGGAGAATCAGTTGACAATTGATCTCCATATCACAAACAGCAAGTACAGGTATTTAAGAAAGAAGGGTGGGAACAGAATCAACAGATGCTTGGTGCAGCAGTGATGTTTCCCAAGAGAATTTTCTGAATGATCAAACTTATATTTCATTCACAAGCAGAAGAGGGAAAAGAGAAGAGCAAAACAAATATGAAGTTTTAAAAAGAAACAGACATAGAAGGAAGATTTGTTCAGGCCTTCAAATGACCATCATGTGTATTCTTGTTTAAACTTTGCATTTAACTTTTGTGGAGCCATTAAGAATACGCTTTTACACGAGTTTAGAGAGACCAGGTATTATTGGACATTCTGCAAGCTGTATGTAGAGTAAATTTGGTCGGTTCTAATTGCTTTGGGAAGTACCTCGGATGCTGGGCTTCTGGGTGACTTGCGCTCAGTGACTTTTGGGCTTCTATCTTTTGGCGTCTTGCTTGCACCATTTGATGATGATGTAGGAGCAGTCTCTATTGTAGTTGTCTTGAGTTGACGTACAACCCGTGGAGAGATCTTTTGAGGTGCTTCCGTAGAGTTGTTTCTGCCCCAAGATCAAAAAAACAACAGTACAATTGTCATATAACGAGAATCAACAATGACAGGGTTTTATTAAGAAAAAACGGTCCTCAACCAGAAGTTATCGCACGAAGAGCAGGTGAGAGTTATTTCAGATTACCACGAGGAGCACAATCTAGTGAATTAAGCTGTCTCAAAGATATACTCCTATAGTCCTATGTCACAAAAATGTTTGATGATTTGGAAAGCACATTAAGTTAGGATAGTATAACGATAAGCATACACTACTCATTTATAAGAAATAGGGAATTCATTTCAAACAACAAATGGACTGATTTGTCCGTTAAGTACACATTCTCCAGAGTATGCATGCAAAATTAGCAGAATCTTGAAGCGTACACAACCAAATGGACTGATTTGTCCTGAATAAAAATGGGAATGGGCAGTTCTCAAGTCTATAATGAATCAAGGTCAGCCCGTCTTTAACAAGAAAAGCTTTTTGTGAGTTTGTCGTGGTTCAATGTCAATGCTACCAGTGGTTCATAACCGAGTTAAAGTTTTAGATGAGCTACTTGTTGACAACTTATCTATAATTCAAGATATTTTAATATAGTCACGGACTTTGTTCATCTGCTCAAAACAGATAAGCGAAGGTCAATTGAGCTCCCAGATTCAAGCCTCCAGTCATAGACACCAACACACAACTCTAAGTTGCACATTCCAAATTTAGATACACGGAGAACAAAAGGACCAGTAGATTAACTATTGTTGGCAACAATTCTGTAGACACCAGCAGTGAGAGAAAAGACAAAGATGGATATTCAAAAATCCCATTTTGTAGTGGTTCAAAATACTTTGAAATTATAAAGGTCCGTGCTCTTCTAAATTTAGGTAAGTTCACATGTAAGATTGGCGTTTTGCGTCCTCGGCAGCATGAGTACCCCCACTTCCACCTGCAAATACGCAGGTTTCACAGAAGGGCCCTCCTTAAGACCAAGACAAGAAACGAAATTACCCAAAGGAAAAAACAAAATGTTTTGTTTGATACTGAGAGAAAGAAACTGCAACTCAACTCCTCCTACAGAAGCTGAACCTCAGCCTCAGAAAGTTATTACTTCAAGTTGTCCACATTCACCACTCACCAGTACCAGTGGCACTCACTTGGATTCTTCCAGACAAGTAAGAAAACCGATGCAAATGCGAAACAGTGGGTGGAAACAAATTAAAGCCATCAATGTTTAGAGTATTCAACAAGTAATTATTTACTTCCAATGGTCCCCTAACAGTTAAAAAAAAAGTCAGCCCCATCTGATAATAATGGTTACCCAAAACCTATATTGTATAAAATAAACTACTCATGTGTTCAAGAATTATTTAAGAAAAATAGGAGAACCCATTTCTGAAATGAAGAACAGCCTGTCAATCTGTAGCACAATTTGAAACAGCACTTCAGCCCCAAGAGTTAGTCCCGTTGGTTGGCTGGTCTGCTTCCCACACCATTGACTAGGGTTCAATTCTTGGGGACAAGCCACAAGAAAATAATTTCTTGGCATCCCCTAGTCTCGGCGTGGATGGCTTGCCTTTGACCGGACCGGGGAGTGGATTAGTCGAGGTGAGCGAAAGCTGACTAGAACACCCCCTGACCGTCAAACAAAAAAAAAGGAGCACTTCACTCACCATGTGGGTGCTTTCAACGTCAATGGAGAAACAGATATAAACAATGGGAATCAATAGACTAGCTGATGAATAATTACTATGCAGTTATAAAATCTGAAAATTCCTTGGGGTAAGAAAACAATAAATTTCAGCAAGCAACTTTTAAGGGTACACCCAACAAAGCAATTGAAGTTACCTTGCCTTTGGTGTCTGCATAGTTACAACCTTAGTAGGGCCACAAAATTAAAAAAGAAGTGTATGAGATCTCTTCTACTTCAATGCTCCCAGGTCCACACACCCTGCAAGAATTCAGAGAAATCACAAGGAGAGAGAGAGAGAGAGAGAGAGAGAGAGAGAGAGAGAGAGAGAATCCAATGACAATAAATGTCACCGCAATGGAGATAAAAAATGGTTGATGAAGGATTTGTGCAACTTAGAGAAAGATATGTACAAACAAACTACAGCAACTACTTTCAAATTACTTAAAACTAAACAATACATTCAAATGTTTTTGAATTGCAAAGAGATTAGGCATGGGTTGAAACACCATCATTGTGAATTGTGATCATGAGCCAACAACATCAACTTCCACAGGAGGAAGTTGGAGGAAATACCCAAATTACACCTACTGGGATACTGTTATCCTGCTAAAACTTTACCCAGAAATCCACCAAACAGACAAACACAGGGGTAATTTCGTCAGTCAAGTAACCCACCCTCCATTTTTGCCGTGACTGACGGCACCAGCTGCTTCAGTAAAACACAGTGGCGTTGAAACTCGAATACATATGAGGAGTTTAAAAATGGAGTAACTTTACACTAGCCAGAACGATTCGACTCACCGATTGGCCCTTGACAACTCAGAGCACTCTAAAACAACAACAAAGAACAAAGGAATTTGAACATTGTCGCCTCGGAGTAAAAAAAACAAACCTCGTATTGAAGATAGGATCACCACTATCAGAGCGAGATTCAAAGCAAAATGATGTCAATCGAAGGTATAACAACCACCAATGGCTTCTTTCAGTGTTATGTATATACTGATACGTTTAGAGAGAGAGAGAGAGAGAGAGATGTATGTCAGTAGCCTTTCAGAGAGATTCGAAAATGCTTCTTTTTAATAACTGTGAAGTTTGGGTCAACTTACGCGCATTCCGACTAATCATGCGAACTCTGTATGAACTTGACCCAAAGAATATGAACTTGACCTAAAGAAATTGATAGAACCTAATAAATTCTGAACCTGTGTTAGGGTCAACTTACGCACACCTCGACTAATCATGCGGACTCTGTATGAACTTGACCCAAAGAAATTGATAGCACCCAATAATTTCGAACCCAAAAACTCAGGAAGGAGCAAACTCTTAAATCTCGGTACTAGACTCATAGGCCAACCTGATTCGAAAACGCTCCTTCGGAAAAAAGCCTGTAGAAACTTGAAGCTACAAAAAATGGGACGAAGACTTGACACTGTTGTCTTTTGTAAAAAGCAAAATCCAAAAAGAGAGAAAATCCAGCATCCCGAAGCAAAAGTTCAAAAAAAAAACGATTAAACAAACAATGGGCCCCGGGCTGTGTTATTTTCCTGTCTCGCAATTTTCCCGAGAACCAACCATAGGGAAACTACCGGAAACTGAAATACAGGGGAGGGGACAATGTGGGTTTTCATTCTTACCGAGAATGTGGATCTTCGGCGATGCTACTGTGGGAGTTCTGCTACTGCTCTGGCTGTTTTTGTCGTTTTTGTTCTCCTTTCCTTCGTCTTATCTTATCCTTGCCAACCCAGCTCCCGAGGCCACCCCTCTCTCGCTCTCTCTCTCTACTATTTCTATACCCTGGTAAGTGGACCGAATGACTCCATGCATTTGTCTTGTGTATTTTTAGGAGAGAGAGAGAGAACGAGATACAGTAGTGTGTGATTGATCAGTGGGATGGGTGGGCAATGACAGTGACTTAGTGAGAAATGAACATAAATGTGAATCCATGTGGATTGAAGGATCTCCTCAAGATAAGTTGTTTTTGGAGTTACGTATTTCCTTCATTCGGATTTAATAGTATTTTTTGAAAGTTTGTATATTTTTTATCGGTTATGTCTTTTAATTTATAATGTTTTACGTGATTTCAAAAATATTATATTATAAAATTAATTGAGATTTATCAAACAAAATTCATATTCGATATGAAATTCATTATGATTCAAATATATAACTCATTTTTTAGTCGGTTAAAATAGAATTAAAAACAATTAAATTCGGACAGAGGGAGTATAAAATAGTACTTGTTAGCATTACAGAACCGATGGTTTTAATCGCAAACAGAAGGTCTACAAACACAATAGCAATAGGACCAAAGTTTTTAATCGCAAACATAAGGTCTACTTTTCAAAATACGATTCCGGACACAAACTAAAGTTGTGTTGCAAGCTGCATCACATTGAACAGCTTCAATTTGTGTTTAGAGTTGTGTCATAAAACTATGTATTTCAGTCACCACCTACATTGTGTCGAAACTCTAGAGTTTTGTTCTATAAAATTGTGTTTGCGTTCACAAAAATGGATGGAGGATCTCTCACTCTCCCCATCATTTTCAGGCTCTGGAGATCCAGATTTGAAGTTCTAGTTTTGGGTATTGGCTCTTGCACCGAGACGGTCGTCGGTTTTGTTCGGGTGACGGTTTCATAAAGACGTCTGGAGGTAGATCCGGTGGCAATCATACGGCAGGAGCAAGATCCAGTAGCGACCCTCTATCCATCCACCTTCATAAGCGAATTATTGAGTCCGACATCGCTACTATGCGGCTTTTTCTTTTTCTTTCTTTCTCTTTTTGTGTTCGTGTAATTTCAAATCAATATTGTCATTTGCACGTACACTTGTACTTTTCTTTTTTTCCCCTTCCATATGTGATATGATATGATATGTTTCGTGTTCAAAATAATGGAGGGAGCTAGAGAGCAGATGAAGAAGCCGAGCAGGGGGAGAGAGAAACAGGGAACAGGGATTTTGTCGTTAACTAGAGCATCTTAAAACACTTCAGGCTCCATTCCAGAATCGGAATAAGAATTATTTTTTGTCTAATAATAAGGTATATTCCACAAAAGTGTGAATAAGTACTTATTTTTTAAAAAGGTAATTTTAAGCTCAAAAATCATGTCCTTACGCAAATAATTTTCCTATCATTATGGATCTTGTTTGATAGATCTCATTAAGATCTTTAATACGGTGCAAAAAAAAATGAAAAATTATTTTTCATTTACATTATTTTTGAGTTTGAAAATATGAAAATAAACTGTTTATTTGGAATTTGTGAAACAAAGCTCAAAAATAAGTATTTATAAAATAAGAAGGTTTCTGGAACGGGTCCTCATTCAATTACTATCTCCTTAGACTTGTCAAAAAAAAATTTACTATCTCCTAAAACACTTTTTAATCACTAATTCAAACATGGTTTTGAAACTAAACACGTCATTGAATTTGGATTCGGATCCCCATGGCCCATTCCATGATTCTCTCTCACTGCCCCCTAGGCTATGTCTCCTCACCTATCCAAATCCTTTAAAACAAATTCATGGGGCCCATATCTGTTTAAATTAAAACCGGGACCCAACCCCGCTCCGCTAAAGTTTAAATACTTATTCCAGTTTGGTGAGACAGATCATTCTTTCATAGTACAGTTTTGAAAAATGGATGTCAATTATTTGAAAAATGGATGTCAATTAGCATTACTTGGAGTTAATTTTGTTTGATGGGTAAAAATAATGGAGGATGCATGGCAGCAGAGCTGGGGTGGGATTCAAGAACTGAGTTTCAGACCAGTTTGGTATGACCAAGTCCCCTCCAGTTTCGAGCGTAGGTGAATTTGATCGGGATCCAAAAACAAAAGTTTGGAATCGTTCCTTTTTGTAAAAATTGCCAAGAGGGACATCCATGCGAAAAATCAATTTGATCAGACATGATTTTCTATATGAACAAATCGCGTTTGGGTAAGGAAAAATGGTGTGCCCTTGCATAAACAGGATACTTTCATATAGCATACCATTTATAATCAAAACTTCTTTTTGGCATAGATGCTTTTCTCACTAAATCCTAAGGGATAGACCCGCAAACAAATGACGAAAATTTTGATATTGACATTGTACTTTAGAATAAAATATCTTTGACAATGTAGTTTTGGTTATCAAATCGACTTGTTTTTTTGGAAATAACGTTCTATCGTATGGCTTTACAACATGAACAGTTAAGGATCAAATTTCCGAACTCAAATAAATCCTACTTTGGGGACATGGCAGAGCTTAGAAAGAAGTTGCAATGAAATAGACCATGAAGAGCATTCAATATGGGCTCTTTCTCTCAGGTTTAAATATTGATCCAAATTATTAGTTTTGGTTGGCTCGTCTATCTACAATGATCGATTAGCATAATTTTTACAAATGCTGCAAAATTTGATGAACTGAACAAAATGATCAATTCAGATAATTTTTTTTAGGCCCAAAATGAGGCTCATATTTGGAGCAAACAGAACTTATTGTGCAACAATCACAACAGTTCTCCTAGTCTGTTCACCAATCATACAATTAGATAAGTCTCTAGATCTAGCAATTGGCATATTTGACCGATAGGGAGTCCAAAAATATCAAGAAATGTATAATTATAAAAAGAAGAGTGTGAAAATTTATTTCGTTTGGAAAAAGGGTATAATAAAAGCTAAACTTATTTTTTTATTTTTTATGTATTTTGAACTGAAGGTAAAGTTATCATGTGGACTGAATCACTGATTAGTGGCTAACCATGTTAATGTGTTTAATTAGCATCAACAAATTTGTTTTTTTTTTTAGTTTAATGCACTGATTAGTGGTTGTTACTGGAATTAATATCTCATCTCAACTACCCATGGAATTGGTATCACAAAATTTGATTCCTATTGTGGTGTAATATTCTCTGGTTTAGGTGCCGCGATGGTGGTACCGTTTGCTGCTGTTGGTCTGCCGGAATCTGTGGAGCGGTGGTGTTGGGGCGGCGTGGGCTTGGCAATAGTGCTAGTGTTAGGGTTGGTTTCTCTTTCGGCTGGGCTTGTTGGTTTGGGCTGTTTTTTTGGGTTTTTTGTTTAGGGTTTGGCCTTTTTCAGGCCTGGCCCTTTTAGGTGTTTGGGTTTCGGTCCTTCAGGTGTTTTGGGCTTGGCCCGCAGGTGTTTGGGCTTCGGTCTTTCGGGTGTTTTTCCCCCTCCCTCTCCATCAATTTGATGTACCATTTATCAATTTTTTTTCTCAATAAAATGTTACTTTTGGCGATCAGGGGAAAAAAATGTACACAATCAAAAACAAGTTTAAAAAATACCTTTGCATCAAGTACACATCTGGTCAACCAAGATAGGAATTTTGCAGCTAAACACACACTCTAATACACTTGTTTATACTTTTTAATGCACTTTCGCACATTTCTATGCACTTTTTATATATTTTTATACACTCTTCAACCATCACGACAACCCACTAGGTTGATTTTAGCATCACCATTATGAAATCCAACAAATCATGATTTTAAAATTATTACGCATTTGTTATTTTCGTGTCATATTTTTAAGGAATACTGATTCATTTTGACAAGAGGAATAAAAAAAAATAAAAAATTATGATCGAAACTCACTATTTTAAAATAAACACAAAAATAAGCTAAAAAAGAATTTCTCTTGTTGAAACGAACGAATAATCTGCAAAAAAAAAAAAAAAAGAGCGAAACTAACTAATACGAAAAAGTTAAATAAAATAAAAAGACACTTTGACTTATTTCGCCAAACCCGGCCTAAAATGACTGGCGAGCCAATTCAATTCAGCTGCTCGAATTTAGTTGAGTTTTGGAAACACACCTCCGATGGACTTGTTCTCACAGTCTTTTTTTTTTTTTTTGAAAGGCAAATCTTCATTAAGAAATCCAATGCGGATATGAGAAACAAGAAAAATAGGATTACAGGAAGGACCTTAAACAAAGCCCAGCACACCACAAGCAAACATTGTATGCATGCTTCTCTTGGGTAAGAACTTACACGTATAACGTATTGGTCAAAATTTTCTATGTAATCATGCGATTAAAATTGCACAGGAATGTAGGTGCAGATGATTTGAACTTGATATAAAGGTACTCCAAAATACTTGACTCTAACTATGTCAAGTGAATGAATTTGTATTTCAACGAACTATGTTATTAATATTTTTTTTGAATTCACGAAATATGTTATTTGATATCTCATCTCTCGTGTCAAATTTGATATGTGATGTCAAATCTCTTATTTGATTATTTTACTTTTTAATGCTTAAAATTAAAGTGAACACATATTTCAATAAGATAAGAAATTTGGCATATTAATTGGAGTGGGTATTTTAGAGATAAGATGTCAGATTATCACAAGCAGACAAAAAATGCTCCAACGCTCCATGTACCTAGCCGAAATCCCAGGATAAAGGAGAGAGCTCCCTTGAATTGGCCCAGAACTGTTCCAGATCAATACTCTACAACTATAACCCTTATTTGTCATCTTATATATATATACACACACGCACTACTAGTTTATCAGCGTATGTCCGTGCCTGAAGGCACGGCTCGAACAATCTGCACATACAAATTATTACTGGGCTCAAGTGCAATATCTACACCCCCAATCCAACGATTCCAACATGCGAAAAGCAAATAGCCCACGCATATTCATTGACCTGATTAACTTGAATCAACAAATTTAAAAACAAACAATTTATCAATCTCTAACGTTTGCATTCACAAAATCAATGACAATACCAACGAAAATAATACACAACAGAGATCACACTCTTCATTATGTGCGTATATAGAAACCCTATGACATCGATGATCCATGACATATAAGCAATAATTTAATCCATTCCTCATTGGACGTATTACATTGACATCATATCACCCAAACCAAAATACCTCGAGCTGCACACTTCAAAATATTTCATTTGCATTATTGACCTATTTGATGTAAATGTGGAATATCTCTTTGTCCAATTGCTCCATTTCACAGCAGCTATAGTAGATAAAATGTTCCAGTCAAGACCGTGTAAAAATCTTATAGATAGGATGAGCACAAAAAACGACAATGTAGATAGGGTGTGCCAGGAATGAATGTTAATACCAAGATGTTCCTTATGTGACTGTGCCATTGAAGAAATCCCATATTTCAGAAGTGTGACTAAATCTCAATTATGTGTCATCCATTTCCTTGTTATAATTAAGTCTAATCCAAAGCTACAACATACGTTTGCAAGTAAACAACCAACCAAATCATTATGATGCTTCAATATCATTATGGGGAAACCTATAGTTAGCATAATGCAATGTTGGAGTCTTGCTACCGTTGTATCAACCAATTAAGTTAATACCGAGCGAAGTTCATTACGGAGTAGGTACAATCATGAAGTTCACATGAAAGCAATATGTTTCACTACAATATCAATAGAACATTTTACCTTGCCAAAATAGTCACGTTATTGATGTTGGCAAGTCATTGCGGTGTTATTTGAGTGAAAGACCGTAGACGTTTGGAAGGAATTAAAAGCTAAGTTGACATTCTACACACATTTTGCAAAGTGGGTAGTCAACGGTCAAGTTAAGCAGACAAAAGAATACATGATAGCATATCACCAAAAGAGGTGAGACGTGATAAATTCCTATTGGGTCCCTTTCACCCTAGTTGAGCATCGGAAGATAATATCAACTTGCTCATAGATATCAAATCGAAAGGGGAATCTAATAAATTAATATATAGTAGAGACATGTACTAATAAATAATCCCTAGAATGACTCATTCCACTAGAAACTTGCATTAAAAAAAATTATATAGTCAGTCCACCAGTTTAATTTCACATCTTAAGTACTTTCTTAATGGATTTTTGAAAAGGACAGTGATTTTCGCGCTCCAAAATTTACCGCAGGCGCTTCACCTTTTTATTTTTTACACTGTGGTGTTGCTGGCAACACCACATTGTAAAAAACAAAAAGATGGAGCGCCTGCGGTAAATAAAAGAGCGCGAAAATTATTTTCCGAAAAGGACAGTAATTTTCGCGCTCACTATACTACTGTCTCAGATATTATCTAAACAGTATATTGGGTTACTTGTGGGGCGAAGAGAGTGTGATTGAAAAAGAAAGCATTCCGAAGAAGCCTTGCCATCTGACTGTGTAAAAAAGGTTTGAACTTTGAACCACTTGTCACAGTCAGCCCACAGTCAAAAAACCCCTTGCGGATTGAAGGAAGAAAATAGTTCAACTGTGATCTCTTTTGCTACTTGGGTAAAGTGGATCGCTTTTACCAACTTTGTAAAAAAAAAAAATTTGTAAGCAACAACCAATTTATCAAAAAAGCAATGACATCTTCATATTGTAGGGCATTACATCGAACATGTAGTGAGCTGAAGTCAGTAACAAATACATGGAGAAAAGGAAGAACAAGAAAAATGCAAAAAATCCATTCATGAAGAGGTCAAAATTGAATATCATTACGGTTAGGAAAAAAATATATGGAGAGATTGTTATATAGAAAATGAGCCTTGTCTCTAGAGGTCTAGAGCAGCCTAAACGGGCTAATGAAACGATCTACATACCTCAATACCCAATTTGAATCCTTGCTTAAATTCATAGGATACTGATACAATTCTAATTTGCTTGTTAATGCACAGAGACATCAAACTACATTAGCAGCGATCGCCATAAAAATCCCACGAAGATCATTAATAAATTTCCTACACACCCAAACTTTTATTGGTATAGGAAATAACATGAATTCGATTAACATATAAACAAAAGCATTCTGTTAGCCATTAGGATAGTTCTATGCATAGGCGGACCCACCATAGGGCACGTGGGGTCACGTGCCCCCACAGGCCCCATGCGATTTAAATTTTTTTTTTCCCGATTTTGTATATATATTATTTATGTTGAATGTATGTAGGGAGCAAGCTGTTGGTGCAGTGGTTAAGTGTCCTCATCCTTAACTAGGAGGTGGCAAGTTCGAGGCTCGCCTGTGCTCTCTTGTATGTTCTTCTTACCTTATCCCCAAAAATAGAGTAAAATGTGCTCTCTTTTTTTTTTTTTTCCCCCAAAAGGTAATAGAAAAATTTGCCTTTTGAGAGACGTGTTTTTTTTTCTTTCTTTCTAAATGGCAATAGAAAATAGTAGTGAGTACCTTGATTTTTATATTATTCATGGATTCGAGTCTACCTCCACATTTCATTTGTATATTTTTTGTCCCCAAAACTGTAATAGTAGAGTTAGTAATAAAAAAATAGATGATGAACATGTGATAATGCATATAGTGATATAGTCAAGGTGCGCAAGTTTGCCAAAGTAGCTAATTATTAAAATACATATATACTTTTAAAATTGTTAATTTATCATGAATGTTAAAATTATTTTAGAGTAAATGTGCTTAACTATAACTCGTAATAACTGTTACAAAAAAATTTTGTGCCCCCACTATGTAAAATTCCTGGGTCCGCCACTGGTTCTATGTTCCCCCAGATGTGTATACGAAGTAACCGAAAAAAGAAGAGAGGGAAGAGAAAATGCAAACATTAAACCTAACAATTTAAGTGTATTCAGCTATTCTTTTGGTAGAATTAACAATCCTCCACTCATGTTCGAACTATTGAACAGTTTATATTCAAGTATTAAGGAAAAAAGTTAATTTTTGATTCGGGTACCGGTGGCTGGTTTTTTAAAGTGAATTGATTGAACCGAGCAGAAATTAAATGGACTGATTAGGACTAAACCGAGCCGACTACATAAATCGAGTTTTTTGTTATTGATTTTTTACATTAATGTGGTCCGATCATCTATTTTTTTAATCTCAACCATCCATCTATTTTAATGCGGTTCAAAAAATTCTTATATGAACGGGTTTGATCCATTTGGGCCACTGCCAAGTTTTTATATTTGGTCCAACTAAGGCTCACTTCACTATTTCAGGCGGACCAAAATCTTCAAATTCTCAAATGGACTGACCCCATCCTAAACCGGATTGAACTGAATTTAATTTCGATTAGATTCGGTCCTGAAATTTTTCACCCCAAATTGAATCGGTATTCGAAACTTTTACCCCGGATGAGAGGTCGTATGATTCGTATCAGATTTTAGCACCAGCTCGTATCAATTTTAATCTTAATACTAGTGGAGTATATACGAATGAGAATGACCGATCTTTTTTTACTCAAAATGATCAGATCGGACATAGAGTGATTCCCACTTAGAGTTCTCCCTCAGTCACTGCGCGAATGAGATATAGGCATCTCAAAACCCTAGCTCCGCCGTCACCCTCTCCTCTCCTCTCCTCTCTCTCTCTCCGTCCTCTCACTCTCTCCATGCATGCATAATTGCATATACACACACTCCTCTCTCTCTCTCTCTCTCTCTCTCTCTCTCTTCATACACTTGGTTAGATACTGCTCCGAATTAATCTTTACTTTCTCCAGCTGTTCCCTCTCTCTCCTCTAGCTTCCTTCACCAGTTTCTGCAAATCTGTTTTCAACATGGCTTATCCGATGAACCGCTGCGAAAACGCGATTTCCAGTCTTCTTCTACCTCCCTACAAATCCCATCCCTCGAAGCCCAACTCTTGCAGCCTCTTTTTCTACCCTAAAAACCAACCATCTTTAACCAATTCCTCGCTTTTGAAATTGCACAACAGAGTGACCTGTTTGCAAAACGAGAAACCCGTTTCTGCAATAAACAGCGATTCGGACAACGGGCTAGGGTTTGTAAAACCCCAATCAGGCAAACGAACGGACATAAAGAAGATCCTGATACTGGGCGCAGGGCCAATCGTAATCGGCCAAGCGTGCGAATTCGATTACTCGGGTACGCAGGCGTGTAAAGCCCTGAAAGAGGAAGGGTATGAGGTTGTTCTCATCAATTCGAACCCGGCCACGATCATGACCGATCCTGAGTTGGCTGATAGGACTTACATTGCTCCCATGACGCCCGAATTAGTCGAGCAGGTGATAGAAAAGGAGAGGCCCGATGCCCTGCTGCCCACGATGGGCGGGCAGACGGCTCTTAACCTGGCTGTGGCATTGGCTGAGCGAGGGGCATTGGAGAAGTATCATGTGGAGTTGATTGGGGCGAAGCTCGATGCGATTAAGAAAGCGGAAGATAGGGATTTGTTCAAGCAGGCTATGAAGAACATAGGGATCAAGACTCCTCCTTCGGGTATTGGGAATACTCTGGAGGAGTGTGTTGAGATTGCCAGTTGGATTGGGGAGTTCCCTTTGATTATACGACCCGCGTTCACTTTGGGTGGGACGGGAGGTGGGATCGCTTATAACCGGGAGGAGTTTGAATCAATTTGTAAGTCGGGGATTGCTGCTAGCTTGACCTCGCAGGTTTTGGTGGAGAAGTCTCTGTTGGGTTGGAAAGAATATGAGCTTGAGGTTATGAGAGACTTGGCTGACAATGTGGTTATTATTTGCTCAATTGAGAATATAGATGCGATGGGTGTTCATACCGGGGATTCGATCACTGTGGCCCCTGCGCAGACCTTGACGGATAAGGAGTACCAGCGACTTAGGGATTACTCGATTGCTATTATAAGGGAAATAGGAGTTGAGTGTGGTGGTTCAAATGTTCAGTTTGCGGTCAATCCTGAAGATGGAGAGGTTATGGTGATTGAAATGAATCCTAGGGTTTCGAGGTCATCAGCTCTGGCGTCGAAAGCTACTGGTTTCCCAATAGCAAAGATGGCTGCCAAGTTGTCAGTAGGTTACTCGTTGGATCATATCCCTAATGACATCACTAAGAAAACACCCGCCAGTTTTGAGCCTTCCATAGATTATGTGGTGACAAAGGCAAGTCTTTTTCCATTGTTGCACTTATAATCTTTACTCCCATTTGTTCTCATTTTGCTTGTAGTGGTCCCTTGCATATGCATACTCTGTTCGTATACTGTTACATGTGCTAAGTTACAGTCAAAATGGTCTTCAAGTAATGGGTATTAGCCTTAATTTTAGAATGCGATTGATAAATGGAAATATAGGAGGCCAAGAACAAAAGTCTAAACATTTCGATGGAATAATGAAGTGCGCATTAGCTCAGGTCAGGCAAATATCAGGGGTTTATTTGGTTGCGAGAATTGTTAGAGACAGACAGTTAGATATGAGAAAACATTATTACATGGTGCATACCTGCAGCAACCAAATTGCAAACTAGTGTTATTTGGTATTGTATTTTTGATGCTTTTGTTGTTATTTGTTATTATCTATTTTTTTCGTTCACTCGTAATACATGTAGGACAATTTACTTCGGCATTTCGTTATGCCATGCCATCTACCTGTTAATCTGCTGATATATTGTTATTCGAATTGGCAGATACCCCGTTTTGCATTTGAGAAGTTCCCTGGCTCTCAGCCAATATTGACAACCCAGATGAAATCTGTTGGTGAATCCATGGCACTTGGCCGCACATTCCAAGAATCTTTCCAGAAAGCTGTTCGATCTCTAGAATGTGGCTACTCTGGATGGGGTTGTGCGAAAGTGAAAGAACTAGATTGGGATTTGGATCAATTGAAGTACAGCCTTCGAGTCCCTAACCCAGATCGCATCCATGCTATATATGCTGCAATGAGGAGGGGTATGAAAGTTGATGACATTCACGAGCTCAGTTACATAGATAAATGGTTCCTCACTCAGCTTAAAGAGTTAGTGGATGCGGAACAATACCTTATGGCTCATAGTTTGTCTCAGTTGACAAAGGAGGATTTTTATGAAGTGAAGAGGAGAGGTTTCAGCGATAAGCAGATAGCTTTTGCAACAAAATCCCCTGAAAAAAAAGTTCGATCCATGCGTTTGTCTCTGGGCATCACTCCAGCATATAAACGAGTTGATACCTGTGCTGCTGAATTTGAGGCTAATACTCCATATATGTACTCTTCCTACGACTTTGAATGTGAGTCAGCTCCTACACAAAAGAAGAAGGTTTTGATTCTAGGGGGAGGACCAAATCGAATTGGTCAGGGTATTGAGTTTGACTACTGTTGTTGCCATGCGTCCTTTGCCTTGCAGGTTTGTATTTCCCTTGCACTCTGTTGGACAACATTCTTCCTTCACCATGTTTGCAGCATTTTTTTGTGAACCCGACTACTGTCTTCTACTTACTGAACCGATTTGAATGCAGCATTTTGAGCAGTAACGTGTCCTGCCAAAAAGTGTGTAACTTGGTTTTGATATCAGTTCCTTTTTCAGTTTGATCTGCACTACCTTATCTGTTCTAGCCCTGAACTATAATTTCACCTGACATGTGCTGTTGATATCCTTCTGGCTGGAACGTGCGGAAGAATATGCATTGACTATAATCTACTACTACTTTAAAAAATGGAAAGAATCCTTGTGTTTCCCATACTTTTGTTTACAAAGTTGCCCCTGTCCAGCATAAGAAATAACCGCCCTTGAAACCTCTTTACATAAATAGTCATGACCATACAGATTGTTGTGACCTTTCATTCATGGGCGCGTATACCATTCCTTGTAAGAGACCATTGATAATTAATTACACTCCAATCACAAATGATGGTTTTGGACATTTCACAAATAACTTTTCTCACGAATATCTCCCCATGTAATTTGCTTGTCAGTCTCCTTCATCTTTTACTGAGGATAAGGACGTACATGAAAGTATAATTTGGTTCAAGCACTATTGGAGTCGGTTCCACTTCAAGGTTATTATTCATTCATTCCTTTTTTTTTCCCCATTCAGATACATTCATGAGTTGCATGTGTTTATTTTTTGATTTCCTTAAAGTTTCATCTATTGATTTTGGTAGAAGGGAAAGGTAAAGAATCAATTGATTTCCTTAGAGTTTCATCTATGTATTTTGGTAAAAGTGTTTTTAAATTCAGTTCCAATCCATCTAAGTTTTTTTTCCCCTTTTCTATTTGTAAATTTACATCCAATTTTTTTTTTTCTTTTTCTGATGCCCTGGTTTTCTTGTCATCTTTTTATGTCTTGATTTTCTGTGTGTACAGATAATATCAAACGAAAAGGACATGTTTGGCATAAATTTCATATATGTGTATGATTACCAGATCAAAATTTTCCCCATAATTAAAGAAATCTATGCATCAGGATTATAAAGTGCCAATGGAATGAATCAATTGAATCGTGCAAATAAAAACTGTGGTGGGATCCATGGATCCTAACAGTCCAAGAACTAAATCCCAATTAAGAAAATGAGAAGAAAAAAAAAAAATCAAACAGCAAGTATGTGTTTTACTTTCTCTTTCTTCCCCTTCTTCTTTGGCATATCGAAACTATTTTTCTATTAACTGGCATATAGTAATTGGTGAAATCCTCACCTTTATTTTCTACTTTTCCCATCATCATCACCTTTGTTTGTAGCCCTATCTAAGACAGGTTCCTCCTAATTATCCAAAAAAGAAGAAGACAGAGCTGTACATTTAGTAGTTAAATGTAATGGGATGTGAAGTACTAGGTCTTCTCAACATATACAGTATATAAAAAGTGGTTTCTCCTTTGCTTGATTTTTCAGTGTCGTATCAAGTTTCTGGGTAATTAGGAGAAGAAGGGGTGCACCATGGTGAATTTGAACATGTTAATGGGTCATGGTGGCCTTTCCGTAAGTAAATATTCTCTCTGTCCCAAATTGTCGGACCCCTATGAAAAGACGTGCAATTTTGGTTCGAAAAATAAAATACTTCCGCGCATCATTTTTTAAATTTCTTTGCACCATATTAAAGAGCTCTTGAAGTACTTTAATTTGGTGTAAAGAAACTTGAAAAATGATGCTTGGAAGTACTTTATTTTTCGAAACAAAATTGCAAGACTTTTCATAGGGGGTGGGCAACTTGGGATGGAGGGAGTAATGCAGGAAAGATACAGTACAGTTAACAATTTCATGTAGTATTATGTTGTAAGGATAGCAAATACGTACTCTTCAAATAATTGCTCCTTGCTTGCCCCCGCGACCCCCCCCCCCCCCCAAACCCCAAACACACACAGAGAGACACACACAAAATTGTGTGTACAAGTGTGTATGGTTGTAGCATTACTTGGCGATCAAGATGGTGTTTCCGCCTCATGCTGAAAGAATTTATTCACATATGATTTAAATGTATATTTGTTTTACTGCTAGACTTTGTATAGGTCTATTCTTAAATTCAAAATGTAATGTTATTAACCCTAATTTTCAAAAGGATATGAATATTGCAGGATGATTTTAACTCTTCGATCTTGAAAAATGGGTAAACCCTGTGTCTTTATTGGAATCATATAAGATGTCCAATGCCATAAGCGGACGCCAATTGATTAGGACACAAGGCTTGGTTTGGTTTAGTGTCAGAAGCGGTCCTATTATCCCTGAAAAACTTGTACAGCCTGCGAACAAAGATATATTGATGTCACAAAAGTGCATCTTTTGTGAGTTGTTGCAAAAGAGTTGACATCAGTTACAATCTGATTATGATTCTCTCTCTCTCTCTCTCTCTCTCTCTCTCACACACACACACACACGCACACACACATGCATGTACACAGATTAGAAACCAAAATTTCGGCACCACACCACTGCCTTTCAAAGAGGGGCATGCGTATTGTTTGTTCAAACCATTCGAAAAGGAGAAGCTGCACATGAGTGTCTATTGACTGTTTTTTTGGGCCAGTCACTGTATTTGGTGGGGCCCGTGGATTTCAAACCCTGTTGGTGAGCTGGTTGATGTTACCCCTACAATTCGGCTTACATTTGTCTCGTGCTGACTGTGTATTAATTGCTTGCATTCACGTTGATGCATTCAAATTTTACCATTGTTACTCGTGTTTTTCGTTTGTTATTGTCTTCATTTGTATATGACTGTACTCTGTATAATGTTTTGTTTAACGCAGAATGCAGGCTACGAATCAATCATGATGAATTCAAATCCTGAGACAGTATCTACTGATTACGACACAAGTGACAGGCTCTACTTTGAACCTCTGACAATTGAAGATGTTTGCAACATTATTGACTTGGAACGACCAGATGGCATTATTGTGCAGTTTGGGGGTCAAACCCCCTTGAAACTTGCTCTTGGAATCCAACAATACTTAGAAGAGCACAAGCCTTTATGTGCGAGTGGGACCGGCTACGTTCGCATCTGGGGTACATCGCCTGATTCGATTGATGCTGCTGAGGACAGGGAAAGGTTCAATGCAATCCTACAGGAACTAGAGATTGAACAGCCAAAAGGAGGAATTGCCAAGAGTGAAGCTGATGCGCTTTCAATAGCTATGGAAATAGGCTACCCAGTAGTCGTCAGGCCTTCTTATGTACTGGGTGGACGGGCTATGGAGATTGTGTATAGTGACGACAAACTTGTGACCTACATTGAGAATGCTGTAGAGGTGGACCCCGATCGTCCTGTCTTGATTGACAAATACTTGTCAGATGCAATTGAGATCGACATTGATGCGCTCGCGGACTCGCATGGTAATGTTGTGATTGGTGGAATAATGGAGCACATTGAGCAAGCCGGGGTTCACTCCGGCGACTCAGCATGCTCTATTCCAACAAAAACTGTCTCCTCTTCATGCTTGGATATTATCAGGTCATGGACTGTGAAATTGGCAAAGAGGTTAAATGTGTGTGGGCTCATGAACTGCCAATATGCTATTACTGCTTCTGGGAAGGTGTTTTTGCTTGAGGCCAATCCGCGTGCATCTCGTACAGTTCCTTTTGTGTCCAAGGCAATTGGGCACCCGTTGGCTAAATATGCTTCTCTTGTTATGTCAGGGAAATCTCTTCATGACCTAGGTTTTACTAAAGAGGTAATACCTCAACATGTGTCAGTTAAGGAGGCTGTTCTTCCATTTGAAAAATTCCAAGGTTGTGATGTCTTTTTGGGCCCTGAAATGCGTAGCACAGGAGAAGTGATGGGAATTGCCTATGAGTTTCCAGTTGCATTTGCCATGGCTTATCTTGCCACAGGACAGAAGCTACCGGTTTCTGGCACGGTTTTCCTTAGCTTAAATGAAATGACAAAGCCCCACCTTGCCACAATTGCTAGGGCTTTTATAGGACTTGGATTTAGTATTGTTTCGACTTCTGGGACGTCACGCTTTCTTGAATTGGAAGGCATTCCAGTAGAGCGAGTGCTGAAGATGCATGAAGGGCGTCCACATGCTGGGGATATGATTGCAAACGGGCAGATTCAATTGATGGTGATCACGAGTTCAGGTGATTCGCTTGACGAGATTGATGGAATGAAGCTGAGGAGGATGGCTCTTGCCTACAAGGTTCCGATAATAACAACAGTTGCTGGAGCTCTGGCTACTGCAGAGGCTATAAGGAGTATAAAATCCAAGACTCTGGAGATGGTTGCCCTTCAGGATTTCTTCGACGTTGGGAACGAAATAAGGAGGACGAAGAATTTGCAGACTGCCCCTTCCTCTCTTTGAAACAATGGGTATGTTGGTTAGTATTTGGTTTCATTTTCTTTTCTATGATGTTTATTTTTGTATTAGTTGTCCTTGTCTTTTCGGATGGTTCGCTTTTTTGCTGTTGTAATTTGTTTTCAGAAAATTTTGCAATTCTCATAATTTTGGTTGTGCACTGTGCAGCTTGTGCCTTGTGGCATCCGCTAGAAACATATTAGGCAAGTGTCATGCGGATCTAATGTAGATTAAGATGTATAATATTGCTTTCTTAGTGTGGATAAGTTATCCTTCATTTTGGCTTTTCTAGAAAACCTTTTTTGGCAATCGAATTAACCAATTTGGTATGTAATGCTTCCTGAATCGGGCTTTACCATCTGATGCAAATTGTTTGATGCTTAAATGTTTATTACTTCATTTATTAGGAAGATATTTTCAGTGTGATTACCTACAACTGATTTAATTGGTGGCATTTCTAAGTCCCTATGTTACATGGAGTTGGGTGCGAATATTGGGCGCAGGTGCAAGTCCAAGCGTCGCACTTTCCTACACTTAAATCTTAAGATACTGGGATATATCTCCCCAAATTGGGTATGGGCACACGTTCTGAACACTTGTTTGGAGTATATATTGCATAATTTTTCAGGTTATGTACCGTAAAATTATATGTAGAAACGTATTTAAACAAGGAGTTAAGAAAAATACATTTTTGCTATTTCCTGTCCATGTGAATCAAAATATTGCATTTCTAGCTAATTTGATGTTCATTTTCTGTAGATATCATAACAATTAGAGGATCCGAGTGTCTAAATGAACACGGCTGTCAAACACATCGACACAGGTACTTGAACCGAAATAAAGGATCCATGTAAGCTAAATTCTAAATGTTACACCTGTGTGACTTAACAGACTTGATTGCTTTCACCCCAGTTGGGGTTGAGCATATTGTTCCTATTTGTTCACTTCTGAAACAGCTTAGGCTTTACTCGTTTCTGTCATTCTACCTTAATTTTAAATTTTTCTTGCAAAAGCAGTTTAGATATGATTTTTTTTCCAAAATTTGCTCATTTCAACTATTGGATACAAATTTTGAAAACAATTCTGTCTATATCTTTGGACTTGTATTTGTTCTATGCACGATCTCAGCTGTAACTTGATAATCACATCTTTGGGCTAAGGTTTGAAAGATTTGTTCTGTATAGCATATATTTCTCTTAATCCAAATGTAAAATTTACATGGTTCAGAATTCAGTTTTTTGATCTACTAAGTGTATGATGGAACACAAGTAGAACGTTCAGAAGAAAAAAATGGATATTGATTGTGAAGGAATCTCTTAGAAAAAAAGTGATACGAAATACGTGGTAATGTGCTATTTCGTGATTATACTGAAGACAGAAGACGTTATTTCTTGATTAGATGGAAGCCGGAAGTGGTAATGTGTTATCAGGTCAATCCATCATCTTCTGTTTACGCGCATGCTGTACTTGCAATTGTGCTAGCTTCTAGTTGCCTATTTCTAGGGTTTAGATCTATAATCTTACAAGTTTCCAGCTTTGGAGGGTGTAATGAAGTACCCCACATTGGTCTCCTTGTTTACGGTATTGCTCTCATTCATGCCGCAAGGGAGGCATATCGCACTCGCGATCATACTTTGCATAATTACGCCAATGCAACCATTAGGAAGAGAGGCAAGATGATTTCGGCATTTTTGATGTAAAACTACTTCTGTTTTAAAACTACATGGCTGGTCCTGGGACCAAACCATTTCAATTTAGTCCTGGTAAACAACTCAAGCTTCATCTAGGGAAACAACTTCTTTTGAGCCCTGGAAACTAGAAGCCATCCTTTCTGTGAAATATACAAAATACTATAGGTGTAAAAGACACTCTGATTAGTTCAAGTGTTCCAAATTCTAGTCACGGAGATGATCTGTTGGAAGTGGTGGTCGTTAAGAATTTCTTTTGAACGGCAAAAAAATTTCATTAATCTTGAAATTGTTACTAGACTAATAGGAGTAAGGAAAAAATATCATGTTTAAAGAATAATCTTCTGCCTAATTCGACACCCAAACCTAGGATTGACAAGAAACCAATCAAGAATACTCATTTGGGACGAAGCCCACCTAAAAGGGTGAGGTTGAAAACACTCAGATCAGTACAATATTCAACATAAAAAAAGGCCTAACTGCCCATATCAGAAAAATATGCTCGACAAATGGGCCAAGCCCATTCAGTGAATCAAAATGACATGGTTCCTTAGAATCATGCATAACCAATTTTTTTTGGAAAGGCATGCATTACCATGTTATTTCATTTTTGTCAGGTGTGTGTGTGTGTGTGTGTATATATATATATATATATATATATAAATAAATAAGGAGTTGTTTGACGAAGCAAATAGAACGCGGACTCTGTTGTTTTTTTTTTTTTTTGGGTACTTCGGAAATTAACTCGAACTCTATTGTGTCCCTCTCATTGTTGAAACCTAACTTTGGTTTCAAATGTCAATACTGCTTGTCAGTTTCTGGGACTCTTTCATCCCCAACAAGTGATCCCCAGAAGCTTGGAGACTTTGATAGACGATCGTATTATCCTTTCTTTGACTCAGTTTACGGTCCAGAGGACTTGTCGACAGAAATTCGAAAGCTCCCGAACCGGAAACACTTCGACACCAAAGAATAAGAAATAATCCAAAATCTGGATGATATTCATTAAATTAAAAAAACCCACAAACCCTTAAATTTCCGTATCTCACGTAGGATATTTCCTATTTGGATGCAATGGTACTGTAAAGCTAGTGAAAATATTCATTATGAAAGGCTAACGTAGATCTCATATTTTGGAACATTGATTAAATCTACCCCTGTATTTGTAATATTAAAGGAAATGACCTCTTTGTCCACAAGCCTATCGAGCCAAACACTCATATGCTTAACCGGCTTTTATATATATATATATATATATATATTTTTTTTTTTAAACAAGTTTGAACAAGCCAAAAGTCGAATCGAGCTTGAGCTTGATTCGTTTAGTAGCCCTACATAGTCTTACACGCTCAAAAAAACCTCGGGCACAGTGGAGGTTTTGTTCCGTTATTAACGTTTGGATGATAGAGTACGATTTTCTTAATCGTGTACCATTCTTTGGAGCATAGAATTTTGTCGGATGGGTCTCTGGGGGCCAGGCGGGCATCCTTTGAAGGTGCTTAGTTTTCCATTGATTTGGGGCACTAATTTCAACAAAATCCACTGACTGGGCTTGGTTTGGCCAAAGTCTAATGTGAACTACGGAATTTTGGAGTGATAAAAGCCAAAGGAAAAGACTTTTCGAGGATTAACAACACAAAACCAGGGTTAATTGTAGACTGGATCGATGGAATAGTGACTCTTCTGCCAGCGGTCTCCATGGGGAAAACTAGGATTGGAAGCTGGGAACCAGAGGAGAACAAACTGGAGTTCCAATTTTTCCATGATCTCAACTCTCAAGTCTCAAATCCGTGTGGGCCTGTTCTTTTCACTTAAAAATTACTAGTACTTATACATCAAAGAAGAAGTATGGAAACCAAGAATTGGTGACCAGGACTGGTGGAATCCTCTAGAAACTGGACACGCATCGGTCATCACATACGTACGCACAGTTCCTCATAGTACTAGGCTTGGCAATCGGGCAGCCCCGTTCATACTAGGCTTGGCAATCGGACCCGCCCCGAGCGGGGCGGGCGGATTTTTCACATCGTTTTCGGGTATAGGGTCGGGATAAAAAATCTAAAACCCGGCCGGATTCGGGGTGAAAGTACCCCGCCCCGATATTACTTGCCCCAAACCCGCCCCGAAATGTATATACATATATAATAATAATAATAATAATAATAATAATAACAACAACAACATTGAAAGGGTTTGGACACTTTTCAATTTGGACCAATTTGCCCTTTGATTTTGCCCTATTTACTTATCTAACCTAATAATATAATATAATCTAACCTAATAATAAAAAAACATTGAAAGTGTTTGGACACTTTTCAATTTGGACCAATTTGCCCATTGATTTTGCCCTATTTACCTATCTAACCTAATAATATAATATAATATAATATAATGATTAATATTAATATCTAAACATTAATTAAACCATCTACACCCGTGCTGCTGCGGCGGGTTCCAGCGGAGTGCCGCTGGACACTGCCTCAAGATTTCGGAACCACCACAACAAGGTACGGACACCGTGCAACACTTACCCGAGCTTAGAGTCGCGTTTGAGGTAGTTTTCTGGAAACCCGAAACCTTAATAAATTATTGCGTAGATAAGAAGTTATGCTGGATTGTGGTATTGAAATTCATGTATAGGTGAAAAATTATGCGATTAATAAATTTATCGGAATAATTGTAGTTTATGTAGTAATTATATAATAATTAAATACCTAAGGATTTGAATTTAAAATGTAAATGAGGAGATATTTTCTTTCAGCAAAAAAAATAAAAATGGTTACTACTTATAAGCTAATTTCAAAATATATTATTGGCCATATTAGTCTCATATCACCTCATTATAAAGATCTAATATTAAACATTTATTGAATTTTGTTTTAAAAAAAATAAAGTTAAATAAATACTAAATTTAGTTATATGCACTTTCATAAAAATTAATTTGGAAAATCTATGAATAATATTATGGTAGTTAAAGATAATATTGTAAATAGAAAATTAGTGGAAATGTTTTATATAAATTCTAAATGTGAAGTAGACTTAATTTTAAGTGTAGTAATTAATTATTTGACTAAATATTTATTTTGTGATAATAAAGAAATAGAATGAATGATTTTGAGAATACGGTATAAGTTGATATTATCAGTTTGGTAAACGAAAAGGAAAAACACTATCTTTTAAGATAATGATTTTATTCAAACCACCGTATGCTTATTTTTACTTATTCGTCAATTAATGTTTAATAAATTAGAATATTGTTATGTCAGATATTGTATTTGTGACTTTTGTATGCTGTTGATTGTTATGTGGATTATTGTATTTGAATTACTATGTAAACATAGAAATTGGACAATAGGTACCCTGGGGTATTCGTGGCCAAATTGAAACAGAATAGACGTTAATAAAGCAATTGTCACAAAAATGATAAGTAATTGGAGATTGTGCGCTGTGTCATGGTTGGAAATTATTGGGAGAAAAAGATTCTCAATGGAGGAGAATCGTAGAAACTATTAAATACAATTTAAATTCATAAAAGGCTACATGTGACTGTTGAGATTATTGTACTATAATTTTGTGTTGTTTCATTAAAATTGCAAATTGTGGTATATAAAGCACTTCCACGGGCATGAAATCTTCGTGCTTGCACAACGGAAAAAACCTAGTACCAAAAAAAGCTTATATTCTTACCTTTATATTTCACCATTATATTAAAGAGTCCTGTATTGGTACCGACAGGTACTGTACTGAAAATGGACAGACTGCAGCGCCGGGCCGTCTTCGGCCACAGGATGGCCAATCTGAGCTGTCGAAAAATTCTTAAAAAAAAATCGAGTGGGCCCCACACGAGAATCAACGGCATCCGACGTGCGTAGGTGTTCGATTTAAACACCTCATTTTTTCGTATATATACATGTATATACTGTATATACACAAAAAAGGGTGTTTGGATCAAGCACCCTACACACATCGGATGCCGTTGATTCCCGCATAAGCCCCCTAGTTTTTTTTTTTTTTTAAAGAATTTTTGGACGGCTCAGATTGGCCGTCCGGCGGCCGGAGACGGCCCTGCGCGGCCTTCGGTACGATTTCGGTAGGAACCCCGTCCGTCCCTATAGGTTTCCTGTATATTAAAATATCACTTATTTATAATTATTTTGTTTTGTTTTATTTTTAGGTTAATAACTTTTTTAATTTCTTACGGAGTGGAGCGGGGCGGGTAAACCCATTCCCTAATCGGGGTAGCAACGGGGTACCCAAAAAATACCCGGTCGGGATTGGGTCCGTGTAATAATTTTCGGGTCGGGGTACGGAAAAACTTGCCCGCCCCGGGCCAACGTGTGCACCTCGATTAATTTTGGGGCCCTGAAGGTAACTACTGGGCATAACCCTCAGTGGCTCCAAGATTTGAAATGTTTGGCCCCGCGGGAATGAAACCTGTAACCTAAGCACTTATTGCTTTTTCACAACCACTTAATTAAACCCCTTGGGATTAATCCTCTTGCGTTGGTTTCCCATCGAAGGGTTCTCAAATAAGGATCCCCTTACGTGATTCACTCCTTTTGACTTCCCATATGATCATCTTCCCACATGATCATATCATGTAAGGAGGTCGCGCTCACCACAATTTTGTTTCAATGATCTGAATCGTTTATTTTGAAAGCTAGATATGTAATCGTCCTTACAAAAACTCAAATTATCTAACCTAGCTAACTTTTCACGTAACACGATTTGCCCATTAGAACATACAAAATGAATGGCCTCGAATCACATGATAGGACACTACTCGTCGGACGGAAGAAGAAGATGGAAACCACTACAATTCCCCAACTTATGACACAGCATTATATCGATCTGGGCCCAATATTTTAGTCAAATAAGATTTGAGACTTGGATGCCTAAATTGGGTTTTTATTGGTCCCAAGAACAAAAACATTAATTAGGTCTACAAACTACATCAATAGGTTTCCCTTTGATTAGTCTAGAAATTTTTGGTCAAGAATGTTTGGTCTTGGTCTTTGTCGTGCAAATGATGCACTTTCTTTCCTTTTTTTTTTTTTTAACGGCGAAAAGAAATTTTATTAACCTTAAAAGATTAACAGAAACAAGGAGAGAACAACAATAGTGTCCACAAATAATCCGAGACCCAAAACCAAAATTGGCAAGTTGTCAACCAAGGAAGCACCTAAATGGGACAAGCCCAAACATGCACCCGAAAGGCCTAAAGGAAATCATGCCCTTTGGTAAATGCTGGGCTGCCAAATCTCAAGAACTTGTAATCCTTCACTGTCCTGCACAGCATCAAACAAGTCCTGCAGTACTCAATGTTTTTGGTCAAGAGACTCAAAATTATATACCATGTGGCATTTTTGTTGCTATCACTTGGAATCACTCATTCATTAGGTTTGCAAGACTCAAACCTACTTGATACTCTTCTTTCACAAATTTGTTGAGACGGATTATTCGGATATTTATTAGGGATGAGATTAAATGCTCGAGGTATCAATTGGCAAATAAAATTCGTTGTTGCACGAAGAAATGTTGATTGATCTGCGCAATCCTTTTTGACTCGATAGTGATGTGTCTCTGACCATTTATTGTGATGCCATGCTAGGAAGGGCAGATCATATGATAATTGATACTAGGTTATTTTTTTAGTGCAAATCCGTGTACTGCAAATTCAGCAAAAAATTATTTTTTTATTTTGTCGTATCCATTTTTTTTCATATTTTGGTGTTCGGATCAACTTACGCACATCTCGACTGATTTTCAAGTCCTCAAGTTAACAATCGGGCAAATCTAGTCTTATATGGTTCCAAAGGTCTTTGCTCAACAAATGTTTGAGCATAATTGGCGTTGTTTTTGGATAGAACTGATGACTAGCTCACCTTACTAGTAAGCATTAACTGTCAAAATTGCCTCACTAACAAACTGACAAGTAAGTCTCTCTAAAGTCAATTTTGAGAACTCTTTTTGTCCATTGAGCAAAGGTCCACACGCAATAGACCTCGGGATAGAGATTTGTTGGAAAAAACTTGGTGCCTTGGGGACTAAATTGCGAAAATAAGTGCCATCTCTTAGACCTAAGTAAGAATAATTTTAAGGGTAATGATTCATTGAGTAGAATTTTCCCTAACATTTCAGCTGTAGCTAGAGTGTGAAACAACCCCTAGAGTTGGTATGCTGGCAATTAGGAGGCCTAGGCTTACTTATGAGATCGCTGATTTAACTTGTACAGTTGGCAAGAAAGCAAGAAAATGTTGGGACTACTAGAGATTTTTACTTGGTTTAAACTTGTCAAAAATAGTCTAGATGTCTTGAATGTTAGTTCGGACACTCAATTCATTTGAAACATCCTATTGTCATATATTCTCGTAGGAGAACTTTCAGTTAGTACACTAGAGTAATTGTTAGATCAAAATGAGAAGAAAGTACCTAAATGCACTGTTGAAACTCTCAATGAGGGATCCTCGCGTATTGATTGTCCTTTGGGTAAATTACAGTTAATCCCCTCTAACTATTGGTCGGAAACACTTTACCACCTCTAACTATTATTTTTGACACTTAACCTCCTCTAACAAATGAAAACCCTTTTTCCGTTAGCATTCCGTTTGTATCAGTTATATATGTATACCCCTCCTCACACGCATCCAAATCCTCCCCTCTTCCTCACTTGAAAACCCAAATTTGACCACGACTCTGTCGACCACTACATGACGCCGACAACCACCACGACGACCATTTGGAACACAATTTGAAAACTCAACAGAATCATTGCCACCGATGAAATATGGGATTTCAATTTGGAGAAGAAAACCCTTGAACAACCGGGATTGAGCGGTATTTCAGTCGGAACGGAACATCTTGCTGCGGATTCCGTTTTCTTGCCGATACGGTTTGGGAATAATAACTTCGCCCCAAGCCCAACCATGACACACCTGTTATGAAAGAGAAAGAAGAAAAAACATGACACCACCCACAAAAACCCAGATCCCAAACGCTGCTACTAAACCCAACCCCAATTCCAATCATCTCGCCTGGTACGCCGCCGTGGCCACCTGCATCAAGCTCCTCCTCATCCCCTCCTACTGTAGCACCAATTTCTAGGCCTTCCGTCACTGGCTCGCCCTCACCCACTCCCTCCCTCTCTCCCACTGGTACTTCAACCACACCAACCCATGGACCTTCGACTACCCTCCCTTCTTCGCCCACTTCGAGCGTTTCCTCTCACTATTCGCCCGCCTCCTACTCGACCCCATGATCCTACACCTCCGCAGTGACCTCGATAACTCCCACCTTCAATCATCGTCTTCCACAGACTCGCAGTTATCCTCGCCGATTCTGTTCTCGTTTATGGCATTCATCAGTTGGGTAAGAAATTAAGGTCTAGAGAGAGGGTTCTGATGTGGGTTTTGGTTGTTTGGAACCTCGGGTTGTTGATTGTTGACCACCACCATTTTTTCTTCACAGTTGCAGACACAATCAGGGTTAGGGAAAGAAAAGGGGTTTCGGCCTTTGTAGATGAATGTTTTCGCGATGGGCAAAATGGTAACTTAAGGTCTCTCTGTTACGGAAGTTAGCCGGATAAGAGTTTCCATTAGTTAGAGGGGGTTAAGTGCCAAAAATAATAGTTAGAGGGGATAAAGTGTCTCCGAGCAATAGTTAGAGGGGGTTAACTGTAATTTACCATTGTCCTTTTTTTGGGATCATTATTGAACGTCCTTGATATATACTAGTACTATAATTTATACGTCCAAAGACAATGGGATTAAAGTTTCGCTCTATTTTCTTAAAAATAGGAATCAATCAAAAATCTCTAAACACTAACCGCTACCATATGATCGAATTAAAGACGTCTGCTGTGATTTGTAAAATGTCTTACGTACAATCCTACAACTATGAAGTCTTTCAATAGGATTGCAAATGAAATGTAGACATAGGTCATCGAGGCCTGATACTTGGTTTGCTCTTTGTTAGGGGCTTGGGTTTAAAATCTCATGTGCTTTCAATTTTGTTGGGGCTAGTCGATCTATTTTAAGGTTTGCTCTGACTTTAGTTGGAATTGATTTCCGAATGAGTCATGGTATGCGTATGCAGATCTGAACAATTCAGTTATAAAAAAATTGAAAGGTAGATCGATGTAAATATTCAAGAGATGTCGCAATCGCTAATGGAAGCTTGAGCAAGAAAAGTTGTACTAGTAAACAGTAGTTTAACTAGATATTCTTGCTTCATGTGCCACACGAGCTGACCCAATTAGGCTGACTCCTGACCGGCTATCCACCGAACTCCAGGCCCACCATCACCACTTTGGGCTTGGGGTGTCACTCTCAAATCGTTGGGAGGGGGTTAGAAAAAGAGAAGAGTTGTTGTCTCTCTGGTGGCAGCATGCATGCCCAATTAGTACTCCTAACCCCAATGAAATAACCAACCCTTAATCATGCTGTTAATTGTACACGTGTCATTCTCTCATAGCAACACCTGTCCCGGCTGGATTTGAAAGTAAAACAAAAATGTAAATACACATGACACTCGGAACATGAAAAATGTCCGTGAAAGGAAACGAACGGTCCAGGTCCAGGTCCAGGTTCATAGCTCTGTGAATCTGAATCGTTTGTTTCCTTTCATGGGCATTTTCTGTGGGATGATGCTATGGTGTCCCTAATCATTTTGGGGACACCGTAATTTTTGGCATAACTTCACCATTATAAGCATAACTAAAACTATTACAAGCATAACAAAATTTAAACAAGGTATAACTAAGGAATATTCAAAAAATCAACCAAGGCATAATCAAACCCAACCAAGGCATAACAAACAAGTTATGCCTTGTTATGCTTGTAATGAGTTTTGGCTATACTCATAATGGTTTTGGTATGCCAAAAGTTACGGTGTCCCCAAAATGACCGGAGACACCGAAGTCATTCCCTTTTCGTTGAATATGGACCGTTCATTTTCTTTCATGCATGTTTTTATGTTCCGATCGAGTGTCATCTATTGTATTGCTCCTAAAAAAAAAAACCTTGGAATCCAAGTTTGTGGAATAATAGCTAGAGCTCACATGTGAACTTTTATTCTGTTAGAATAACATTCAAATGTGTTCGGAAGAAAGTTTCATTTTGTAGAATATTAGTACTTCTTGAGAGGGAATGATCAGCGCTATAGGTGATTGATAGGGGCTTAATTTGGACGTGCGCGCTGAGTTGAACTAACTAATTAGCGGTTTCGCGTGTTCGAGTCTGACTTGTTTATCCACAGGTCATGATCTGAATGAGTCTAAGGTGAGAGCCATTCTAGACCAAACTCCAGTCTGTACGTAACTCATGGTTCAGCTTCTTCAACTGCGTAACATGCCGAAATAAAAGCCTAATTTTGATGAGACAAACACATGTTGTAACTTGACTGACTTCATCTCTGTCGCACAACATGCGTAGTTGCCCAAGTGCGCATTCCACAAGTTTCCAAGTCATTCATTCCCAGAAGTCTTTGATTCCACAAGTTTCATTTGTACAAGTCTTGATTTCACAATGTCTATAGTCGTTTCGAGTTTTTTGTTTTTTGGTTATTTGGTGTCTGGTTCAATTTATACGTTACTTCGACTGTGTAAAACAATCTCTTGTTATCTTGATATCAAAATGTGTTTTCGTATTAATTGTAACTTCTATAAATCTTATTTTTTCCGCAGATATTCCAAATGAATGCTGCTACTGGTACAGCAGTTTTAGCACAGACAGCGTGTACAGTGCGTTTGGGTCCGTCTCGGGTCCAACAAAGATAATCGGAGCCGTTCATTTTGTTCAATATATTTTGCTTAAGATCCCTACAAAAAAATCAGCTCCGTCTGATAACAATAAGAGCGTTTGCGAAGCGTTCAAAATTGCTTTGGAAATTTTCTAAAGCAATTTTGGACGCTTCGTAAATGCCCTTATCAATATTGGATGAAGCTGATTTTTTACAGAAATCTTAAGCAAAATATATTGAATAAAATGAGCGATTCCAATTATCTTTGTTGGATCTGAGATGAATCCAAACACGCGTTGTACGCGCTGTCTGTGCTGAAGCTACTGTACCAACAGCATTTCTGTATTCCAAACGCATCCTAAGTACAATTCTCATGTTTGAACACGAGAAAGGGACTAGCCTTAATTAAGACATGATTGTCATGTAATCCTTGATCTTTAATTTATAGATCACATAGCCTAATATCTTAGATGGATTAATCCAAACCTTTTTTCCCTTAGGGTTTTGCGCGTACACAGTCGTTGTATTCATTGGTTTGTTGTTGTTTGTTTTTTTTGGTGTATTTTTGTATTTTCGGACCGATGGAATTCCGGTCATTTATACTTTGTTTTTGTACTATATAAATGCAATTATCTTGTTCGTCAAGAAAAAAAAAAAAAAAGTTTGCGCGTAGATGGGGGATTTAATTTCTCAAAGCAAAATCATTTTCACTCTGACTTTTGGGTTTCATTGGAGTTGAAATTAAAGCGTACTATTCAAGTCCAAGAAAGATGGAGTCTCTCTCTCTCTCTCTCTCTCTCTCTCTCTCTCTCTCACACACACACACACACACACACAAACAAACACACACAACAACCCCCCCCCACTTCATTTGTCTAATATTTTCGTCCATCTTTTTAATCTCTACAATTTATTAGTTTCTGAAATTAATTCCACGCATAGAACCTGTTGATTTCTAGTAGTTAACCGTATCGAGGTCATCGTCTTTGGAAATAAGAACTAATTTTGAGATTCTTGTATCCTTCTGATTTTGCAATAATTTTTCAGTGTCATAGACTTACAGTATGTAATTTGCAATATTATTACTATCTCTGTCACCGAAAGATTATCTAGTTTGCAAAATGAAGACCTACGAACAATGCATACGAAAAATAATTCTCATTTTTTAATAAAGTTGACTCGTTGTGATGCCGTCATGCCTTTGCTCCCTTTAGTCATTGTATTTCTTTCAATGAGTAATAAATTCTTCTCTTTGCCTATCGATAAAAAAAAAAAAAAACAATTCTCACATTTTTTTCATTAATAATATCAATGAATTTTTTAATGTATGGCAGAATTTAATTCTTTAGATAAAAATGAATTCTTTTTAGGTTTTTGTTTTGCAAATCGGATAATCTTTTAAAACGAGGGAGTTCTAAGCAATGTTATCAATATCGTTCCGTACCGGCTCAAATACCGTTTTTGACAGAATCTGGTACCCTACACCTCTAATTCTATTCTGGCTCAAATACGGGCCGGTACCGGACAACACTGGTCAATACCGGATGGTACCAGGAAAATACCGAACGGTACCGGCAAATACTGGATTTTTTAATTTATTTTTATTTTTAAAAAATGTATATTATACTATAAATTCTTTTAAGTAGAAAAATAACACTAATAGCGATCAATCCGAAACGGTACCCGGTATTTGTCCGGTACCGTACCAGTAGGAAAACCGGTACCTTGGCCGGTACGGTATTCATAACATTGGTTCTAAGGGGTGTGCATAGGTCGAGTTGAGCGGGTTAAGAGTGTATTTTTCAACCAACCCCTACTTGGCAATTAGTCGATATTTTAACTTGTCGTCACCCCACCAACCTTTAAAACCAGCTTGGTGGTTGATTTTTTTGAGCGTTTCAACTCGGCAGGTTCGGATAAAAAAAAAACTCGGCAGGTTAAGCGGGTTGAAAGAATACTTCACTTATTTTAGCAAATCATGGAAGACGTAGCATAAAATCAGTATATAGGTAATTAATTGCCAACATAGTCCACAAATAGTTTATACAGAGGTTTGGATTTTTTCCTTTGTAAATAGGCGGGGTTACAAAATCAGTGATGTAGGGCCTGTTTGATAAACTGAAAACTGAATGCTGAAAAATTAAGTACTGAAAGTTGAATGCTGAATTTTTTAAGTTGAAAAACTGTTTGGTAAACATATTAAGTACTGAATTAAAAAAATGATGAATTAATTTTAGTTTCGATTCTCTCTTAATTTACTAATGGTCACAATATACTTATAATAATGGTGGAATGGTGATTGTGGTAGTGGTAGTGGTGTGTTGGTGATGATGGAGCGGTGGTGGCGGCGGTGGTGGTAGTGGTGTTGGAGTGCTGGCGATAGTGGTGGTGGTGGAGTGATGGTGATGTAACGGTGGTAGTGAGTGGTGGTGGTGGTGGCGGTGGAGTGATGGTGTAATGGTGATAGTGAGTGGTGTCGATGGAGTGATAGTTATGCAATGGTGGCATTATGGTGGTGGCGGCGGCGACAGTGTGGTAGTGGTGGTGACAGTGTGGTAATGGTGGTGGTGGAAGAGGAGTGGTGGTGGTGGTGGTGGACTGGTGGTGATGGTGGCAAAGGGTGGTGGTGGTAGTGGTGATGGTAGTGAAGTGGTGGAGTGGTTGTAGGAGTGGTGGTGGTGGTGGTGGGAGTGGTTGTGGTGATAGTATGGTGATTAAATGCAACTACACCAGAATTTAGCCAGAATTAAGTAGATCAAAGCTACTTAATTTTTTTCAATTTTTTAGCCTACATTTTAAGTAGTACTTAATTTGTTAAGCAATGTATAATGTCGTTATCAAACTTATTGAATCACTTATTACTTAATTGATTCAGTTTTAAGTGCTGAATTTATGTTATCAAACAAGCCGTACGTAGAGTGCAACTTAGCATTGATATAGCAGTATCCTATTGGCTATTAATTACATATTTTGCACATGTAGATATGGCGGGTTAGCCGAAGGGCTAGTAGCTCAGAAGGTTACCTCCTGATATTTTCACAAGGGAGGTCAGGTTCGAACCTCAGCAGATATGTTTGGGGTTTAGAGCTACGGACAGCTTATGGATTCCCTGTAGGCTAACTAACTAACTCTCCCGCTAAATCTTACTGATGTACGTAGGAAAAAAATATAACATGTTTAATTGGATTAAAGGCGCTCGGGTTATAGAAATTGTACCTACACCCAAACCGTCCTAACTTAAAATTTGTGTTTTACCCGCGCATCATTTCAACCCATGATTTTCGGCTCGGGTTGATGCTGGTTGTGTTATTTGGATCGAGTAGCCAATGTTCCCTCAAGACCCAATTAGGAAAATAATAAAAAAAAAAAACAAAAAGAAGAAAATAAAAGAAACTTTTCATGGCAATAATTCATATGAGACAAGGAGATAGAGGATAATATTATTAGAAAAGCAATAACGAGTAGATAGCACTCAGGCTATCAAAATAAATAAATAACAATTATACAATTATATTTAGGGAAAGCACTTTACATTAATTGCCAGTTTCACAAGGCATGCCGATCCCCCGACAGAAACTTTCTTGTCTTTGTCCCAGCGCCGTTGTATAAGTTGAAATTTGTGACCAAATTAAGTACTACTAATTAAAATATTTTTCTTATTTTAAGAAGATTTAATTTGTTTTTTTGGGGGTGAAAGATTAAGAATTTCATTGATAATAAGATTAGGAGAGGAATTGGGTCACGAAGAGCTAAAATTATTAGTACATTCGAAAAATCCTATACCATTTTAAATCTTAAGAGCCTGCCTCTTTAATCTTCTGTGTCCGGCGACTTTGCACAGAGGTGTTTTGTCTATTGGGCCAATTCGACAATCATGAAATCAGGCAGCAAAAAAAAAAAAAAGGGTCTTTAACCTTGAAATAATAACCATTTATTCTTGTGCAGTACGCAGACATTTATTTTTCTTAGGCCCAAAAATAGTTTCGCATGCTCAGGAGAATTTGGCTATAGAACCCTAAATTGTAACTTACACTGAAGACATTCAAATATAAATCTAAAGCCATGAGTATTCAAAAAAGAGTATATTGATAAATATATATATATATATATCAAATATAAATCTGAAAATATGAGTATTCAAAAAAGAGTATATTGAAAAAAATTGAATATATATATATATGTATATATCTTAGGCCATCCTTAAAATTTTGTTTAAGGCATGAAAATGGTTAAGCTAGCCCCCTCGTGTGCAAGAAGATGGTATAAAAAGTCTTTGTACCCATTTGAGAATTTTGAAGGGGCAAAAAGAGGGAGATGACTTTTGTGTAGTCCTTAAAAAGGGAATTCGTACTGTCGATGACCCATGTTTTTTGTTAGGTGTTTTTTTTTTTTTTTTTTGAGAAAAATTCAAAATACCCCCTAACTTTTACCTAAATTTTAATTAGACTCCTAAACTTTCAAAAAAATCAATTTTACTCTCAACGTTATCTTTCGTTAATCAAAACGACCACTTTCGTCCAAACGACTAACGGATTTCGTTAAAGGTCCCGTTAAATAGTGTTCCGATTGAATTTCGATGATCCAAGTCGCTCAATGTGATTAGAACGTGATTTTAATGTACCCGTTGGAAATCAACAAAAAAAATGATCAGGAAGGGATTCATCCGAGCGGTTTTTTATTGAACAGTTCAATAAAAAACTGTTCGGATGAAATCCTTCCAGGCCATTTTTTTTTGCTGACTTATCGCAAGTATTCTTAAATTCACGTTTTGGGGCCATCTAGACGGCTCGGATGAGTTGCTGGGCACCACGTGGACAATACCCAATTGAACCGACAGATTTCTCAGTCCTAAGAAAGGACAGAAATAAAACTAGCGGAGTTTTCACGAGCTTGACCCCAGGGAAAACGGAAACGTACAGTCGGCAACCGCGTTTCTATAAAGAACACATTTTAAGCATTGAATCAAAAAATAATTATAATACGGATTTTATTTGCATCTTTATTTTTTATGACGCCATATTCCTCATCACGTGACGTCTCCAGCTCCCACTCCCCTGGGTCCTATTTTATTTTCCCCCTATAAATACACATGCTCTCAAGTCTCGTCCATTGCCAGGCCACCAGCAAACACTACTCCTCTTCCCCACACCTCCCTCCCTCTCTCTCTCTCTCTCTCTCTCTCTCTCTCTCTCTCTCTCATCAGAGATGGAGAGCAGTGGTGACACAACAGCAACCGCCATTGGTTCTAATTCATCCCCTCCTCATCACTCACTCTCACCATCACCTTCATCTTCTCCTCCTCCTCCTCTATCTCATGTCATGACTAATAATGTGGTGGTGGTGAGTCCTTGTGCTGCTTGCAAAATCCTCCGGCGGAGGTGCGCCGAGAAATGCGTGCTGGCGCCGTACTTTCCCCCCACCGATCCCCTCAAGTTCACCACCGCCCACCGTGTCTTCGGTGCCAGCAACATTATCAAATTCTTGCAGGTACCAAAACCGGCTCTGATAATTACTTGTCTGAAAATTTCAGATTTCAGCAAGTCGTAAGCCGTGGTTAATTTTTTTAATGAAAAATGGAAGCATAAATTTTTACTCGGGACTCAAATTATGAGACGGTGGGACTATACTCAATCGTCCTTTGTGATCTTATTGCTCAAGATTATTTTTACCTTTAGTTAGAGCACGAGCGAGTACCAACAGGGATGAAATCTGACGTTTCGCCGGTGTGCTCGTGATTCGTTAAATCTTCGTTTTTTTTTTTCAAAAATTTATAAAATTTCTTTTTGCCGATAAAAAAACAGATATGAAATTTGAAAAGTCAGAGGGTAGTTGATACAGTGGACACTTACTTTCATCGTATATACAAGCATCAAACAATTAATTGAAGTAGTCTCCCTCACACCATTTATTTTGTTTGGTAAGTAGGGCCTAGCCTTTCTCTTCTTCTCTCATTTTTTTTTTTTTAGATCCCAAATAACCTTCTTTTTTGGACTACGGTTGGTCTTTCTTGATTATATTCTTGTATTTTTCTCAAATGTCTTCATGTCTTCTAGATTGTCAAGAAACTTTCATATCAGGAAGTCATATTGGCCTTTTTGGGTACAAATCAAGTCATTGGGTTCTTAGTTTTATAATCGGGAATAATTATTCAACAGTCTTGGAGTACTGTTACGTAGTCGTTTCGGCTCCAACAAGCTCCTCTGTCATGTATTTATAGGGGTTTACATATTTGATCCTGAATTACATTTGAATGTGTAGTTGAGAATTATGTTGGAGAGAATCCCACGATCACCCATACGGGCCTATACGATTTTGTAAGGATCTAGTGTCTCCGTTCACACAGGTGTACGCAAAATAGCGGAAAGCTTATAATTCCCGCATTGATATATGGAATAGCAAATTAACTAACCTCCATTTGAACCAAACTTCATTTTTTAGGAACTCCCTGAGTGTCAAAGGGCTGATGCAGTGAGCAGCATGGTATATGAGGCCAATGCCAGGCTCCGGGACCCGGTTTACGGATGTGCAGGGGCAATTTGTCAGCTGCAAAAGCAAGTTAGCGACCTCCAAGCACAACTAGCTAAGGCACAAGCAGAGGTAGTGAACATGCAATGCCAGCAAGCAAATTTGCTGGCCTTAATCTGCATGGAAATGTCACCTGATCAATCTCCACTAGCATCGCCCCAACAACAGCAGCTACAACAACAATACTCTTTCGACAACTTCATCACCACCAATATTCCTCAGAGTTATCCGAGCTCCGTGGATGAGAATTTTCTGGGCTCAATGTGGGAGCCTCTTTGGACATGATCCACTTTATATGTCTTCTCGAACTTGTTACGTGTGCAAAATGAGGTCGTAGAAAAAGGGCACAAAATACTCGCAAGAAGTGCGGCCTCTAATTTTCACTTCTTGAGCCAGTATTCTGTGCACTTTTATGTTATCTTATACTGCGCGCGTGGGAAAACTCTTCATGGCATACCGCTTAGCCGTTTCCATTGTGAAATCAGTACCATTTTAGCTATATATAGTTATATATAGTCTCTCCTAACTCCAAGCTAGGTAATTGCAGGAACGGGAAGGAGATTACTGAAAGGAAATGTATGAATAAAGTTGATGTATCAAGTAGGGACAAAATGTAATTTTGATCGAATCCAGGGGTCGAAGATCAAGTCAAATTAGATTCTGATGTCATAAATTCTAATTAGTTAATGGGAAAGAATTAGTTGATGGGTCATTTTCTTGTGTGGGGTTTAATTTCTGTTAGTATTGCAAAGAAAGAAATCATTGTGGCAGGCCCAATCTCATTCCCCTATATATTCAGCGAATACAACATCTAGTGACTTAGACCATGTTCGTTTTGTGACTCAAGTCTCAACTTTTTTTTTTGAGCACGGTCTTCGATAAATTTACTCTCAATTATTACTCTTATTTCTTTATCTATCTATCTCCACTTATTATACAAAATTCAAAATCTAAAATCCCAAATGAACATCGACTTAATTTTCATTTATCAAGCGGATAAAAAGAGAGAGTGTATTATTGGGTTCCCTTCCAGTCTAGCTCTTGACCATCTTAATTTGTTCAACTAAGAAATATATTGCTCCAATCCGAAGTTATGTCGGGTCACCCTTGTACACTTTCATAAAGGAGGTCGGGGAGTCAATAATCCTTGCTAAAGTAATGAGAAAGCTAGCAATAAGTGCAATTGTCCTCCATTAGGTGATCATATGTTCGAACCTATCTCTCGATTGTTAAATAGTATTTCAAAAAATTTGGGGTCATTGGAAGATTTGCCCGATCGTTGGTCATTGGAAGATTTGCCCGATCGTCAACTTTAGGGTATCGACTTTGGTCGAGATGCGCACAAATTGGCTCGGATATCCATTTATCATTTTTTTTTACTGTAGATCGGAAATGAGAGAGAGAGAGAGAGAGAGAGAGAGAGAGAGAGAGAGAGAGAGAGAGAGAGAGAGAGAGAGAGATTGTATTATTGGGTTCCCTTCCAGTCTAGCTCTTGACCATCTTTGTTCAACTAAGAAATATATTGCTCCAATCCGAAGTTTATTGCTCCAATCCGAACTCATGTTAGTTGGCCACCCTTGTACACTTTCATAAAGGAGGTTAGGGAGTCAATCCTTGCTGCTAAAGTAATGAGAAAGCTAGCAATAAGTGCAATTGTCCTCCATTAGGTGGTCATATGTTCGAATCAATCTCTCGATTGTTAAATATTTCAAAAAATTTGGGGTCACTGGAAGATTTGCCGATTGTCAACTTTAGGGTCCTGACTTTGGTTGAGATGTGCACAAGTTGGCTCAAATATCCATTTATCAAAAAAAAAAAACTGTAGAACGGAAATTTTAAAAAAAGGACGCAGAACATGACTAATAAACTACCACTCCAACAACTATTTAACTTTCAAACACTAGTTTTAGCAGCTATATATGTCTAGTCTCTACCTATTAACAAAAGTTGACTAATGTCTTGTAGTAATTTTTTGGGGGTACTACAATTGCCTTTTAGTTACATCCCCTTTTCTAGATGGAGTGGATATGACAAGCTACCTAAAGAATGGTTGACAAATCTTTTCACTTAACTGGAAGTCTTATTGGTGCAAATCAAAAAAAACTGCTACATGGTTTAACTAACCAGATAATCAGTTAAGGTGCGTATAAATTGGTTTAGACACTCAAAATTTTTAAAAATAAAAAATAAAAATTCAGATAACGTATTTTGTTACTTTTTGAAGAAAAAATAACTAAAAAATGGACAGTGTAATTTTACAATCAATTATATATGCCTTCCGTCATATAAAACGACATTTAATTGGCGTCGGTACTCACAGATGTACGAGCAGTTGAACTTTTTTTTTAGACAGATAAACTTTACTGTGAAATATACTAGATGAGATGAACGGTTTAAATAATCGGCACATCTAATTAGAAGTGGGGCTCACAATATGGGTATTGAGAGAGAGATGAGGTTTGGAGAAGACCTTACGCCCAGCTTGCAGCATATATAAGAGGGAAAATTTGAAGGACTTGAGAGTTGTAAAACTTACGTTAATCGAGACTACACGTGCTTTTAATTTCTGGATCTTAATTAATTAGGTGACCTTTTTGAGAATAATACGTCCGTAGAGGTATTATTAGTAGTATCTCTTAAACGCGCTTAGCTTTTAGTTGGATTCATGCATGCCTGTGCGCCCCACTTGAAGACTTGATATCATGGAGGTAAACAATTACTACTAATTTGATAACTCCGGCATTCAGGCCTGTTTGTGCGAACCTTGGCTAATTTTGGGAGACTGACCAACTCCACCGGCCACTTGTGGAGGCATCACTAACTCAGTGTAGAGCTTTGTATGAATTGGACCCGAAGCAGCTAATAATAGGGGAGAGATTTCGAATCTGAGACCTTTTAGGAAATAGCTAGCAAACCTATAAGTCCTAGGCCTTTGAACCGTTGGATTATTAGTATGGTCTTAGGTATTACTAGTATTTTTTTTTTTTTTTTTTTACGTTTGTTTGTAAGACAAATCTTTACATTTCGATCTCAACCAACATGCTTTTATTATTTTCCAAAAGACATTCACTATCCTTTCTTTTGACTTAACTTACCAACCCATACCCCACGTAATCCATTAATCCAACTAACTAAATTAACCTAGCTAGTGAATATGTGATGTAAAGTCAATGCTAACAAGGTCTAATTGATGAGTTTAATTTACACACACTATCATGACAAAATATTCTTCAGTCTATGCATGCAAGTACAAGCAATAACGGTAAATCTTTGATAAATTGATCCAAAGAATAATCTCTTCGATCGATAGACGATAAATGTGAATAAATCTTTGATTAATTAAAAAAAAACAAGCAATATTAACGGTGTGCTTCATGTTACTTTGCCGGTTAACTCCGGGAATAAAGTAACTTCTATACAACGGTCTGAATCGTTCAAATTCATTGATATGTTCGTATCACTATGGAATATTTCAGTAGATCTATTCACCAGCCTCCTATATATGGCAGGATAAATTCCAATATTTTGAAAACTGTTGAGTCTAAGTGTAGACAGGTTGATCGATATTTTGAGTGTGAATTCACTTAGGAGGAGAAAAAGGTTGAGTGGAATATATCTGGTCACGCAATAAATCTCACGGTGATTGCCAAATTAAGGAGTCAACACTTATTTCGCGTACTAATTATTCTTATTAGATAGGCAAAGTTTTTTAAAAAAAATAACCAGATATCCAGGTCAGCTTACGCGCAACTCGACTAATCATAAAAAATCATAAACTCACCGTCCATTAGCGGGATCCCACTTAAAGCCAGATCAAATGTTCCGTATAGACAGCCCAAAGGAGTTGGTTTGATGCATGGTAGGTAGAATCAGATTGATATGGTTTGATGTGCTAACAAAACCTTCAATGTGAATGCCACTGTAATTAGTAAGAATTACTAATTAGGATTTGAGACCACTTACAGCTTAGGGTATGAAACCCTTGAATTTTGCTGAACAAACAAGCACAGTTTTAGTCCTTCTCTAATGATTACGGATAAGGATTTGGTGAAGACCAGAGATCTTGCAAATGTAAACCTAGATAATTAATTATATAATCTGCGGATTGAGCTGCCCATAGTTTTTAATTTTTAATAATCAGTTTCTTTGACAATTCGAATAGTTAATTAATGCCACTACAATGCTGATTAGTTTGACCTGTTACCTAGAGTGCTAGCATGTTTAGACATAGTGAATCAGATATGGTTAATTAGATCAATTCTTAAAACATATTTATTGCATCGAATGGTAGAAAATCTTATTCATGGAAGAGCCGCGCGTGAATAAGGTTTACAGCACTCAAACACTTTTATTTGGACGGTTGAGATTGTGCGGAACCGTGAATAAGTTTCTCTCGTATATTTAACAACTCACCAATAACAACTAGTTATGTCAACCCGGAAAAAAATTCTTAGCGTGTCACGGAGTAATTGCGCGTTGTTTCCATTCCGATAAAATTCTTATTTTTTAAGTACTTATTTTTTGTTTTACGAGCAGGTCATTCTCTCATAATACATCATTTTTAATTCAAATAAGTCAGTAAGTTGTATAGTAGATTAGGCAAAACAAATTCCATCCTAAGCAAATGTTTGCTTGTTTCTTATTTAATTCAAGCTCTCGAGATTAGGAGAAAAAAATGAGGACATATACTATAGTAAATTTTTTAAATATATTTGAATCTTATAGCAAAGTTGGTTCTTTACCTAGGGGAAAGTAAGCCAAATTGCAGTACGGTTCCAATTTTTGGTTTGACTCCCTTTCTCTTTCCTTAATAAATTGTTACTTTGGCCGATAAAAAAAATATTTAAGCCAAAGCTCAAATCTAGGGGAATCCCATGCATGTGTAAAGGAGAACCATAACCAAACTACCTAAAAGGGTTGTGGGTAATGAGAAACCAGACATCATTATTGAAAATTTGTCCAAAGAAGCACTAGATGAAATGAGACCCACCCATGCAATTCCACAATCAATACTTTTGATTTCTATTCTCGCATAGTGCTCCTTTCCCTCTTCACCTTTTACTCTCTCTCCCCCTCTCTCTTGGTTAGAGGGTCGGGATGTCTAGCTAGCTTACACGTACTTCAACTAATTCTCTTCCCGATTTGGTCAAAAGTAGGCTATTCACGAACGGAACTACTTTCTCGTAGAGTCACAAGAATCGAACCCGGCCTAGTGATCAATTTATGTTGGGAGCGAACCCACCAATTAACCGGAGTAACACTTGGGGCGCTTCTCTCTCCCTCTCTTGCTTTAGAGATATCCATGCCATTTGGTCTTGTAGTCGTTGCGCGCAGTCTTTCCGCAGATCTGTTTTCTCACTTGGTTTCATTCCAAGTGCGGGGATAAAGTAGAGACAACCGTTATCGCAAGTCTTTTCGATTGTCTACTTGTTAATAAAGGATTTCCACCGTACGTACGTGTGGATCGAAGTGCACTTGGATCGTTTTTTCGGGACAAAATCTCAAAAGGTTGCAGAAAAAGCTTTCATGCATGTACGCGGAGAGAGAGAGAGAGAGAGAGAGAGAGAGAGAGCGAAAAGCAAAATGCAACTGCGCGTTAAGTGGATCCCAGAATTTTGTTGTTTCAGTTCAGACAAGGGCCGCTCCATACGCTTGTGCGGCGGGGGGGTTACCCTCTCATTTGCTTTTACTCCACCAATACAGTAGTAACAGACTTGATTATAGAAAACTAAATTTTTGATAAGTAAAACGCGTCGAGGATGACGAAAACACAACTCTGTCAACAACTGTTCGCAGATACAAAGGTAAGTGTGGGCATATGGGGCCCACGGCCCCCGCGTGGTTTCGAAATTTTATAATTATGTAAGTTTTTTTGTTTAAATAAAAATAGTTGATCAAAAATAAAATACCAGAACACATGTTTTGGATGACGAAAGAATTTCTCACAAATGTTTTGGTTATATTTTTTGAGAAGGAAATTGCTGCAAAAACAGTTCCAACTCAACCACATATAAGTGACTTTCGAATTTAAGGTATCGTTAAATTCTACTATTTTGATACATGCTTGAGGTGTAACGAATTGAAAAACTTTTATTTTTTCATCTTTTAGTTATTTTTGGTTTGTTTGCTGTACTAGGTTTTGTCCCTGTGAGGTTGGGCCTGTTCTATGTGGTTGTATTTGTCTAACTTTTTGTTAAATTTTCCTCCACTTTTCCTTAATAAAATATTACTCTTGCCTATCAAAAAAAAATCACCTATATATTGTGTTTTGTAACGGGTATCACTTGGTCATCCAAATATTTTATGTTCTTGAACATCGAAAATTTAAAATTTTATTGTTCATGTTGTGGCCAGCCCCCTCACATAGAAAATTCTGATTCCGTCCCTAACTGTTCGAGACATGTTCGCTGCATACTTTTAAGGACTCTTGACATGGTTGTATTGGGAGTTGTGTTTCCTAGTCTTTTTGATAAATTAGTTGGAGTGAAATAAGAGCAACGATAAGTGCACTGATTTGAATATACAGTTGCCTCGGCAATCGTCTGAAGCACGTGGGCCCTACAAAATAATGAAGCATGGGCATCAGACATTCGCACGATTTCGAATACATCTGTTTGCAGATTGTAGGCATATACCTCTTTGCACAAAATTTTTTTTGGGAAATAAAGGAGGGATTCGGGTTTGTTACACATACATTTTTGCATGTACTAGATTTTTTTGCCAAATGAAGGGAGCAACCGAGGAATGTTGTACCTCACGGGAGTACGTGAGATTTGAATCCAGCCATAACGCGAGGCCAGCCCTTGATTGCCTCACACACGTTATCTGTAAGGGAGAAATCATCATTATAGTCAATTTTGGCCAACTGAACTAATTCCTTTTAACACACGATGCATAATGCGAGGTCAGTTCTTGATTTCAACATGCCTTATCAACTGAACTAAGTCATGTTAACACACTATATTTCAATCGATATAAAAATGATTGGACCCAATTGGATACACCAATCACATTCAAGTCGGACACTATATACAAGTCCAATGGTTAAGCCAAATAACTTGAGCCATTGCCATTTTGGACAATGAATAGTAGCCATTATTGGTGCAATGCCATTTGCAATTCCCGGTGTGTGCAGAATTCCTCTTGTATCCCTTTTTCATCTAACATTCATCAACTGAGAGCAGTGGTGGACTTACTAAGGGCCACATGCGCCCACACCCTCCCATGCTAATTTTTTCAACTAAGGTTTTCTTTTGTTTGATTTTGAGGGTGCAAAGTATAGTTCACACAATTATGGATCTTTTCTCAATGATCTAAGACGTGTATAACGTAGAGATTGTCAAATAATTTGTTCACACAAAAAATCAAGTTGATCGGACACCGATAACAACTTGATAAGAATATTTTATTTATGTGAAAAATAGTTAGCATGTATTTTTTATGAGCAAAAGTATTTCAATGGAGTTGTTTCACTTTAAAATATAATCAACAAAGATTTTAATGCACAATTTGTATGACGAGCCCTATCATATGAATGATTCAGATTGACGAGAGGAGATATATGTGTGGACAAATTGCACTTGCACGGAATCTACGTCATTTAATTAAGTTAGGAAGTAAGAAAAACAGAGTGCTTCAGAAGAAGAACAGAACATGAAAACAAAATTTTGGAAAATGCATTTCGCCTCTTCGCCTCTCAAATGAAAAAATCTAGCAAAGAATACAAATGTGTGGATATGTTTGATTATGTGCTTCCACTATAAATAATTCCTGGATCCACCACTCATCGAGAGGGAGGGAAGGAATTGGTTGATGGGTTTGATGATGTGGCACAAAAGTAAATTCATTCTTGCAACCATTTTTGGGAGGAAATGACAAGGAAAATGGTTGAAAACAAAAAATGAACCCATGGGGGAACCAATTTTAGCCTTTTTAGCAAAAAATATCAATACATCAATACAGCTTACATCAATACAACTTCTCACTTTTGTCAAAAAAAAAGCAGCAAAAAATATGGCTCAAAGCCATTTTTGCACAGCTGAACTTGCTCTTGGGAGCAACCAAATAAATTTTCATGCAATAGAAAGATATCATTCAAAAGTCCTATCCTATCTATATATGACACAACTAAACTAGTTGCATTTTGATTCTTCCCTTTCTTATTTCAGTAGGCTTTGACTGTTTATTTCTTTGGTGTAGACCATCAGATCTAGCCAACCACCATACAGATCAACTTCCTGAAATATTCCAACGAAACACACGAGGCATAATGCGAGGCTAGCTGTTGATTTTAACACGCCTTATCTCTAAGGGAGAAATCAGTATTATGGCCAATTTTGGCCAACTGAACTAAGTCTTGTCAACACACGAGGCATAACACGAGGCTAGGTCTTGAATTCAACGCGCTGTATCTCTAAGGGAGAAATCAGCATTATGGCGAATTTTGGTCAACTGAACTAAGTCCTGTTAACACGCTATATTTCAATTGATATAAAAATGATAGAACCCGATTCGATAATTAGGCATTATTGGTGCAACGCCATTTTCACTTCTTCTTGTTTTTGCGCAGAATTCCCTTGGTGGCTGAAAACAAAAATGAACCCATTGGGGCACAAATTTTTAGCCCTTTTATCGGCCAAAAATATGTCTCAAAGCCATTTTTGCACTGCTGAACTTGCTTTTGGGACTTGGGAGCAACCAAATAAATTTTTCAAACAAAAAAACGACTTTTAGATAGTCCTATATATCCTATCAATGACAAAACTAACCTAGTTGCATTTTTATTCTTCCCTAATTCCTTATTTCAGTAGTCTTTGATCTTTATTTCTTTGGTGCAGACCATCACATCTAGCCAACCACCATACAGAATTTCCTGAAATATTCCAACTAAACACCTAGTCCTACACATGACCTAGACCTTTTCGTGCATATGAAGCAAATGATACACGGAACCGGGGATCATTTCGGGCGGCCGATTCGGCCGTCCATTTCGGCAATGGCTGAAATATTCCAACTAAACACCTAGTCCTACACATGACCTTGACCTTTTCGTGGATATGAAGCACATGATACACGGAAACGGGGATCCTGTGGGGCAGCCGATTCGGTCGTCCATTTCGGCAATGGATGACTCGTATTTTAATCCGAACAATGGACGGGGATCGGATCAATAGGAGTTCGGATTAAATATTCCGAGATGTTGGCGTCAAAGTGGACGGCCGGATCGGCCGCCCTACAACCCCTGTCGTGCTGACTGCACTGCAGGGTTTCCAAATTCCATGATACACATTTTTATTTAATCATATCCGACCGGAGAAAATGCAGCTATGTGCCAAATTAAGAAACTAGGTAGCTAGCTTCCATTCAACTTGATCACATGACGGTGTTTGCAGGGTAGAAAAAAGATTTGGTTTTATAGATTGCTTAAGGAAATTGAACACAAAGAAGTTATTAGAAAACAAAATACACGTTTGAATTTTCTGGCAAGATTATATGCTGGTTCGAACGAACAGTCAAAGAACTTCCACAAGTAGTCATGCAGTCCAAGGCTCTAGCTAGCTAGCTAGGTTTTATGTCATGTGCCTACTTTTAGGTATAACTCTCTGTCTTGTTAGGCAATCCTACAAGTAAAAAACGAAAATTCGTTCCGACTCGAAATTGGACCGATCCTTCGATGCTTATTGGTGGTCTGGAATTTTCCGGAAACTGCTCCGAAAATCAGACTGATGGTGATTTTTATTTCTTGAGCGGAATATTATTTGAAGTTTCTCCAACAACATTCCCCTTCTTCTTTTTTCCCCCAAACACCTTGAAAGGCCCAACTGGATCAAGGGTGCACTTAGATTCCAGGAGAAGAAAGATTAGGAGTTCAACCCCTATTTTAAGGTGTTAATTTAACTACTCTAACGATACTAACTTTTGCCGATTAGGAGAGGGAAAAAAAAAAAAAAAACCACAATGTTTCCATTTTTTTCTTGTTTCCACTATACAGTACTGTTCAGCTCCCTGCCTCGAGTTAAAATGAATGTTGGGCTAAGATTATGAAGTCTTTGGAGCAGTTAGCACTGAACTTGGGCCATTTTTCTTTGGGCTTTTGCAAGTCAATGGGTTCAAACTTCAACCAATAAAATGATTAGGCTTTTGGTGAAAGCCTCCTAACATGAGTCCAGAATGGTCGATTGTGTGTTTTTGACACATATTTCTATTGATTACCGGATGTTTGGATTGACGCATGCGCACTTCGAATAATCTTGGGATCATGAGCTTAATTACAGAAATGAATCTCCAATAGCCCAAAGAGTGTTTCTTGTTGGCGGTGAGAGTCGAACAAGTGAGCTCGTGAAGTTAAAACTTCTTGCTTGCAATTATGCTCTCCTTCAACCAATCTTTGGGCTCTTGCAACAATGGAAATGTGTCTTCACATGTAGCTACCCTCATATATAGAAATAGTGATCTGGACTAGCTTAGCCCAAAGGCCCATTACTTCAAGCACCCACTTCATGAGGGCCATTACAATGCATTAACACTTGACCCATCTTTGTAAGCAGAAACAATTATATGCATCATTACCTCATGTTACCATAAGGATGATCTTATTGGCACTTTTGGCAGCATTATAATGAATGTAATACTGCAATAAAAACTCTTTTTCATAACTCAGCTGAGCTGTCCGGGTTAGATTTCGCACACCTTGATATCGTCTCTTTGGTTGCTATTTGGCTTCCATTGCATGCTAGATGTTCATATAGTCTCTTTGGTTGCTATTTATGATTGAAGAAGAAGAAGAAAAAATTGAAGTAGTTGTGATTCCTTTTTGTAGATAACTTGTATTTACTGCTTCTAAATTTGGGAATTGTCCATCTTATATAACTCGTCAATAAATTTTTAAAACCCAATAAGTACAACCACCCAATGAGCACAACAATGAGCAGTGAGAACAAAACGACGTACACCTTTCCCCAGTAGTAATCAGATGATGGATGGTGCAATACTATTGGCTTATAAAGGAGTTTTAAATCTTCCTTTCGATTGCGTTGTAGTTCTCTAACGAATTCAATGTTGCCGTTTCTGTCAATTGTGTGATAAAAGGCTTCAAAACTATGTGCAAAATAATGAAAGCAGAAATGGTACCATATCCCCATCACTGGTTGGTGAAAAGCACAAATGGATATCCTCAATACCACCTTAAGGCCTAATTCCATCTTGTACAAGAGTAGTTAAAAGCTGACAGAAAGGAAACCTTTCAACCCGTGCAGATTATAAGGATGATATAGCTCTTCAATCACCCAAAGAACACGTAAGGCATTGACATCTAAATCCAAACCCTTCAGAAAGGAGCGTTTGCCGAGCATCATGCTAGCTCCATACTAGCATCAATATAGCAGATCCGCAGCTCTTCACCTGTGGCACCAAACAATTGTGTCAGCACTAACGCATGAAACCTGTTGAGAAAACCCACAATTCGTATGGTCATCATATCCTTTAAACGAAGGAATAAAGATCATTGCATTCAAATGTGACTGAGACATCCACCAGAGATCAGATGTCCCATGAGAAAATCAAATTATACAAAATTACAGATATTTCATTACTTACGTCTATGAAAGAAGTTAAAAAGTTGTCACTTAGTCACATGGTTCCATCATCTCGAGGGAAGACATAACTACATTCACAACAAATGGCAGCCAAAACTCCTATCTGAATATTTTCATCTTACATTGGACAAGATCTTTTAGGAAATATTTCAAAGATAGTGTCCTTTTTCCCCACCATTTTTTTGCCCAAAACGAGGGACTCATACGTATCATTGGTAGCATACATTTTTCCCCAGATGCAGCAAAAAGAAGTAACTCTCAAGTAGCAAAACTTTTATGTTCACTAGCAAAGGGATTAATTCCTGCGTTTTTTCGGAACCTGTCGTTTAAGAGCTGCTCTATTGTGTTGTCCTATATAGCTCTCAAGTAAGGCACTTGCTTAATAATGATGGAAATGACTCGTAGTTAATGTTGCCTCACTGAGCAACTTATCCAGCAATAAATGCTTGATCTCGTTTTAAGGCAAACCTAAGTGTCCCATCCAAGCACAGAAGTACCTGTCGCATCGATCTCAGCTTAACTTAACCCACAACTCAAATTTGTACAACCATAATGCAGTTAGTAGAATTTTTCTGATAACTTGGGGTGTCCGGGGCAGCTTACACACGACTCAACAAATTCATGGGGGACCAATCCCAAAGTCCAGAAGCGGGGAGCCCGCTCAAAGCGGGGACAAAGCCCCGTATAGACTGACCCCAGAAGAGTTATACAACCACCTGTTCAATGCAATAAAGAGGCTTCGTATATGAGGAAGGAAATAAAATAGTCGTCATCTTCGAGAAAGCAACATCAAGAGGATAGAAAAGGAGAAAAGTTGATGTGCATATAAGTAAAATAAGTACATATTCATGCTCCACTAACAGGATGATGAAGCAGCTTTATGAATTAAGGGAATACGAATGTTGCAGTTGCTTAAATTGTAAGGGCAAAAATAGAGTTTTTAGACTACTTAATGTGTTTTGTTATTTCTTCGTTATAATTTGACATCTTTTTGTACTAAGAAAATCAGCCCAATATTATCAAAACGGAATTAAAGAAGCCACATGAAATAAACCTGCTTCAATATCGCGGAGAGCCTTCACTGTTGCATCTGAATTTTCTATCCAAACATTGTGTGCATTTGGATCTGCAAGGAGAGTAAAAGCTGGTTACATAGATTACAAGTACTACTGGAATTCAGCAGCGAGTACCAATGAGAGAAAAACATAATAACACGACGTGAACCCACAACCTCTGGAACCAGAGCTCACCTTTCACACTTGATCCGACATACCATATTAAGGTTCCAGTTGCCAGAATATTTTAGGTTGCCAGGAAAGGGACTAACAGTGCATATCAAACCAAACAATTACAAACATTTCAGGTTGGAGTGTTCCTGCACCAATGTATTGTCCTCTATGAATCAAATGACAAGCAAAACCATCCTTTTATTTTAAAAAAAGGCTGACACTCTTCCTCAGGCAACTTCTCATTGGGCCCAAATCATGGGAGTACAATTTGATGCAGCCATAGGACCCAACCAACATGTCTTCAGGAACTGGGTCAACACTCAAACAGTTCTAGATATCACGAATTCAACTACACAATCTGAATGACCTACAAAGGCCTAATAAGGCATAATGTGTTCCCTAAAAGTGGCACACCCCACACAGATTGTACTTGGGAGCTGGTAGATGACATTTCATCTGATCTCTCTTCTTGATTAATCTGGTCTGGATTTAACTGGAAGTGAATCTATTTCACATCATTTATCTCGTGATAAGGTGTCCAATATGGAACATAGTTAAACATTTTGGCAAATGACTACCATCAAACTAGAAAGGATTCACTATTCCACAGGAACTCCCCAACAAAGTATGCTCTGTGATAAGGGGATACATAAACTAAGGGAACTGAAACAATATAACTTGGGACCTTTACAAGCAGCATATACTTTGAGCACGAGGAGAAGAGAAAAAAGCTTACCACAGTCGTGATTATAGAATGATGGAAGCATATAAACAGCATTTCCGACAGCAGCTTCAGCCTCTACCAATGCTGCCGCTGATGAAAGAAGATCTTGATAATCGTACAACCCTCCAGCCAATTCTATTCGAAATGCATTCATTCGAATACGTGCTAGCACACCAAAGTACCATTGGTTGGTGAGAACTATCAAGTCAAAGATAACTGATGTTTCAAACTCAATAATTTTAGGCATGGAGAAGGTGAATAAGAAATCACTCAACCAAAACCTAAGTATGAACCTTTGACACACAAAGGATACATGCCATCTGTTCATCTGTGACATAAGCTTCTTCAATGGCACTCCTTAACAGTGTAAACTCCTTTTCCATCTGGCAATTATCATTTTACATGTCCATAGGGGACAACGAAGGGAACATGTGAAGAGTCTGAAGACAAAACAAATTTTCATATTTCATCATGCTGATGTGAGATGTCATCATTATTTTACAACTGATACCTGTAAGATCATCTCAGGAGATAAAATAGCAGGTTAAAGTATGTCAAGACTATCTGCATTAGCTAAACCGGACATAACCATACAGGCCAACCTCTTCGCAAGGAGTGGATACTTCAAACCCAGAGTGCATTAGAAAGAGATGTTTGGGAGAGATAGCATAATATATTTATTGGTACAGTAGACAAATATCCAGCAGCACAAAGGAATATCATTGCGTCTCAGATCTCTGATAATGAAACTGCAAAAAACTGTTCTGGTAAATATTACTAGACTGATCATCAGAGTGTTGGAAAACATGTTTTACTCAGATCTCTGACCTGGTATTCACTTAATAGACCAATTGACGCGAGTTCAAGCCATTACAGTTTAGTTTCAGTGAGATAGCACTAACTTTGGCGAAATCAGAGTGAAGGTGATCAAGGTAAGGTGCATAGTAAACTAATTAGAGATAGCATAGATCAAAGTACTCAGAGATATTAAGGTGATCAAGTATGGAAGGTGTAACTCAAAGTAATCAGCGATACTAAATTTGAGGATGGATTCAGTACAGGGGGCTGGGTAAAATTACAAATGATTCAGAGACTTTGGCACAAAGTTATAGCTGGCCAATTGCTCCCTCGCTCGTAAATCCTTTTTCAGAAGGACACATGTATGCATGTAACATTTCAGGTAGGTCAATTCTTAGTTGCCAACTTAAAAGCAGGTGTCAAGGAAGCTAGCCCTTTGAGGGAAGTGGATTTTAACTCCCAAGATTCTACTCTTTTGATTAGCATAACCTTTGGTTGCACACCGCATAAGTTAATAATTAAACTATTGATTCGTGTATACAAGACTAGCACAACTAGAGTTCATGATGATTTCAAGAACAACAAAATTCTTAAGCTGCTAACTAATTGGTTGTAACTCTTCGACCAAATAGCGAAGCAAAAGGGTCACCATACGCAAATAAATCATTTTCCAGGTAGCAATATGCGCAATTCTCCAAAAAAAAAAAAACCCATGGCAGAAAGCTACAGCTTCTTCTTGAGTTTTAAATAGCATAACTTCTGGAGTAGGATTCTAAAATTGACACTTAATTAGTTCCATGTCTAAATTCAGGGAAGAAAACTATGAGCCGGTAGTGAAGGCGAGAAAAATATCCCACTTGTTTCTCAACGATATAAATCTGGAAGTTAAGGTTTTGAGTAGCTTCCATACCAGCAGTACTCCCTGTAGGCTGACCAATCAGCTTGTTTCTCAACTTCGTAAAACACCTAAAACCATGAAAAAGTAAAAGGGAAAACTAATTGAAATGGGAACTAAAAGTAAAAGAAACTTGCCCGCTTGTTATTACTTTGGCCGTGTCTTATTATTCTTGGCCACTTTTTTTGACACTTGGCCGCTAGTTATTACTCTTGGCCGCGTTTATTACACTTGGCCGCTTCTTATTACTCTTGGTCGCTTGTTTTGACACTTGGCTGCGATTTTTTTAATGCGGAACTAGTATACCCGTCATCGTGGCCGGATCGTGGGGCTTCTAATGAGGAATTTGGGTTTTGAAGCGGGCCTCTAGGACTTAGTGGACTGAATTGAGCTTACCAGGTGACCCACCTCATTTTAAGCCGAAATCCATTGAAAAAATCTCAACAAAAAAACAAAAAAACTTTTAAGAATCTTTGAGTTGGCCCAAAATATTTTCCTTGCTCTCTTTTGGGGATTTTATACTTTTAAAAGATTAATGTTTCTCTAATTTTTTTTTAATTTTTATTCAATTTTCTTTTGCGGTAGTTAGTTTTGCGTCAAAGTTTTTTATGGATTATTGGATCGTTTCGACGACAGAAATCGAACAACCATAAAATTATGACCCAAACTCAAATATTATTTTAATAAAACCTAGAAAAAGTCCAAAAAGTTTGAATATTGTTTGGCCTTTTTTTGGATTTTTCCAAAAATAATTGAGTTTGGGTCATAATTTTCCACTACTCCGACTCATCTCGTTGAGACAAATCAATAGTTAACAAAAATTTGATGCAAACTAACAAATGCAAAAAAAAAAAAAAATGAATAGAGAGAAAAAAATTCCATTTGGCAAGAAATAAAAATGTCTGCGATCATTTAACATTTTAATAGAGAGACGTGTCCAAGTGACTGTCCAAGCATATACCTCAATCTTTGGGCCCTTCCAATTTCTTGCTTGAATGGAGTCAGTGGATCACAAACGGGGCCAAAGGATGCGGCCAAGCACCCCGGTGCCAAGCGGGTGTCGAGCGACATTCGACCGTCTATTTTGGTATAGATCACTTGGACTAAATTTGAGTGCATATAAATGTAAACTGTTCATTGTTTGATCAATATTTGAGCAGTCGATTGCCGAGATGAATGGTCAGACCGGCCGCTCGGCAATACCGCTGCCAAGCACAGGCATCTCCAAATCCCAAGGATAGTAGTGTATTGTTAACCAACAATAAGTCTACATTACTTACCCCCCAAAAAAAAAAAAAAGTCTACATGCAGCTTTGCAATTATGCAACACATATTGATTTAAAGATAGTCCATCAAGATTTAGTCCCATGAGGGGGTAAAAATAATCCGACGAAATCAAATTGTTTGCTCAAAATCGAAGCAAATGTCGTAAGTAATGATCAATGTAGGTACATTGCACCGTCTTCGTAACGAAGCATATTACTATGGCCTCCCCTATTGACCCACTGTTAAGTGTCAACTAACTCGTTTTAATCTCCATTTTATTCTAGAATTTAAGTTCATTTTACAGAGTACAAGGATGCATTTGCAAATCCAAACAACTCTTCAAAAGGAAAATCCCAATTCTTGGAAGGAAGAACTTAATTGTTTGCTTTGCTTTTGGAGTTTGGTAAAATGCTCAGTTGAATTATTGTATAATCAAAAATAAAATGAAGAGGCACAACGAAATGATCAAAAGGGCGAAGCATAAATGAATACACAAACACAGGAGATTAATTGTTAGCCCCTTCCCCTCTATAAAATCCAATCGTCCGCATCTTTTTGCTCTAACTCCACCTCCGTCCACTGCAAGGATTCAGAAATGCACATCTAAATGCATTATACTCCTCGACGTATACATTCACAAATACCAGCTCCTGTTTGCTTGCAGATTTCTAAGAATTTACCTTTGGAAATGCAACAAAAGCCAATAACAGTGAAAGCACATCAAGGAATTATGTTTCATCAAAGTGAACTCTCATGTTTCTGACCCCAGCTTATAAGAATAAGAACGCCAACCAACCGGCGGCCCAAACCAAGAACCACATGCCGATTACTTTTGAATCATGTATATCTTTTTGAATCAAGTATACCTGGAAATTAAAACATATGTTAATGAAATTTTCATGGATGGAACTCATGGAATCACTTCGTACCGCCTTCTTGTGCCTCTCTTATTCTTTAACAATCCTTATAATGTTTAAAGGGATTGCCTTTTTTAGTCTTCTGCCAATTCGGACTAGAAAAACTCAGTAAAAAATAAATCAAACATATTTGTTGCATCACATGCGCCTCAGGCGCAATTCGAGCGCGCTCGGGCGCATCCTCATTTTCTCTCTTCTTGTAAAAAAAAAAAAGTGCCTCAAGCGCAATTGAACGTGCCCCGGGCACATCCTTATTTCTCTCATTTCATAATGTGCCTCAGGAGTAATACACACAAATCTTGAACAAAAACTCCAGAAGTCATTGTTTCTTGTTTTAACCCATATTTATTTATCTATGAGACAAATCTTGAACAAAAAAATTTGGGCCTTGCGCAAGCTAGGCACTTTCAAAAGGAAACAAAACAATTTATTTCTACATATGATGTTAGAACTGTGGCTCATATGTCAAGTATGAAGAGATACTAAGGAGTTCTAGAAAGAAGGCCAGATGTTGGAGCGGAGCGGAGTGAAACGAGTGGAGCATAGTAATTTTTCGCCTTGAAAACTAGGGAAAGTCTACAATACACACCCCTTAAAAGGGTGTACCATATGCACCTATTTTATGGTTCATTCATAACATTTTAGCATGTTTCATAACTTTTGTTCTACAATTCATAACTTTTCCGCAGTACGATTTGTAACATTTTCATTATGATTCATAACATTTTGGTGTATATCGTAACCTTTATACGATTCGTAACTTTTTAGCAATACGATTCGTAACATTTTCTCTATAATTCATAACATTTTGGGGGGTGTATATGATACACACCCAAATAAGGGGTGTGTATTGTAGCCTTTCCCTGAAAAACTATTACCATTCTCCCAGAAACCGTAAATACTCAAGTTTAATGTGTCACTGCAAGGCCTTACTTCATCTTGCATTTTATTGATGCACTTGTCAACTTCCATGATATCCTATCTTGAAATGCACTGAAAGGGCTTACTGAAATTTATCAACTGCCTCGAAGCTTCATTGTAGCTGTTAAGAATATCCAGAATTTGGTGTTGATTAGGCCTTTGTGTCTCCTATAAATCTCACTCTGCAATGGTGTTGTTTTGAAGGCTACATACAATGGGAGTAGTAGTTTAATCGAGCTTGGTTGAATCTCTAACGAACTTCAAAAAGTGAAGGCTTTACTCTCCCTCTTTCCTTCTGTATTTTTTTGTTTATATTAATTATGTATGTAAAAGGAAAACTAGACGTACACACGAAAACGTATCTTCAAGAGTTTTGAAAGTGATCATTTCCTTTCTAAGAACTTAAACCTCTAGCAAAAACCAGTAACACGTAAAGTAGTTGACAATTGCCGGAATTTAAACATATGAGTAGCAAGAAATTTTTCAAAGGAGCTTTAATCAAGCCGAACACGCAAAGTAGTCCAAAGTGAAAGCAATCATTTTCCTTTCAAATGTCAAGAAAAAATCAGTAATACACAAAGTAGTTGACAATTGCCTCCATATAAACAAGCAATGGATAAAGATCATCAACAGATTACGGTAAAATTCAAGTGACCATGAAACCTCTCATATAAACAAAACACAATTGTGGGATTTACCCAGAAAACAAAAACACAATTGTGGTGAATTCTATACAAAATCGAAATTAGATTACTGGTTATCAGTTAGGGTTGAAGAATGGAAGATTAAAATCCAGAAGGTCCTCCGTCGTCCTTTTCTGCTGAAAAACTTCACCGCCGGGGACGAACGTTTTCGTCGAAGTGAATTTGTTCTTTGATATGATGGGTTTGATACAGTGTGGGCAAATCCATTTTTCATAAGAACAAATTCACTTTGATCATCTCCGATCATGTATCAATCAGCATTCGGTTCAAATGATCTTCGACATTTTGTATCTTCTTGAACATCTCTGCTACTTGAACGATTTCGATCATGGAGATAAATTGAAACGAGATCACAATTTGACGAATTCCTGTTGCAGTTCCTCTGATGCACGCTTGCAACGTCCGAATCGAAGCGGGGGACGGCGTTTCTCTCCAAATGGGTTTGATACAGTGTGGCCAAGTTCATTTTCACAAAAGAAAATTCACCATTATCATCTTCGATCGTATGTAAATCAGTATTCGATTCAAATGATATTTATCAAGGTTTACAGCCTTCAAAATCTCTGAAACATGAACAATTGCGATCACAAAAATAAACCAGAATGAGCTCACAATTTGTCGAATTGTCGTTTTGAACTGACTTCTCAGTTTGAAGTTGCGAAGTAGTAATGAGTACGGCCCACGCTGTTTTGGGCAAAGGCTCGCGTCTGTCACTCTCGAGTCTCGAGTTTCTAACGAGCGCGAGGACGTGCTTGCAATTTTTGTTGAAAAGTACAAGCCCATGGATCAAGGGAATATAAACTATGATAAGAAGGTGTTATGACTTATGAGCAGCTAAGTAAGAAATTGCAGAGAAACAATGGTGGAAGAGAAGAGTGAAAACAAAAGAGAAATTAATAGAAACGGAGAAGAAAGAGATGGTCTGTTGTTATTCATCAAGAAACATTATAGGGGAACTCTCGTCCCAATTCTCAATATTACAATTCAATGTTATGGAGGTATGGAGGAGGATTTGGGTTGCAACCAACAAGGCGTTCCCTCAACTATCATGAGTTTTGGTATGTCGAACGAATCAGTCTTTCGGGGGTTTAGTTTGATGGAAGGATTCTATCGTCTTAACCATTCAAGATAGGTGCAGTAATTGTAGTCGTGCAGTAGTGTGCTCGTCAAATGAAGATTTCTTTTGTATATGGGAGTCCAGAGGTGAGTAACAAAGAGGAAGTTTGGGATCACATTCATGGTATAAGTGCTGGGATTCGTAGGCTTTGGTCTTGTATTTGAGTCAATGTGGACATCTGAGGAGGAGTTTGGGGATGTTATCCAGCAACAACAGTGGCCCATTCAAAGCTCTGGATAAAACACAACACAATTAGTCCAGAAGTTGAGGAAGTGCCAAGTCAAGTTGAAGTTGAAGGATTGGCATAAGGAGAAGTTCCAAGGTATGGAGAGCAAGAGGAGATGCTTAAATTGCGCATTGGTGAGATCCAAACAGTCCAAACTCAGTGGAGAATTGAGAAGAGGAAGAAAACCTCATCAACTCCTCAAACCTCCTTTGGGAGTAAGAGGAGTTATATTGGCACCAAAGGACACGGCTTAATTTCCTCACATACGGTGATAATAATCCGACATTCTTCCATACAAATTTGCTTATCCGTGTCAATTGCTCAGCTATGATTTTGAGCTTGACTTGGGCATGTGCCTCTTGAAATAAAGCAAGTCTGTGATTGCCGATCATGTGTAGCATCGCTCAACTTTAGTTTGAAGTAGCTTGAAGTTCAATAACTTGCTGGTTTAAAATTTACCTGAGTCCCGAACTTCTCTTGGTTTACACAATTTGTCATCTGAGTCTATGGTCCTTCTCTTGGAGACGGTTCATGAATTGGGGAACACATACTCAGAAGTGATGGCACTCCATGACATTACAACATGGTGCGCTTTGTGTGCTTGCAAAGAGCTGATGGCAACTATACCATGTCTATTACTATTGAATAGTTCCTATGTAACATCATAGTCTGGAGTTATGTTCCTGATTAGTTTCATTTATTTGGCAGAACAAGGCCATACACAATCTCAACTTCCGGAATTTCTTAGAGTTAGTCCCTGAAGTTAGGGAGCTTATTCACATTTTTATTCAAAGCTAACTTGCTTTGTCTTTTTCTTTTGAACATGTCCATGTTGCTAGGTTGGTGACATTCTGGTTTACCTCTGCATTTTATCTTATTCTTGCCTCATTTTTTCTACGGCAGTGTAAGAGTTCGGATCATCACAAAAGCACTCTTGTTCGAAAGCATTTACCATCAATTATTATCTTAAAACGAATATTTTTTTCCTAGTTGGGTAACAAACTTTTGTAGTTGTATATGAGGTTAATTTTATAAGTTCATCGAGAAATAGTTTTTGCACTTCACTTTTTTATAAATGTGCTCCAATATTTCATTGATAGTTCTTGAAATTATACATAATGCAAATTTTAAACCATAATAAAAGACAAATTTCGAAGTGCATTGATAAAATAGTGGAGTGTAAAACTTACTCCACGCCTATATTTTTGGTGCTACGGAAATTAACTTCCCAAGCATATATATACGTATATACTACTACTAGCTAGGACTGCGACTGCTAAACGAACCAATCTACTCGAGTATGAGCTTGTGTTTGTTCGTTAAAAGTTTGTTCAAGATTAATTGTTACTCGGCTCGTTTGGCTTATTAGGTATAAAAAATTCAAGCTAAATGCCCCATTAATTTTTTTTTTTTTGATTTGGTACTCTTTGCTCAGGCCACTTGAATAAGTGTGGGCAACATCAAGAAAATTGAGAAAGATTAATTTTAGAGTCTATGCAATAGAACCAAAAAAAAAAAAAAGAGAGAAAAAAAGAGAGGAGTGGATGGGGTTGGGAAAATGAAAAGCGGACATATGGTTCAAACTTAACAAATAGAGTCATGCTATGTGTACCGACGAGTTTGTAGAGAAATCGTACCGACCGGCCGCGCCGGGCCTCCTCCGGCCACCGGACGGCCGATCCGAGCCGTCCAAAAATTCTAAAAAAAAAAACCGAGGGGCCCTCGCGAGATTCAACGGCATCCGATGTGTCTATGGTACTCGATCTAAACACCCATTTTTCGTGTATATATACATGTGTGTATATATACACGAAAAATGGGTGTTTAGATCGAGTACCATAGACACATCGGATGCCGTTGAATCTCGCGAGGGCCCCTCGGTTTTTTTTTTTAGAATTTTTGGACGGCTCGGATCGGCCGTCCGGTGGCCGGAGGAGGCCCGGCGCGGCCGGTCGGTACGATTTCTCTACAAACTCGTCGGTACATATATCATTTTTGTAACAAATAATCATAGCCTTGCAACCCATGTATGCAGGCCCGGCCCTAGGGCAAGGCCCAAGAGGCGACAACCGCCAAAGTTTGGACGCAAAAAGCAGTCCCCTTTATGGATCATTATAATTTATAAATGAATGTTGTTTTGTAGGTTGCTATCTAAACAGGGTGTTTTGGTTCGAGTATGTGCTTGCACTTTTTTTACATTTTCTATTTTTTGCCATTGCCAGTAAAAAAATGTGTTATTACGGAGTCTTGATATGCAAACCTAACAATACACGAGTCAAATATAGCAAAAACCAGTGCTTCCAACAACACCGGTTTATTTTACAGGCCATAGAGTCCCAGTATGGCGAGCAATTATTCATGAGCAGCATCATGGTCAGTAGCGTTTCATCCCATTGCAAAGCACATGCAGCCCAAGGGGATGAAGCAGATGTTGAATCGCTTCAGCTGCGGTGAATTCCCAATTGAGTATGGCAGACTTGCTAGCAGCAAGGTGAATTCCCCAAATGAGTGTGGCAGATTTGGCAGGAGAGTATCCACCCTCAAGGGCATAACAGATGGCCACACCAGATGGGGGCTCAACTTGGCAGTGACATATTAGCACACAGTATCAACTTAACAACATCAAAGCAAATCTGTTATCAACTGTTGCGTTGACACACTAGTTGTGGGAGTGAATATGATTGTCGCCTCAAGGAATAGACACACCAATAAGTGGGTGTTCCACTAACTAAAATGAGTGTGACAGACATACTAGAGTATCCACCCTCAATGGCATAACAGATGGCAACACCAGATGGGGGCTCAACTTGGCAGCGACATATCAGCTCAGTATCAATAACTAAATAGACTCGTAGCATCAAAGCAAATTTGTTATCTACAATTGCGTTAACACACTGGGTGTGAGAGTGAATATGACTGGCGTCTTGAGGAATAGACACACCAATAATACCACAATACAGATGGATAACAGATCCATCTTGGTATAGAAACCCGCAACATAGGCCATCCTTCAGAACTGAATTAACAGCAACACTTAGACTAGGCTCCTAAGTAGCAGACAAAACCAGACCCTTTCTCAAGACGACACGCCTTACAGTTAAAGAATCCCGGTGAACAAGCACCCCAACAAAGGACAAGACTCAAGAACTCCACTGAACAAAAACCCGACAAAAGACAAGACTCCGGACCAGACCATATGCCAAACACACCGGATAGACTCAAGATTACACCAGAAACACACCAAACACCATATCATGACTCATGACCAATACACAAAACCAAAACTGAAGGCCCAACACCGTCCCAGGAACACACCAGATCTCATGACCCTCCCCAACACCAGACCAACACCCCAACACACTGAGCACGACCAGAACAACCCACACACAATTAGATACTCAGTAGTGTATTTTTCAATGTAAAACATTCTGGAATAGAATGCAGAATTTTTTCCCCATCATTCGCTGGCACCCAAGATGCCAAGGAATAGAATACTTTTTGGATATGGACTTGTCGGACCAAAAAGAACAGCTACATAGCTACAATCTACGGCTAGCTAACAACCGACCCGCACACTATAGACAGAGACACAAAACAAATCACCACTCACCCGACCAACCCCCCCGAAACCACCCAAACACACCCAAGTCACAGAGAAACTAGAACATTGTCTAGTCTGAATAGGAAAATTCTCAACTGAGCGAGCATTAGAGCCCCACCTTGATTTCGCCCAGAAGATCACTCTGAGTTTTATAAGCTCCAGTACCTCATCCCAATTCAGATTCTCATTTTTAAATATGAAACCATTTCTCTTAATCAACAGGGTCCAAAGAATTGCAAATGGTATGCATTCCCATAGCATCTTCCGTTTTGGTTTGAGTTTTCAGCCCATCCACCATTGGAGTAAAGCATCAAGGGAAGGAGGAAGAACCCATTGAAAAGGAGGGCAATGGAGGAGAAAATGGTCCATAGATTCAAGTAGGGTGCTGCAGAACTTGCATAAGTATATTGGTCTCTCTTCATAATCTGTAATTCAGTATCCTCTTATTTGAGTACCACTATGATTGGTTAGATGTTAATACCCATTTAGCTATAAAACTCTTAGTTGTTTTACGTCAGTTGATTAGATAAAATGATTATATGAACTACGAACCGTGATAGGCGCGTAAATGTTTACATAAGCGCCTCCTAATTTATCATTGCTAAGTCTATTTATTTTATAAATTGATATTTTAATGCTTAATTTTTGTATTATAGGTATTTGGAGAATTTGATAGAAGAATATGCAAAATTGAAATATTAAACGATGTTTGATATTTGGCCGTTCGGAATCAATCCAGTGGAGTTGCAATTCGGAGTAACGATGAATCAATCAAGTGGAGTTGCAATTCGGAGTAACGATTGACAACTCAATTGACCAGGGAATTGATGATGTTCACTGAAACCAAACAAATAACATTTGCCCTTGGACTTTGGTGGGCCCAATAGTTGCAATTGGTTTGACTTAATGTTGGGCCAAGAATGGAAAAGTGGAAGTCAGTTTGGAATTAAAGAAAAAGAAAAGAAGTATGGGTTGGGTTTTAGGTCGGCAATTCTCTTATAAAAGGGACGAGAACGGAGGCAGCCAGGGGTTTTTTTTCGGGATCACGTTATCAGAGGGAAAAAGTCGGGACCGAGAGCTTAAGAGAACAATGGCGCTGTGATTTCTTATTGGATTTCCACGCATCAGAGGAAAAGGAATAGAACAGGGTCTGCGACAGTTAGGTTCCATTACTGTTTAGTTTCTTTCATGCACTTTTTACTTTCAAGTTTTAAAGCTTTGTTCAATTACTCGTATTCCGGCAACTTGTTTCAACTTTTGTTCATAATTTAAATTTGATTTTCAGTTAATTGTTATCTCTAGTTTATTTTCTTTCATGCTTAAAATTAGAATTTCTTTTGTTTCTTGTTTAATAATGAGTGAGTAGTCGTATGGGTAGGGTTGCGGGGTGATTAACACACCGTGGCTAGTTCGGGCACTGTTTCTATTTTCAAACAATGTAAAAAAGATTTAACATAGGAAAAATACTTCCCGCGGACGAACTCGGGTATTGTCGGAGCCTATGTGAATGGGGGAATGGGGGTCCAAAGCTCATTATCCGCTGCGCATGGGTAAACGGCGACCATAGGGTTTCGCATCTTGCGGGGTATCTTTTCCAATCTTAAATTGAACGTTTTTAGGAACATCAAATGGAGCAGGATAATCTGGACTGGCTGCGAGTGCTATGAACCCTACAACCGTACCTTTCTTTTAGTTATTTGAAAAGTACAATCAATTTCTAGATTTAGTTAATCTTTCATCAATCAACAGGGGGTGGCTACCTAAGAGCCCATTTAAATTATAACAACCCGAGTTTTTAGTCAGCACACATCACCGTCTTTGTGGATTCGATTCCGGACTTACCGGATATTATGCTACGTCGATCTCAGCCCTACGCTTGGGGCAACCCATTATTTTAAGTCTAGGAATTGGTCAAGCATTAGAAAACTAAATTGAAATTTAGCACTCGATACTGCAAACGGTTTCGAACTCACCAACCGTGCTTGGGAAGGATTTTCACTGGCCCGCACCTTAATTGCCAGCTCAAATACCTCCTCAGTGGTGGCTCCTGTAAGAATAATATTGGGATATTATCATGTTTTCTACTATATTGTAAGCCGGACGATCTGAGTAGTAGCTTATTCGAGCTCGATTTGATACTTTAACGAGCTTCAAAAGTGAAGGCTTTATTCTCCTTCATTTATCTTGGAGGGATGAATTCCATAGCTTATTCGAACTCGATTTGAAACTTTAACGAGCTTCAAAAGTGAAGGCTTTATTCTCCTTCGTTTATCTTGGAGGGATGAATTCCAAACTGAAAGCAATCTCTTCTTCTTCTTACATTTTAAGAACCTAAATCTCTATCAAAAACCAGTGCTGCAAACAACTCGTATAGTAATACACACAAATTAGTTGACAATTGCCTGAACTTAAACCTGCAATGGGGCGAGAAATTTCTTGTTCGTTGTCGCAGATTAATGGGTTTTAATAGATCATCAACAGATTAAGGTAAAATTCTAGTGACCATGAAAGGATCAGGCATATATGGAGAATTTAAACAAAACACGTTTGTGGTGAAATCTATACAAAATCAAAATTAGCTTACTGGTTATCAGTTAGGGTTGAAGGATGGAAGATTAAGAATACAGAAGGTCGTCCGTCGTCCTTTTGTGCTGAAAAACTTCGCCTCCGGGGACGGACGTTTCTTCGTCGGAGTGAATTTGTTCATTGGTATGATGGGTTTGATACGAGAATGACTTTGGTGTCCCCGGTCATTTTAGGGACGCCGTAACTTTTGGCATAACAAAACTATTATAAGCATAACCAAATTTATTACAAGCATAACCAAAACCATTATAAGCATAACCAAAACCATAACAAGGCATAACTTGGTTGGTTATGCTTGGTTGATTTTTAGTTATGCCTTGATTGGTTTTTGGTTATGCCATGTTATGGTTCTATTATACTTTTAATGATTTTTGTTATGCTTGTAAGGGTTTTGTTATGCCAAAAATTACGGTGTCCCCAAAATGACCGGGGACACCATAGCATCATCCGTTTGATACACTGTGGGCAAATCCATTTTCATAAGAACAAATTCACTTTCATCGTCTCCGATCATGTACCATTCAGCATTCGATTCAAATGATCTTTGGAATTTTGTATCCTCTTGAAAAAATCTACAGCTTGAACGATTTCGATCATGGAGATAGATCGAAACGAGATCACAATTTGTTGAATTCCCGTTGTAGTTCCTACAATGCACGCTTGCGACGTCCGAACAAAAGCGGGCGGCGTCATTTCTCTAGAAATAGGTTTGATACAGTGTTGCCAAGTTTATCTTTGCAAAAGAAAATTCATCATTTTCGTCTTCGATCGTATGCGAATCAGTATTCGATTCAAATGCAATTTATCATGGTTTATAGCCTTCAAAACCTCTGCAACATGAAGAATTGCGATCACAAAAATAAACCTGAATGAGCTCACAATTTGACAATTTCTCGTCTTTAAAGGACTTCTCAGGGCGAAGCTGCGAAGTATTAACGAGTACGGGCAACCCCATTTTGCGCAAAGGCGCTCTGTCACTCGCGAGTTTCTAATGAGCGCGAGGACGTGCTGCTAAAGTGCAAACCCAACACCAGACGTCGTCCCCGAGATCTCTCTCTCTTTCTACGTTTAATATTTCAATGGATCATCGTTTACAAACGGGCGTCAATCCTCCGTAAACTGATTGCCTCGCATTATTAGGTATGAAAGGGCTCAATTTTTTTCCAAATTGTATGCGATTCGAATTGTGCAATCAATTTCATCATCTCGTGTTACCTAATGTAATTCAGGATGATCTTCTTTGTCGGTGCTTGGGGATTTTTTTTTTTTGGTTGCAATTTTTGTTGAAAAGTGCAAGCCCATAGATCAACGGAATATAGACTTTGACAAAGAAGGTGTTATGAGCAGCTAAGTATGAAATTGCAGAGAAACAATGGTGGAAGAGAAGAGTGAAAACAGAAGAGAAATTAATAAAAATGGAGAAGAAAGAGATGATCTCAACATTACAATTCAATGAATGCCTTCGCTCCTCTCACGGCCTCTCTTTATAAGAGAAAACCACCTAACAACTTTCCCCGCCAATCCTAACTAATTAGAGTGCGTATCACCCTGTTGCAACAATCATTTGAGCAGAAGTGAACAAGAGACCACAGACACTAAGAGCAACTGAGGTTCCCATCCCACAATTACTCTAGTAACATGGGAATGTCCCAAATTATGAATAGACTGCCAATGGACTGAGAGAGAAACACCTCGCAGTCGAATTGGTTAAAATTTTCCACCTCACTTTAGTCTCGAACACGCCAAAAAGAGAGAGTTTATTCCTAGGAATAAAGAACAAACCTCCCTGGCTTTGTTTTAAGGGATCATCTAGACCCCTTATACTTCCACAAGCCAATCTTAGTCATTTAACCTTGGAGGCCTTCCTACCCGAAGAAACAAAGTGCCCGACAGAAGTGAGAACATCTTCACAGAAACCAGAATCATCCCCAATCTGTAACTGAGGAATATCCCTAACAAACAACCAAGTCCCTTAGGTCTTGGTTGTTTTGATTGGTTAGGGGTATGCCCCTATTTTGTGTAATGTGGGTTTCTAATAAAATTTTACCTTACCCAAAACAAAAAAAAAAAAATTCAATCCAGAGGACTTCCCTACCATCAAAGATGAAATATCAACCACAGAAGAAGTATCACCATGGCCCTTAACAGAAGAACCATCAGTTACAAGACAAGGATTATTCATATCATCCACCCCAGCTTCTTGTGTCATCAAAGGTGAATATTTATTCCTCAACAAAACTATTGCTTATCCCTTCTCTAGATGTAGCTCTATGGAATAAGTGTTTGGATAAGTTTCCGTATGTGGGAATTTGGAAGTGTTATTGTCCTGTATTGATTAGGTGATGGATCTTTGGCTGTGGTTGGTTATCTTAGAACAGAGCTCAATTGTGATATGAGCATAGTTGTTAAAAGCCTATGATACAGTGAACGTATCCTATGACATGTATCGTCTATTTCAAAAGCTATACCTATCCCATTCTTTTTGTATAGAAATTTTTCGATACAATGAGGTATCCTATGATATATACGTGTATCTTGATTCAGTACGTATCTAAAGAAATTTTTGTTTTTTTTTGGCTTAGTGTATCTAAAGATTACTTAATGGGAAAAAGTCATTAACCGATTTATGCAAATTCTTGGGGCAAACTTTGGCTTTCTGATTAGAAATAGTTGCTTTGTCGGTTTTAATCTTTAGGTGGCAGTTGTATTAATATATCCTTGGTGATACCTACCAGGCTACCACCAAATTTGGCTTCTTATGTTGGCAGTGGGGCTGCTCGCTTTTTTTTTTTTTTAACTAATGGTTCCAAATGCTATAGTAATTAGTTACAAGAGCTGTTTTTTCCCACCGGCTTAATTTCTTGTGATGAGGGATTAGGCTCTTTGGGAAAGTGGAAGCCTACTGCAGTTGTGTGGAGGTGGGAGGAAGTATGACAAACCAAGTAGGATTTGAAGCTGGTGATCGATTCTGGGAAACAAGGTGGGTAGAGAGAGGTTGACATGGAAACAAAGGAGGTAGGACACTCATGCATGCTTTTTGTTGGCATGTGCTTAGGTTGTTTAGAGGACAGCTTGAAGCTTCTGCCAGGCCCGACCTCTGTAATCAGAGAACGGTAGTAATACAGCGCACTTTGTTTTGGAATTCACCTACGCTTCAAAATTGATAAATTTAATGGAAAGTTGGCATACTTCCATACTTCCTGTCTGGTGGCATACCGTCGTGGAGGCAGAATGTTGGGATGATGGGGTTAATGCATAGAAAAAGGTGGTGGATGTTTTGTAAGATGTCTATTATTGTCTACCTTTTTCAACAGTGAAATACTCTAGAAAGTTTGGTTTAATGGTAAATTGGTGTATCTCAATCATTCAGAGCTGTTTAATAGTTTTGGCTTTGTAAGAGTGCTAACTGCTGAGATTAATCCTTCACCTTATCTTGTACAGTTTTGGTGTGAAATTAATTCTCTTTTCATTGAGAAGAGAAATATCCATATGTCTAAGGAAGAAAAAGGGTAAAAGAAACCGATAATTTTTGTTTGTGAGTTTAAATTTTACCTGGAAAGTGGAAATACATTTCTTCCTGCATGGCTGTGTAGTTTTATTATACACCATATTACTTTATCTCAGTTTATACGAGGTTGCTCATTTCTTATTGTTTTTCCTTTTCCTGTTTATTTGATGATGTTTACACATATCGATAAAGGAAGATACACATAAGAAAGAGGTAACACTATTTTCTATCAACCGTATCCATCCGGACTATTCATCCTTCAAGCCTGAGAAACAGAAAGAGGAGAAAAATGAGCAAACCACTGATTCCAGTTCAAATGAAGGACACTTCCATAAAATAGTGAAAGGGATAGAGATCTATAACAAGCGTGCATGTGAATTCCATTTTTGCTTTTGTAGAAGCTGATATGGGGAAACTTTATATTGCCTCATAAGCCACTGATGTTGTATTCAAGTATATTGAGCAAGAAAACCTAGTTAAAACAACAAACAAGTCCATTTTGGTTTTGGATGTAGCACTGTGTGATGCTTTTTTCAAGGGAACCATCAAAAAAGGTTCAACTTACCCAACTGAAATTCATAAGAAGGATTTAGGGCCTACGTTTATTAGCCAAATGCACTACAAGAAAAATGGTCATTCCCGGCATTTTAATTAATGCTGGAAAAGCCACTATTACCGGCATTTATTGAAATGCCGAAAAAAAATAATTATTACCGGCGTTTGTTTAAAAAAATGCCTGCAAAAGTCGACTTTTCCGCCAAAATAAGTACCGCCAAACTATTATTGGCATTTTTTGAAAAAAATGCCGGGAAAAATATGTGTATAATATAAATATTTTTCATTGTGCAATGTAACCCAATACGGTGGCTAGCCCAGTTGGTAGCTTCACGTGCACGCGAAGCAAAGGTCACGAGTTCGAATCTTGGGGCAAGCAAATTCTTCACAAAATTTGCGCGACATGTGGCAGACACGTGAGTGCCATGTGGCGCCGATGTGGCATTTTGTCTTATATGGTACAATTTTTATTTGTACAAATGCCGCAAATGAGTCCAACTATTCCCGGCATTTATAGAGACCTTTCCCGGCATTTGTACCATTAACGACACACTCCTAAACGACATTTGTTATAAATGCCAGTGATACTCTTTACCGGCATTTTTTGAACTTTTAGCGGCATTTATGAAATGTCGGAAAAAGCAAAATTTCTTGTAGTGATGCAAGCACATCACAGAGTTACCAGAGGAAAGGAGTCAGTTGTCTGCAAAGGTGCTCTGAAGACCATTCAATTAATGACAGAGCGGAGACAAGGTAACAAGATGATGATAAAACTCTCAGGGTTGGAGCAATTTTTGCTGGATCCTGAAGCATTGGCATCAGAGCTGCAGAAGAAATTTGCCTGTAGTACATCAGTGGCAAATTACCAGGTTTGGTGACTTATCATCCCTTTCTTTTTGCCTGCGTATAAAAGTCGACCTTCATTGAGCGGAGAGCCTCGTGCAATGGTGCGGAATATTCCGACGACAAGATGACAGATAGAAGGCGAAGCGCTTCGAATTTCAATGCATTGTGCAGTACAGCGAATTGCTTCGAATCTCTACAACCATCATTGCAAGCTCTGACGGGTATTCGTTGTTGATGGCGTCCAGGGACAGCGTACTTATCACCAACCGAACGAGCCTTGTGGAAAACTCTACCGACTGAGAACCGTCTGGCAAATTAGAAATATGAGAAGCGAGCACGCTCATGCCCCCGCATTCATACAATCTCGAAATCCCGTCTTTACGAGCATTCAACGCCAAGAACAAAAATTCATAGCATACTTCAGGGACGGATGGCTCTTTTGACATGATCTCCAGCATGAGAGGAATCTTAGAGTCTTTCGGATGAAGCGTGATAAGAACTGAATAAATTGGTTTTATTTTCTTAAGTTTCAATGGAAGAATACAAGCATACATATAGGAAACGGAGACGACCAAATTGGAAGGAAAATAATTAGGAGAATAAGTCTCCTACAATAAAGGTAATAATTGATCCTAATAGATGGTTGCCTTTGTATAGAATTCCTGTCATAATGAGATTGATTTTGTTCCAGTGGGTGAGTGGGTGATATCCGTTAATACTCCCCCTCAAGATGGAGCATGGAGGGACGTAATGCCCAGCTTGGATGTCAAAAAACGGAAATGATCAACACCCAAGGCCTTAGTGAAAACATCGACTAATTGGTCAGCTGAGGCAATTTGTTGAAGGTGAAGAAGACCTTGTTGAACCCGTTCACGAATGAGATGGCAGTCAATTTCAATGTGTTTGCAGCGCTCATGGAAGACCGGATTTCGGGCGATATGCAAGGCAGCTTGATTGTCACAATGTAGAGTAATTGGAGAGGATAGTGGAACTGCTAAATCGCGAAGCCATAACAATTCACAAGTGGTCGAGGCCATGGCCCGATATTCGGCTTCAGCGGAAGAACGAGACACAACACTTTGCTTTTTGGTGCGCCATGAAACGGGATTGGTACCAAGAGTAATGAAATAACCGGTGCTAGAGCGACGAGTCACGGGACAACTAGCCCAATCCGAGTCAGTGTAGCCAGTAAGAGTGAGGGCCGAACTAGAAGAGAAAAGTAGGCCATGAGAGACGGAGCCCTTGAGGTAGCGAAGTATGCGAATGGCAGCGTCAAAGTGAGGAACCTGAGGTGTATGCATGAACTGGCTGAGTAAATTGACGGCAAACGTGATATCGGGACGCGAAATAGTGAGATATATTAGGCGCCCGATGAGCCGGCGGTAGGAGCTCAGGTCTGAGATGGGATCTCCAGAATTGGCCGAGAGCTTAAGCTGTTGTTCCATAGGAGAAGAGGCTGGACGGCAGCCGGATTGCCCTGCATCGGCGAGGATGTCAAGACCACATTTGCGCTGATTAATGAAAATACCTTTGGTGGAGCGAGCCACTTTGATGCCCAAAAAATATTTGAGCTTCCCAAGATCCTTTAACTGAAATTTACTCGACAAGAATTCTTGTAAGCAGCGAATGGACGGTAAGTCATTGCCTGTAACAAGCAAATCATCAACATAAACGAGAACAACTAGAATAATAAAGCCAGTTTGCCGAGTAAATAGAGAGTGATCAGCTTGGGATTGTGTAAAACCATCCGATAGAAGTACTGTGGATAGTTTAGAGTACCAATTGCGAGATACCTATTTGAGTCCATAGAGGGAATTTTGTAAGTGTCACGACCCAAATCTAATGGATTTGAATATCGTGACCGGCCAGTGAGTCTGTCTCACCAAAGGCCTCCTCTTTTCCGCTTTTTTTTTTCGAAAAGAAATAACCATAACATTTATGGAAGCCTTCTCCAATAATCAACAACCACTATTTATTCATTATGCTAAGATCAACATAGGCTACATTCTTCTCTTATTCATTACATAACCATAACATAAGCTTAATAACATTGATACTCGGCCTGCCCTTCTAATCCTGATTACCTGAAAAAGAAAAGATTTCAACAACATAAGCCACTGCTTGTGTGAGATTATGAATTACCAGAGTTACACGAGCTACCATGGAGTTCTTTCTATCAGAGAAAAACAGGAACCATAAATGCAGTTTTTCATGGCTTAAACTGTAACCAAAACCATAACTTCAGTTTTTCATGGCTTCAACTGTAACCAATATCATAAGCAAAACTATATATACGATATACCATCCAACGATTACCGCCAGTAATGAGGGAGCGACCCCCAACATAACATGATGAATTGATCAATTCAGTTGGACACCTGGCTGTGCCCCTTTTCCTTTCCGTCCTTATCACGCCATTCCCACTAGTATCTTTAACGTCCCCTAGATTCAAGGACATCGTTCGGATGTATCGATAATACTTTTTCATAAACTGTTCAAAACATCATAATTCCATGGTATGGTTGTTGCAAAAGAACTTTATCATTAAATAGCGTAACTTGATAAGCTAAAAATATAAACTTTACAAAAATTCATGTAACAAGGAAAATTCACAACTCACCTTTCGTTCCGTCCAACTTGGCTTATAATCAACTACCTCGAAGGCTTGAACCTAATTCTTTTCTTCTTCTTTCCTCCTCTTTTCTCTCTCCCTCTCTCTCTTTTCTTTCCTCTTCCTTTCCTATTTACTTGGTGGTGTGTGTGGTGTGTGGAGGGGAGGGAAGGAAACTTACCTATTTATACTAGTGGAAGAAGAATCTAGATCATATCTAGAAAATCAAATCAAATCAAATCTTAGATCACAATCTTATCATAATCTTATCAAATCTCACATGATCTAAGAAAATCTAATAATATCTAATCAAATCTTATATAATCTAACAATATCTTGTCATATCTTCCCAAATCTTTCCAAATCTATATGTAATCTAACAATATCCAACCATAATCTTGTCATATCTTATAATATCTAATAAAATCCCATGAGAATCTTATAATATCTAGTACAATCTAATAAAATCCAACATAATCTTATCATATCTTTTAATATCTAATAAAATCAAATGAGAATCTTATCATATCTTATAATATCTAACATAATCCAGTTAAATCCAACATAATCTTGTTATATCTTTTAATATCTAATAAAATCCAATGAGAATCTTATCATATCTTATAATATCTAACGTAATCCAACATAATCTTATCATATCTTTTAATATCTAATAAAATCCAATTATATCTTATCATATCTAACAAGATTTAGTGTATCTAGAAGGATCTTGCTTAATCCCTAAGTTATTCTACAAAATCTAGGGATATTTTAATAGGATTTGATCCGATTCGCCCTATAATGAGATGTCGTCTCTTCCACATTAATTGTTTCGGTTCACGGGGACAATGTTAATAACGTTTTATAAATTGACATATATGCAGAAAATAAGTCACAAATAATTTACTTCCTAAACCCTAATGGTAAGCGGTCCGTTAAATGATTATCTCTTTACTTTTTCCTTATTTTTTTTCGTTCTAAGAAGTCGGGGTGTTACATCCTCCCCACCTTAAGAAGTTTGGTCCTCCAAACTTGGTGAAACTTAAGAGTTAAACGTAGTGCGATCATACCTTATTCAAAAAGCTCTGGGTATCGTGCTCTCATGTCATCCTCTTTTTCCCACGTGGCTTCTCCACCAGAATGGTTATCCCACCAAACTTTAACAAGTGGAATTATTTTATTTCTTAATCGTTTTTCCTGACGATCCATGATCCTAACTGGTCGCTCTTCATAAGTGAGGTCCTGCTTTAGCTCTATTGGCGGTGAGGCTAATACGTGCGCTGGGTCTGACACATAGGGCTTTAGCATTGATACATGGAAAACATCATGGATGTTGGCGAGCTCGGGAGTCAAGGCTAATCGGTAAGCCACTGGTCCTATCCTTTGTATGATCTGAAATGGTCCAAAATAGCGGGGGTTTAATTTCCCTTTCTTTCCGAAGCGCAATACCCCTTTCATTGGTGAAATTTTTAGAAATACCCAATCTCCTTCTTGAAATTCCACTTCTCGTTTCCTCGCATCCGCGTAATTTTTCTGATGGCTTTGAGCAACTTCTAATCTTTCTCGAATAAGCTTGATCACTTCTGTGAGATAGTATGAGTAGAACCAGAAGCGGATTTAACGGGTAAAAAATTTTGTGTAGCTGTATATGAGTCAAAAAGGGATAGATAAGACGTCATGTGGGTTGTCACCCCACTATCGATAATCCAATCATGGGAAATTAAATTGGTATTACCGGTATAAAAAGCAGATGGATTGGCGTAAAAGTCATGCGCTTGGGGCGTCTCGGCAGGACTTGAGTGAGGATGGGATTCCATGACGGCTGCATAACTGGACCGACCAGAGGATTGGTTGGGAAGACGATTGAAAAACCAATCAGGATACCCAATGAGCTCAAAACAACCCGACTTATAATGACCCGTACGGTTGCAATGACTACATAATGCGTTCGGATCGTGGCCCGTGGAGTTCATGGGTCAGGAGGCTGGACATTTTGTGCTTGGCGTGGCTGGTTGCCACGAGCAGGGGGCAGCTGTCTAGTTTGCTGGACCCTTGGCTGATTTGAGGAAAAAAAACGCTGACCTTGCGAGTTATGCTGCTGCCCATCCTTGAGTTTTGATTTATTATGCTGAGGTTGAAAATTTTGACTCATCATTGTCATTGTCGAGTCCTCCTGCATGTGTGGGGTAGTGACGACCAGCGGAGAATTTTTGGTTTGTTCTTCTGAGATTAATAAGCCGTAAACCTTCCTAAGGTCAGGAATTGGGTCCATGGCGAGAATTTGAGTACGAAGAACGTGGTATGGTTCGTTGATGCCCATTAAAAGCTGATAGACACGTTCATTCGATATTCTCGTATGCCATGCCTTAGCGGTGCCACACGTACAAGCCGGAGGCAGATCTATACCATCAAGTTGATCCCAAAGCGTCTTGAACGCGTTGTAATAATTGGTGATATCGAGATTACCTTACTGGAGGTTGGAGGTTTCCTCTTGGATTTTGAAGATGGTAGCATGGTTGCCCTGAGTGAATCTTGACTGAAGATCACACCATAGTTCATAAGGCGTGCGGCAACTGGCTAGACTCGGTGTGATCGTGTTCTGATGCTATTAAGCATCCAGGAGAGGACCATCGTTGACACGCGTTTCCAAAGAGGCTGAATGTCCGGATCTGATGGACATGTCACTGAGTTGTCAATGAAGCCTAGCTTATTTTTCGCGCAAAGGGCCATGGTGATTGCACGACTCCAAGACCCATAGTTGGTGTGGGTCAAGGCAATATCGACAAGAGGGGTACGGGGGTGATCAGCCGAGTGTAGAAAGTAGGGAGAAGATAGGTCAGAAATTAGTTTATGGACCTTTGCCTGAGCATCAGCCCTGTCGGTGAATAAGGACCGAAGATTGAAGCTCCTATCTTCTTCCAGTTTGTGAAGAACGTTTTTTTTATGAGGAAGTAAAAAAGAAAGAACGTGAACCACGCTCTGATACCATGATAAGAACTGAATGAATTGGTTTTATTTTCTTAAGTTTCAATGGAAGAATACAACCATACATATAGGAAACGGAGACAACCAAATTGGAAGGAAAATAATTAGGAGAATAAGTCTCCTACAATAAAAGTAATAATTGATCCTAATAGATGGTTGGCTTTGTATAGAATTCCTGTCATAATGAGATTGATTTTGTTCCAGTGGGTGATATCCGTTAATAAAGCGATCTCGGGAACCGGGCAGAACGCAGCAGGAACCGTAACAGACAGTTGTAGATACGCCTCACGATTTTCGTAGTCGCTCCCGCCCGCACCTCCCATTCCCACTCCGGTTCGCAAGAGTCGGTTGAGGAACCGAACGCCGGTTGCATTGTAGACCCTGCAAATGGAAGGGTGGTCGTCTGTGTTGCTGACTTTCGTTGCTAGAAGGAGACCGGTGAGGCGTTGCTCGTCTCTATTCCTTCAGTAGATTCAAGCAGTACTCTTCGAGCGACAGAGGAGAATGCTGCAGCTGCTGTTCCATGGGGAACGATCGAGGGAAGTTGAGTGACACGGTGTCGTAGCGGGACAACAACTAGATATCGTTCCAGTAGACGAATGGGGTTAGATATTGTTCTAATGGACGAACTCTTGGATCACGAGAAATAAATAAACACCTTGCGTAAAACGAAATTACGGAGAACTCTGAATTTTACTGAATGAGTGTATAAAACAGCCGCTTAGAAATCAAATCAACTGGGAATTTTACTGAATGAGAGTATAAAACAGCCGCTTAGAAATCAAATCAACTGGAAAGCTAGTTGTAGAGAAATCCTATCTTTGGTAAGAATCAAAGTATATAATTTCTTGCTAATCAAGAAATTATAAGGGAAATGATATTGTCACACCATTTTTTGATAATACCACACCCTACAAATGTATTTTTTGGTGCAAAAAATACATTTGTAGGGTGTGGTATTATCAAAAAAGGGTGTGGCAAAATCACTACCCAATTATAAAAAAGAAAAAAAAAACGAGAATAACAATATTAATAGCTATACCTAGAAAGGTAAAAAAAATCATGCCAGCAGCGGCATTATAAAAAAATAAAATCATAATTCTTGTGTATCAAGAATTCTAATAAAAATTTAGAAATCAAATCAACTGGAAAGTCAATAAGGCTCCATTCCAGAACGGTATATATGTACTTATTTTTTAAGAAGGCAATTTCAAGCTTAAAAATCATGTGTTTACGCAAATAATTTTCCTATCAATATGGATCTTATTTGATAGATCTCATCGAGATCTTTAATACGATGCAAAAAAAATTGAAAAATTATTTTTCGTTTACATTATTTTTGAGTTTGAAAATGTGAAATAAGTATTTATTTTTTAAGAAGGTGTTCTGGAACGGGGCCTAATTCGAATCTGAACGAAAATATTTCAAATGAAAATCTTATTATAAACCAATGAAAATATAAGTATAGAAAACTTTTCACTCTTGTCCTACATCAGTTGGCGAACCGCGGCGACTTCGGTCATTTTGGCAAAACGAATGGCGGTTTATGATTGTAATGGTTTCATTACTTTGCGTTTACAGTCTACGCCCACCACTCAACATTTACCACCTCCCCCACCGCTTTTAATATAACCGTCCATAAGTGTTTTGGATAATCCAGACTTTTTAAAAATCTTTTTTAAAAATATCCAGACCATTAATTGCCGAGACTGACGGTGAAATATTAAGCGGTACTCTATCTGTTCCAAAATGAGAGACCTCGTTGGGACTCCGTGTCATTTTAAAATGCTTATATCTTTCGATTTATGTAGTTTTATGTGATTTTGAAAACTTTATTTAATAGAACTAATTAAAATCTATCACACAAGATTCATATTGAATATTTCTAAACATTCCTATTGAAAGATATAAGTAATTGAAAATGACACAATTTTCCAAAAAGTTCCTCATTTTGGAACAGAGTGACTAAAAACTTTTAGTAAGAGTTATTCTAACTCGAATATCTTGGTCAATTTTTTTTTATTTGATTTGTTCCTCACAAATCGTTCTTAAAAAAAATCTGTAGAGATTTGTTCTACATCATGATGGTCCAATATAGATTAGATGAGTACAAGACAAAAGGAAAGAGAGTTTGGATTATGATTTTAATTTGCTACGAGCACAGCATAATAATGTCACCTGATACTTCAAAATTACTACTTTCTCCGTCCTCATTCTGTAGTTTCAATTAGCAATTTTTTTTCCCAAAAAAATTGTCTTATATGAAAATTTAATGGGTAACGGATAAGAAATTTTCTCTTTTACCCTTTTATTTTTTAATTAATATTGCTAAAAAAAGTAAGAAAATACAATGATTGAAGGGTAAAATGAAAAATACAGTATATATTTTCAAAAGTGCAATAATTGTGCTCCCTTGTTTTGCTCGGTTCACATTTTGAAACTCAACTCAAAAAATACTACTCATTACCTCACTTCTAATTATTACTTTCATTTCTCGTTCATTCATTACCCATATATCCAATTATTATTTTTATTTCTCTCTTTATCACTCTCCACTCATTACTCTTACTTCTAATCATTACTCTAAGTGCCGGTTCCGAAAAATGCTTCTTATTTTTTAAGAAGATAATTTCAAACTCAAAAATTATAGGCTTATTGAAATCTAAAAATATGCAATATGGATCTTGTTTGAAAAATCTCATCGAGATCTTTTATATTATGCAAAAAAAATTGAAAAATTATTTTTCATTTATATTATTTTTGAGTTTGAAAATGTGAATAAACTGCTTATTTTTTAAAAAAATTTTTGGAACGAGGCCTAATTTCTCTCTCTACTTATAACCTAAAAAAATTTCTTAAAAATTTATCCAAACGTAGCATTAATTAGTTGAAATCCCCAAAATGCACTAAAAAATGGAAACGAAGAGAATAATCTTTTCAGTGTGATATTTCAAAATTATTTACTACTATTTTTAGTATTTGATTTGTTTCTGTCTTGGACGTTCATCACTGATCTCCTCGAAGCGGTGGAAAGTGGGCAGATGCTACGTCCACTGCCATCCAACCACTACACCATTCACTATATTCTTTGTGGGGCTCAATCTGGGTCTCAAAAAAATACAGAACAATGTCCATAAATTTTAAAATAATATATTATGGGGCCCTGTAAAAAATCAGGTCCAACGGATATCGGTAAGTATTATTTCTTGATTTGTAGGGACGAAACTGTTTAACTGTACAGTTTTGCTTCTACGAATCTAGAAATAATACTTATCGATATTTGTTAGAGCTAATTTTTTATAGAGTCCCATAATATATTATTTTAAAATTTATGGACATTTTTCTGTATTTTTTTAGAACCCGGCTACAAAAAATATAATGGATGATGTAATAGTTGGATGTAGTGTACCTAGACTTATGGGCTATAAAACGTTCGAGTTGCGAAACTTTACGGACTACGTCTCTCTCTCTCTCTCTCACACACACACACACACACACACACACAAACACGCACATATAAAAACGAACCGTCGCGATTTTTGGCAAGTGCGCGATCACCCCAATGGCAACGACGTCGTCGGTGGCGACGGACCCAGACTCCGACCTCCCCTCCCTCGCCGCCCTACAACGCCGCGAGCTCATCGCGGCCCAAGCTGTCGACTCCGACCTCGACTTCGCCTTCCACCTCCAACTCCAAGAAGCCATCACCGCCTCCCTCTCCCTCCTCCCCTCCGCCTCCTCCTCCTCCTCCTCCCCCTCTCCTCCTCCTCCCCCACCCCCTCAAAACGACGACGTCCTCACCTTCTCCTCCCTCCAAGCCCAAGAACTCGAAGACTTCGAGCGCTCGCACCAAGACCGCCTCCTCACCCAAGCCGAAATAAAAGCCGCCAGGGACGATCTACACCGTCGGATCCACGACCGGAAGATCGCGGCCGAGATCGATCAGATGTCGGAGGACGAGTGGGACCAGTACGGGGATAACTTCGCGAGGCCGTACGGGGAGGGGTCGAGCAGCGGTGCGGATGCGACGACGTTTAGGGTTTACTGCAAGGGTTTGGTGAGCGAGGAGAGGGTGGGTTTGGTTGGGATTGGTGTGGCGATATGCGATGAGAGGGATGACTTGGTTTTCGAGATTAGGAAACCGGTGGTTGGGAGCGGGAGGAGCCGGCAGGTGGCGGAGATTAGGGCGTTGATTGAAGGGCTGAGTGCTGCCGTTGGTTTGGAGTTGAAGAGAGTCGTGTTTTACTGCGATTACTATCCGCTTTACCAGTTTGTGAGTTTTTTCGTCTTCGTTGATTTGTCGTTTAATTTGCTTTATTCAATCCAATTCAATGCAATGGTGTTGTTTAGGGTGCATTTCCGCTATATTATTAGACTACAGCCTAATGACAATAGTCAAGTTATTTTTGCTAAATGGTTTTTAGTTGATGTATGTGAGGAGAATTACTTGCCTAGAAATCCGTGAAACCATGAGCTTTAGTCCATTTTTAGTCCATTAAGTTTAGCAGAAACGCCCCGCTAACCATCTTATGTAGTTTGTAGATAACTTCTTCAGTGTGTGTGTATGTTGTAAGCTACTTGGTGGATTCTATGTTTGACCTGTGTTGTGAGAATTTAGGCGGGGTGTGGATGCAGGCGTGCCAGGACTTGTGCAGTCCAAAGTGTGAGTGTGTGCGAGTCTGACTTCTAGTATTTAACAACCGCATTGGTTGGAGTGATTTGGTAAGAAAATAGAAGTAAGGAGTAGAGTTTCTTCTATATCACTTTTCATTTGGATTGAGTGATATGGTGAGAAATGCGGGTTCATGTTCTCAAATGATGAGATTTGGTGAGAAAGAGCTTCCTTTGTTATCACACCGTATGCTCACAATCCAGAAGGGCTGTAAATGTGTGTGCTGCTAAGGACAATGGCACTCTCTTTTGCTGTCTCATTGTGGAGAACTTCTACTCTCATTGTGTAGGACTTATACTGTCTCATTGTGGAGGACTTATATATTGTGGTAAAACAAGAAGGTTAGAACTTGAAAGCAAAGGACAGTGCAGAAAAGTAAAGGGCGTAGAAAGTACTTGAAATTGAACTGAAAATTGAGTGGAAGGAGAAATTGGCACTAGAATGGTTTTAGAAATAGACTGGAACATCATTTCACGATGGCACAAAATACAAAATAGCATTAACTCATACAGTGATACCCCAGTACAGTCATTGTTGTCATGGCAATGGATTGCACTGGCATAACAATCGCAACTGCCAACCACAATGTTGGAAACACCGTTACAGGCTGCTGTGGTTCTGCTACTGTTGTTTTGAAACTATAGTTCTCTTCCTATTAAATTAAAATACAAAGCGAAATGTAGTGCAGTCTCCAAAGGAGAACTGGGAAGAGGTATTTATACTGATTACGTCCAACTGACAACTCGGAAGCTTATTCACAATCTGGTTATTTTATATTTTTGAGTGATGTAGTAATAATTGAGGCTGTACAAGTTCATTAGAGGTGTATCTTTAGTTGTTATCAACTGTCAAGTTGTGCTCATGGTGTGATTATCATTGATTTCCCATTCTCTATCTGATGTATTGTTTTGAATTGTTCCTGGATTCTGATATATGTATTTGCCACCATTCGGTCTTCACATTATAATGATTCAGAGGATTTTCAATGAGCTAGGTCACATGTCTACGTCATTTGTATGGTTTATCTTGTCATCTTTAGATTGTGTACAATATTTCTGCAATCTATGCTAAATGTCATCACAGTAGAGCCTGTTATAGAGTATGAGTTGTCTAATTGTTCTGGCATATGCAGGTTCTCGGTCGATGGCCACCCAAGCAATCGAAGATTGCAACTTTAGTTAGTCAGGTGAACCTCCTCCAAAGAAAATTTGTTTACTCAGCCCCAGTCCTTGTGGCCCGGAATGATATCAAATATGCATTTAAGCTTGCACGAGACGCAATTGTTTCTCAGATCAACAGGCCTTTAAGATCTAGCAGTTCAAAGAACATGTTTGAGATTTGTGTAATATGTTTAGACGAAATAGATGTTGGCCAGATTTTCTCGGTTGATGGTTGTTTGCATCGTTATTGCTTTTCTTGTATGAAACAACACGTTGAAGTGAAGTTGCTTAATGGGATGCTACCCAAATGCCCACATGAAGGCTGTAATTCTGAACTGAAAATTGAGACCAGCCGAAAGTTCTTGACTCCTAAATTAATTGAGATTATGAGCCAACGCTTGGAGGAAGCGTCCATTCCTGTTACTGAGAAAATTTATTGCCCATATCCTGACTGCTCAGCCTTAATGTCAAAAAGTGAGGTCTTAGAATATTCGAAGAGGACATTATTCGGTACTGCTGAAAGGCTGGGAGTCAGGAAATGCTCAAAGTGTGAAAATCTCTTTTGTATCGATTGCAAGGTTCCATGGCACAGCAACACGAGCTGCCTTGACTACAAAAGGAGAAATCCCTATCCCCCTGCAGCAGATGCAAAGCTGAAGATCCTTGCAGATGAGAACCTATGGCGTCAGTGCGTAAAGTGCAACCACATGATTGAACTAGAATCGGGGTGTTACCACATGACTTGCAGGTGCTTGATTTCTTTCATGCACATTATATGCTTTCAACTTTGATTATACTTCCCGGCCACCCACGATGAGCACACACATGGACCAAACGAAAGAGGAAATTTGAGTATCTTCAAAATATGCAGAATAAGATTGCATTTACAGCTTCAAAACCATGGATAGCTATTTGTTAGGGTAAGACTTGTGTTCAACTAAGGTGCACATGTGTTCAGGTTTCTTTGGCGATGCTGTAGACTCATGCATATTAGTCCTATGGTATCTGCTTTTTTCTAGTATTTTCTCAGTAGGACTTGACCTGCCCGGGTCAGGCTATGACTCGAGCCCATCTTGAGAATGCGCTTGCTGGATCTGCAATTGCAGTACCCTACGCCGGAGCCGGAGCCCCTCTTTTACGATTTCCCAATGTTGCAGGGGACTCTTTGGCCATGCCCAAGTAGGGTTGCCCCACAACGTCACCCCTTCCTACAGGCCTTTTTGTAATGAGAAAAAACGATTATGCACCTGGAGTTCTGGACCGCATTGATTAATAGTTTCATCAATACAGTGAAGTTGATGTGCATCCTTCTGGCATTCTATTTTATGCGGTTAATTTAGCTGTGTATTCTGGTTAAGTTATAAACATGCTCTTTTCCTCTCTTTTGATGCATTACTTGATGAATATTGGTGTTGATCTTGTGTTTGAGAATCAGGGTATGCATGCTGGTTCATACTCTGGAGTTTGGACCATATAGTCGTAACTTTTTTCTTTCGTTGGAAAACAAAGAAAATCAAAGTCTAGCTATTGTTTTGGTTTTTGCGTTGATTTCCCTTCGCCGATATTAATGAGTAATCCTCCTGCTCTCCTTTTGTTGTTAATTTGTTCCCGAACTTGCAAGAATGTGTTAATTATGATTTGATGATGACTTGTTCACCTGGTGTAGTACCTGCTGAAAGGAAATTTCCACATTTTTTCAAACGATAGTTTTTAGAGGGCTATTTCCATTCTGTTTGGCTAGAGAAAGTTTGCAGTCACATGGATTTATTATACTTCCTGATTCTGCTTCCAGAAGTTTTTTATGCTTGATTGCTCTGTGTTTGTGAGTTGGCATTTATTGGCAGGTTCAAGGCATTTATTGGCAGGTTCAATGGTTTCCTATTCTTTTTTCCTGTTAAATTTTGTTTGGGTGAGGGGAGGAGGGGATTTGTTTTAAAAATACTTAAAGTTCCTCAACTCTTTCTTGTCCTTTTGGTTCAATGTTTCTGGTTAAGTAACATATTCTGTAATGGTTGCCAATTTGTTCAAAGCTGCTTTCGATATGTGAATCCTGGAGTAATCTGTAACAATGAAAGAATTCATTCGAGGATTTTTTTTAACTGGTTGATGCCTCGTTTAATCTTCATCCTGGGCGTTAAAGCCCTAGGCTGGAGGGTTTTATTTTTTTTGATATTCCTGAGCTTCGTAAAATACTATCCCTCATGCTGGTTTCTTCAGGTGCGGGTACGAGTTTTGCTACACTTGTGGATCTGAGTGGAAGAACAAGAAAGCAACATGCTCCTGTCCACTATTTGACGATGATTATGAGGATGATGATTTTGAAAATGAAGATGATGATTATGAAGATGATGATGATGATTTTGTTTACTACGACGGAATGAGGATCTATATTTGAATTTGCATACAACGGGGTGATGCTCACAACAAATTATATGTAATTATCTCCTCCCCCCACCTAGTTTCTTTCCCCAGCTACCCAACCTCTCGACTACCCTTTTTGTGCCATAAACTTGTGGATTCACTATCCTGATTTCAGTGTCTGGTGAAGATTTTGTGGTGATTATATATAGCTGTTAAAGGTGGGACCAGTTTTTGCATCCATTTCGAATCCATTTCGTTTTCCTTCCCCTTCCTCTTCTTCACCTCCTGGCTTCTGGCAAGGTCTATGTCAACCGTGTTGTTTTCGTCTGATGGGTGGCTAATAATTGATGGAATGGCAAATCGAAAAGATTTTACTATTTCTGTATCCTATCCTATCCTGTTCCGGTCATGGAAATGATTTGTACACTGGCTACCAACAGCCATACATGGGGTGGTGAACTAGCAGTGGAAATTTTGCTTGTCTGGTACTGCTGATGTTTATGTCATGGCTGAATTCGTATCCATCATACAGTTTAAATCCCTGATGTCTTCTTATGATCTTATCGACTCCGCAAAGTGGAGCAAACCAGTCCGAAAAGAAGCAATGATGAGAAGATAGATGGACACTCACCCACTTGGTTATTTATTTATTTATTTATTGTTGCTAAATCTGGTGGGAAAAATGGCAATTGGCAACTAAAACACAAATGTTCCAAAGTTTCCTCCTCCCGTTGGCACTTTGGGCACAGAGGATCAACTGCTACACCCATGTGCAGCAGTGAAATCATAACCGGAAAAATTCCAAAAAAAAACAAAAAGCGTTTTGTCCTTATTCAAAAAAAAATCGCGTTATGTCATGACTTAAGGCTTTTTTTAGTTAAATAAGCAAAGTGGCTTATTTTTTTTGTCCTTATTTAAAAAAAAATCGCATTTGTTAGTTTTGTGTCGATTTTTTGTGGATTACTGTATCGTCATGATATGAGGAATTTAAAAAGTAAAAAACTAACGTTGTCATTTTTTTGAATAAAGACGAAAAAATCTAACTTATTGGTTTATTTTTGTCTTTATTAAAAAAATAGGTTTCGATTGTAATATTTTACTATACTTTTTAAATTTCTATCGTCATGAACGAAGTAATGATTAAAAAAAAATAAATCGTTTTTAAACCTTGCAGCCCTTGGTGGGGAGTTGATATGACTCCTTTGTCCTTCTGTGGCCCGCTGGGGTCTACAGTCCCGACGAAGTAATAATTAAAAAAAAAAAATCGTTTTTAAACCTGGCAGCCCTTGGTGGGGAGTTGATATGTCTCCTTTGTCCTTCTGTGGCCCGTTGTAGGTCTACAGTCCCTAGAGTCGCAGGCTGTTATGCTTGGGTTGCCCCTCCTCCACCATAGAAAAAAAGAGAAGGCAGTGATAATGCCAAAAATCCCATGAAGTAATTTTCACGCATAAAACAGAAACTTAGAGCACCCACAATAACGTAACCAAAACCCAAAGGGGGCAGAGAGGCCAATTCAATTGTTCATCTCGGCAATCGACAGCTCAGATTTATATGCGCTTAGATTCAATAAAAGTCGTATGTGTCAAGATGAACGGCCAGATCGACCTCTTAACACCGCTTTGCAGCGATGTCACTCGGCAGCATTTTCCCCAAGAATTTTTTCTCTCCATGGGTTAGGGATAGGGTAATTCAAATTTTGATTCAAGTTTAAAAAAAGCAACAATTAAGAGATGTTTTATTTCATCACATCTGCGTATGGTTTTATGGTTTTAGAAAGGTTCCATGAAGAAATTGACTGAGGATTACGCTGAAATGCATCAGGTCAAGCTTTTACTTAAACTGAATATGATTGTAAATTAAGCAGAATTCTGTGAGTTTTTCTTAATGGGGAAGAATTTCTGAGACTTTTTATTTTCCTTATCTGAAAATTAGATATACTTTTCTTTAGTTTTTGTTTCATTATAATTTGCAAATCTAATGCTGAAAGTAATTATTTTTTTCAGAAATTTAAATGTAATTGAAAGAGGTTGCAAAATTCACAAACCCTGCCTCCTCCTCTTTTTTAGTGCGGCCATTTCGGCCGTCCATCTCGGCATTGAACGATTCTCATTTTCATGCGAACAATGGACGATTAAGATTTGTAGGAGCTCGAATTAAATTCGAGCAGTCCTTGCCGAGATAGACGACCGAATCGGTCGCATTACACGGTGTAGTGCGGCAGTTGCACTACAGCCCCTCCCATTCCTATTTTATAGGGAAAGTTTACTGCTTATTTAAACAGCAAATACAATTAATTCCATTAACACTATTTTTGTAAAACTCATGGAATGGAAGATAAAAGAACAGAAACAAGTGGGTATGAAGTAAGAAAGAAATATTTGCAACTTTCTTTTTTTAAATTTTCCTTTGTCTGTGTTGAGAAATCGAAGGAAGGAATAGAAGAAATTAACAACTAACAAATGAAATAAGAACAAAAGAATAGAGAAAAACAGAAAAGAAAATGAGAAAGAAAAATAGTTTTTCACTTGCTCTTATCGGAACAAAAAGTCTACGAACACACTTTCCGGACTCAAATGTGTCTGGAATGGTATGCATCGAACGATTGTGCATGCAATTGTATTCGACATTGTGTTTTAAAATGGTATTCGTGATGTTCCAGCTCTGAATTTATCATAATATCATATTCTTCCCAAACCTTACAAACAAAACGGGAAAGAAGAACAAATTTTTGTTTTCTTTTCCTACCTCTTTTCATATCTTCCAAACACGCCCCAAGCCTTTTCGATCTCACTGGGCATTAGGGCTGTAAGTGAGCCGAGCTACTCGCGAGCTCGGCTCGGCTCGGCTCGGCTCGTTTACTAAACGAGCCGAGCTCGAGCTCGAGTATTCGGCTCGTTTAGTAAACGAGCCGAGTAGAGCTCGGCTCGTTCGACAAAAGCTCGGCTCGTTAAGGGAGGCTCGGCTCGATTAAGAGAGGCTCGTTTAGTAAATGGCTAAGCTCGGCTCGATAAGGGCTCGGCTCGTTAAGGCTCGAGCCGAGCTCGAGCTCGAGTTTTGGGCTCGTTAAGGAAACGAGCCGAGCTCGAGCTCGCTGAAGCTCGGCTCGGCTCGGCTCGTATACACCCCTACTGGGCATATCAATTTTGTGGGCTTTGGTTTTTGTGAACTTTTACCCAGAAAGCAGGCATTTTGGCCTTGTGGCATCATCGCCGTTAGCCGGAGGAGAGAGAAAGAGTCAGTCTAGAGAGAGAGAGAGAGAGAGAGAGGGAGAGAGAGGGAGGAAGGATGAGTGGAGCGGGGAAGAAGGCAGTGGACGTCGCCTTCAAGGCTGGGAAGAGCATAGATTGGGATGGCATGGCTAAGCTTATCGTCTCAGAGGAGGCTCGTAAGGAGTTCGCTACCCTCCGCCGCGCCTTCGACGAAGTCAACAACGCTCTCCAGACCAAGTTCAGCCTGGTACCTCTCTCTCTCTCTCTCTGAACCTGTGTTTGCGTTTACACGGCTATGCTTGTACCAGTTTTTGGTCCCCATCTAGGGTTTGCTCTCTATTGTTCCTCAGCGCCAAGGGTTTTTCTTTCTAGGAGATTACGCTACAGATCTGCTACCTTTAGCTAGTTAGTTCCTTTGAACGTAGCAGAGATTAGAGGAACTCCAAGATATTTAACGGATTAAAGCCCTTAAGGTATAGGGAGATAAGATCTAAGATCCTCATGTACACCTGAGAAAAAGATAGGACTCCTCTGGAAATTGGACTGAAGGATAGAAAAACAACGAAACTCCTCCAAAGCCAGTGGCGGACGGAGGATTTCTATTAAGCCGTGTCTTGATCTACTTGTATTTCTATATGTATGGCAAAAAGTATAGTCCAAATGTATATTGCTACTTGCTAGGTCTGATAATGAGATGAGTTTTTTTTTGATAAGTAATTACGGAGTGTATTAGAAAACAAGGGCATTAAGGGAATCATTGCCAAGACAAAAATGGTCCTATACACTACTGTGTGAATTGAAAAGCTCCAACCAATCTTAAAATTGTTCAAGAGAGGGATTACATAAGGATTACATTCTCCCTTCCCCCAACTATACAAGCTATTATTCAAAAAAACTTTTGATTCTAAACAAAGGTTTTCCTACCTCTTCAAAGCATCTCAAATTTCTTTCTCGCCAAATAAGTTGAATAATCCACATCAAACAAAGAGGAATCATTACCAAGACACTCTGCCTTCTCTTCCCCACTCTAGTACCTTTCCTGGCATGGCCCACTGTAACCCAAACCACAATAACACCAAACACCATAGCTCCCAAGCCAGTGTGCAATGGATAAGTAGGTGTTAACAGTCTCCGCATCCCTTTTACACATGCAAGACCAGTTAACAATGATTCTCCGCCTCCGAATCAAATTATCAATAGTAAGAATCTTGCCTTGAGTTGCATGCTAAACAAAAAAAACTGACCTTCAAAGGTGCCTTTGTTTTCCAAATCGCTTTCCAAGGAATGGATGAGTTACCACTACCACATCAAGCTTGATAATAGGATTTCACCTGAAACTACTCTGATAATGAGATGAGATTTTGTGTATATGTAGCCATCATTTAATTTTATACCCGTGACCAAAAAATAGTTGACAACTTCAACTTTTAGAGGTTTTTTCCCCACATGTAGAGGAACTTAAGAGGAACTTAAAGATATTTCTGTTCACCAAAGGGACTCTCGCCGATGACATAGAATTTTTCCAAGTTAACCTGAAAACCTTATATAGTTAGTGAGAATATTTGGAGTTGTGAGGGGTCCAGGGACCCCCTTGTGTCTGCCCTTGTCCAAAACAACTTAATAGAAAAGAAATACTGGAATCAACTCAAATACAAGGGGAAGAAGTCATCTACATAATCAAAGTGGCTCAACTTCAAGGCCCTGCATCTTGGATGATGAGGAAAGTTAGCCTCATTAATTTTTCTAGCTAGTAGGATAGAAGCCCTTGCGACCAGCAAAGAAGACTTGGGAAATAGGAACCCATTTTCTAACCCTCGAGCTCGGAGCTCCCCCTTAATAACAACAGAAACCTTGTAGTACAAGCACACATTGGATGTATGCCTATTGGAAATTCATAGCCACCATTACATCAAGCAAATAGGACCTGTTCAATGAAACATATGCTTTGCATCAATGTCCATAGCGACTCATCTTCGCGATGATTTCTTACCAATTTGTGCATTAGCTAGATGTTATCGCCCGTTGTATTCCCTTAACAAAAGCTTATTGTGATGAGTCAATTAGCAAAATCTTTGTTTGTGAAAGTTTCATTGCAATCCCTGCCTTTGTGTTAGTAGGTGATGAATTATGAAAGTACAGGTTTGGTGCATGAGCTCCCCTTCTTGGTCGTTAATGGTTATGGCTGTCTTACTGATGTTACTTGTACAAAGCAGCTTCTTTTCTTCTTCTTTTGTGTGTTTGCTGTGCATGTCATGTTCTCTCTATGTTTTTTTGAGCAACTATAATATATACGTAGCTTTTGAAGACTATAGTAACCTTAGTTACACGAAGCGGAGATGGGAGCAGGGGCGGGGACAGGGGAGCGGATGATCATAGAAGTGTGGGAGCGCCATTTGGTGCGGTTAGGAAAAATTATTAAAATTATAAATATATATTGGAATTTTATATTGTTTAATGTCAATATAAAAATATTTTTCTACCACATAAAATATTACTATTAAAATTATAAGTTTCTAGTTACATTTCTACATTTTTATTGTAGCACATGATTACATAACAGAGCTCTTGTGCATGTTAAGTAGGCGTAAAAGTTAAGATGGTAACACTACTAACAGATGTATCCATTCTGATTTACTGTTATGGCTGTTGCTACTTTATGCGGTTATACACGGCTATCTTACTGCGTTACCCTTTACATCGTAGTAGCAGGGAGCTTCTAAAGTGGTGCTGCTCCCCTTAGGAGCACACTCTGTGCTCCCAACTAAGGAGCTTGACGGGAGCCCACTCCCATTGACACAGGAGCACGCTCCTTATGAAGATGGGAGCTCTTGTATAATCCTCGTATAGAAAAACAGGGATTTATCACTTGGTTTTTGATGAACTCAAATATCTAGCGCAAGTCATGGCTCATGCTATATTGAAAAGAAAACCATACATACAACCGTAGCCCATTTCTTACACTTAATGTACTTGGGACATATTCTTACTCCCTAAAATGATTGTACGTTTATAGTGTACATTCTATGCTACATTATTTTCGTCATATATGTAAACATTCCTTTCATGCTCCCATCCTGGGAGCTTCTATATTCCTCCGCTCCGCCGCTCACCCTCCCGTTTCCGCTCCCGCTTCCGCCCCCACTTCGTGCAACTAAGCTTTGTATACTTTTCCTGGAAGTTACTTCAACTGCTGATCAAAATTTTACCATGGAAACGTTATAGTTAACTTCACCTTGAATTTTATGTTGAAAGCATTTGCTAATAAGCCCTTATAACTTAAAAGTTAACATCACAGTATATACTTTGAATTATATATCATGTTAGAGTGATTATGATTTTAGCTTGGACCGCAGTAGAAAAAAGACTTTCTATAAGTGTACCGCTGCTACTGTTCTTCAACACTAAGTTGCTAACAGATATTAACAGAAGTTAAATTCCTATGGCAATCCTGAGTTCTTACCATTTTAATTTAGATTGAAGCAGAACCTTTTTATTAGATTCATAGATTAAAACGTCGTCGTAGATTTGTGGTGATTAAGCTATTCAATTCCTGAGATTAGTTATTTTACTTTTGCAATTTCTATTTCAAACTCTTGCAGGAACCAGAACCTATTGACTGGGAATACTATAGGAAAGGAATTGGATCTCGCCTGGTGGACATGTACAAAGAAGCTTATGACAGTATGTTTTATACGTTGCTTAAGTCTACACTCTACCTAAATGTTTGGTTCTTTATCCTTTTTATCCTAGAATTACTTGCCATTTTGTAAGTATGCCATTCGATGGACAGTTCACTACTTTGCCATATAACCTAAGAGATCACTGAATTAAGTGGTCTTGTAGCTTATTTTTCAAAATTACATTGTCAATGGTAACAAGATCTAGAACTAAGAAGCAAAATGTTGGTGTCATACTCCCCAAGCGTGTTGGTCACACATCCCAACCTATCATGTTTTTAGAACGGTATCGACACCAAACACGCTTTAGACACTTGGGGGGACTTGCCCTTTGCTTTCATACACATTAAAGACAAATGCGAGTTTGAAGAAAATACTTCGGGATTCAATTGTATAGGCAAAATATTGTGGGTTTTTCCTTCTTGGGTTTCACAGTTCAAAACTTCAATTGGTTTCGTGAACAAAGCTTTCTAAATATATATCATAACTTTTTGTTTACCTTTATTTGGCTTGACTTTGCGATGCTTACATGTTTTCTTTGGCTTGACTCTGCAACGTTTACATGTTTTTTTTGGTAAATCAAGGCAGTATTTATTTTAAGGGTTTGTTGCTTCACTTTGCAGGCATTGAAATCCCCAAGTATGTAGACACTGTTACTCCGCAATACAAACCCAAGTTCGAGGCACTGGTAAGAGCCTAAGTTTTTTTTGTTGATTCTTACTTCTACTTATCACATTTACCTACCCTTCACCTCTACTTTTCCATTTTTAGCAGTCATCATATTGATTTTGCAATTACTGTTAAACTTCTTATTCCTTTCTACTTAAAAAAGAGCTACAAGAAATCATAATCTTTGGGTCCTTGAAATGCCTGGATTCCCACCTTCCATGCACTCATTTCTTGATAGATTGAATCAATGGGATAATGAATAGATTTATCATCAGCGTCCAAAATAGAAAGAGAAGTCCCCGTTTTGTAGTCCCTTTGTAAATATGTACTAAGAAAAGTTCAGAAGTATTTTATTTGTTTTTAGCGCAAAAAATGCATGCGAAATCTATACTACGGGATAGTACTGCTAGGTATTGAGTTAAAGATTTCGGTTGAATAAAGCTTGTCTTTTTGGAATAAAGGACAGATCAAACAAAAAGCTATATGGTTTGTTTTACAGTTAGTGGAACTGAAAGAAGCAGAAGAGCAATCTCTGAAGGAGTCTGAAAGACTGGAAAAAGAAATTGCCGAAGTCCAAGAGTTGAAGGTAAGGCATTAAAAGAGTTTTGTGCTGTCCATTTCTTCACCTCTTTCCGTTATTTGAATTTCTCATGGTGTTGTGCATTGTGTGACAGAGAAAGATCAGTACCATGACAGCAGACGAATATTTTGAGAAGCATCCAGAGGTAAAGAAGAAGTTTGATGATGAAATCCGAAACGATTATTGGGGCTATTGATGAGCTCTGTGTAGGCACATTCTGTGGACTGCTTTTATAGGTGAACTTGTTTCACCTGCATCTGTCTTGTTTTTTGCGTCTTTGGAATAAAATGGGGAAACCAAAATATTTTTGCTTTTGCGGGTCTTTTGAAGAATTGGAACTACAGTGTATCTCATGTTGAGAAATACTCAAACCATCCTCGATGTGTAGAGTTCAAAGATGGTTGGATGTTAAATGAGTTTGATTTCTATCTAGAAAAAATGCATGAATTTATCCCCGCTCTAACTTGAATCATACAAGCTCTTCCGTCGACGGTCATGCTTTTCTTTACTTTGTCTTGGAACTCCTTCGGGCATCTAGAGGTTCGTAGTATCTGTGCTTCATAGAGCCCAGATTTCCACTTTATTTTGCGGACACCAGTGTAATGGTTTTCGGGTTGTGATGTTGTAATGGAGGTCCTCATGTGGACTAGCTTTGGCTTCCAGCAGAATAATTGGGTTGATTTATTACTTTGAACAACATAATTTACAATGCTCCCGGTGAAAATACCTCGACGTATCTTATACTTCTGGTTCGCAGCAGCGGGTAAGTGGGTTTGTGTTACAAAAAGGGAAAAAAAGGAGTGGTGGGCTGATAGTCATTGCAATAGGCTTCTCTCTTCTTCATCTTGAACTGGAATTGTTGCCCTAATTTTTATTGCTTTGCCTAGATCTTTGAAGGACTAGAGAAGAGAAAAGGTGACGTTTGAAGATAAAATATTAAGCAAAGTTAACAAATCTGTTTGATCAGACCGTCAATTTTTCAAGCGAAATGTAATTAGATCAATAATCAAGAATGTTTGTCATCATAACTATCTTCAGATGATTCTTTCGGATAGCCTTCTTAGAAGAAAGATGCAAATTATAGCCCGGGATTTAGGGTTTGCTTCCTCTAAGGTCTCAAGTTAAAAACTCCTTCGGGACAAGTCCATGTAGAGCTTTTGTCTGGGATCTCCACAAGTGGGTGGGAGCATTGGTTCTTAGAATTAGTTGAGGCATGCAGATGCTGGCCCAAACACCAAGTTCTCAAAAAAAAAAAAATTCCTTAGTGTTGTTTGTCATGTCAAATAATCCTTTAGTAAAACTCTTCGCTCTCAATCTCAATCTTTGCTTTCACGAATTTTACCAGTTTGAGAATCTTTTGAAATGCATTTTTATATTCTCGTTATCGGTTTCTTTCGCTTGCACTCGTGCGTGCGCATTATATCCACAACGGTGCATTTTTACGTTCTCTCTATTGGTTTTGCTTGCACTCGCGCATGCGGGCCTAATTGAAAAGTGGATCATTGCAGAGAAGCCCAACGGCACGGAGAAGCCATGACCTAATTACAACACGGCGATAAAAATGCAAACTAGTGTCCGGTGGGTGCACCGAAATTCGTAGTAGGCTCGAGTCGCTCCACGGGCCCGAGCCTTTCCTTAAAATCTCAACTCTCTCTCTCTCTCTCTCTCTCTCATCAAAGAATCGCGGCAGTGTAATTCGTAGTAGTACGAACTTGCCACCGTTTTCCATCAATTTTGAATGCCGGTAAAACAGAGGTGGTTCTGCGTTTTCAATCTTGGAGTTTATCGTTCTTCTTCTCCTTCTCCTTCTCCTTCTTCTTCTTCTTCTTCTTCTTCTTCTTCTTCGTCACATTCTCTGATCACTTCCAGAAGCTCCCTCCTATTCTTGCACTCCCTTTGCTTTGTTTCTCCCCCTCGCGTCTGCCATACGAGTTCCGTCTGAGTCGGACTACCGTTCAATTATGCCGCGCAACCAGGTACAATGCCCTGATATCTCTCTATGTGTATGCATCCATATTATGATATTAGCGCGTATGGGCGATGAGATTATGTATTCATCTCCATACACAAAACAGAGCAAGTATTTTTCCTTTGTAAGAGTGGGAAAAGTCGTTTAGAAATCAGCCAAACGAACAATGACACATCGCGCGAAGAACAATATAATAATAAAACAACAACAACAAAGAAACAGGAGAACGCAAGAAACAGAGATTCTACGTGGTTCCCGAATTGTGTAATTGAGTAGATTTATAGTTCATATCAGTTTTTGCTATATTGCGAATGGAGAATGGAGTACTAATACAACGGTATATCAAGTATTTTACAACCTATGGTTAGTCGGAAACCTAATAGTCATCAGATTGCAAATAAGACTGAATCAGGCATCAACTATCCAACAAAAATACGTTGCAAATGTGTTTGGGGCCGGTCCATATAGAGCTTTGCTTCGACTTGATTGAGCTCTCCACGGATGGACGGTGGAATTGGGCCCCAAAATTAGTGGAGGTGCGCGTATGCTGACTCGAATAGGAGTTATCAAAAACAATCAACAGAAATACTAGGTGCAACGGATATATATGTAATAGAAAGTTTGAAACTTCTTAATCTGTGTAATAGAAATAAACACGAGATCTTAAATGTAATTTGAGACCTAGCTCCCTGCAAATAACTTTACCCTTTATAAACTTGGGGCACAAGTAATTCCTGGTAAACCTCACAAAAAATACACTTATTCGGTATGTCAAAATACATCGCCAGCACCAAAAGTTGTACACAAGACCTCAAGTTCAAAGTTCTCCAAACTCTTACTCCATCAAGTTACTTTATTTTCGTACCTGCCTAGTGTATAGCTTGAATATATTGTCTATATAGAGATTATTTGATGTAGAACACGTGGAGGCCCAATTTCATGATCAATTGGACCGGTCGAAGCCTCGGAAGCCCAAACGTTGTTTAATTGCAAACTACCCAATTTGGCAACTTTCGGACGAGCTCGGATCGGGCCCAAACTTGGTGGGCTGACTTATTTTCGCGCTGCGATCAATACTCATCAACCCTAAAGGTTGATGATGAACGGTGTTTTTCGGCCTAATTCTTTCGTTTAGGCTTTCAATTGCGTTATTTTGCCGTTTTAGGAAAGATTTGATTCGTTAATAACTCTTAGTCCGTAATTCCTTTAAAGTTGATTCTTTTTGGGAAAGTCTTGTTTTTCTTTCCCGTTTTCAATTTTAGGAAAAGCCCCAAATTATGGGACTTTTTATTTTCCAAGTTTATTTTTAGGGTTTCTAGGGTTTTGCCTATTTAAAGGTTTGTAACTTAGGGTTTATGCAGCTTTTTATCAATAATATTCAGACTTTGTCTTTTTCTCTTGAGGATTCAAGAACTGCTCGTGGCTACGAGTATCTATCATTCGTTTGATTAGTACGCAACTAATCTTTTTGTGATTTCCGCTGCGTCATTATTGTTCCCTTGCCTTTGTTAAATCAGACTCCGCAAGTTGCTCAACCGGTTATGCAATATCAATTTGAACCCGGCATGTCAACAAGGGACACATGCAGAACCAATTGGGCGCCAAGAAGGAAAACGGTGAACTTTTTTGAGAGAGGATTTCGAAGATTTTTTGCTTACCAACCATTATCGCCTCGAAAGAGGGTAAGTCCGTTTTTCTAAGTAGTTGCTATATATCAATATAACTTGTTATATGTTCATGCAAGTGAAATTTGGATTTTTTTGTGGGGGGATTTTCGTAATACCTAGGTTTAAGCAGTGAAAGAAAATGCCGAGCAAGAAACAGAACTGAAAGAAAATGTAGGAAAAGGATCAGAAGCAAATAAACAGACATGTATGAAAAGCAGTAAGTCTACTGGTACAGAAAATCAGTACAGATTTTCTGTACAGATTTGTTGTGGGGCCCACTACGGGTCCCACACAAATGATCCGAGCCGTTCATTAAATGTAAAACAGTTTTTCAAGGGCCCCTACAAAAAATCAGTTCAATCCGATATTAATAGATACTCGATCCAATCATATAATGTTTTATTATCCGAGAATCTAAATCAAAAGTTAGATGATTGGATCGAGCTTCTATAAGTATCGGATTGAATTGATTTTTTGCGGAGGCCCTTGAAAAACTATTTTACATTTAATGAACGGCTTAAATCATTTGTGTGGGACCCGTAGTGGGCCCCACAACAAATCTGTACAGAAAATCTGTACCGATTTTCTGTACCAGTAGACTTACTGTTCTTTTTTTTCCGGTCAAACAGAAATTCAGAATTTAGGATTTCAACTAGTAATATCAGATGGGATATTCGCCCAAGCTGCCCTGATTGTCTTTAATTTAGGATATCAAAAGCCATACAAGTGAATATCTAGGGATTAAGAGTATTAGTGCATGTATTGCACAATTAATAGCATTAGTGTATTGTTAGTGCAATTTTGTTCACCCTCTTCAAAAGAGGGTGAACATTACCTCCATTTTTTATTGGTTGAAATGGTGTAGGTCTCACCATTGTAAGATAATGTTCACCACTTTAAGTGGAGGGTGAACAAAACTCAACTCGTGTATTATGATTATTTTAAAGATGATCTTATGAAAGAACTTTTTAAGATGAAAACTATCCATGATGGGCCGCACAATTGTAAACTGCATCACTGCATAGTGCATACCAGCCATGACCTAGGAAATGTTTGGGATCCAATTATTTGTAAATTGCAAAATTTAAACTTTTGTACTATAAGGAGAATTTGAAATCATGCTTAGAGCATCTCTAGTAGCCTCACCTCTCCTACTGCGCATGAGGTCAAGGTGGCGACCCAATCCACCCTTTTCCGATTTCCAACAGACTCAGCAACCCCTCGGCAGTTCCCCCCTCGCTTTATCCCCTTGCCACGCCTAGCGAGGTACAAAAGGCCTGCTTGCCCCCTCTCTCTCCCCAAAAACAAACCAGCGACGAGATTTCCCACTCCTATGAGTCAAATCCGTTTGCTTCAAGGTACTCCGGCAAGTTTCTCTATTGGGGTTTTTGATCCGCCGTCGAGTTTGCTTCAACTTCGGCGAGTTCAAGTCCTCTTGTGAGTTTCTCCGTTTGGGTTTTTGTTCCTCCGATGAGTTCTCCGTTTGGGTTTTTGGAAATTTTTAGTATATATACATATATGTGTAAATGTGTGACTTTTGTGATTTTGTTGAGGCAAATGGCTAGATTGTTGGGTGTTGCATCTGTTCGGTGGCTAGCCAAGAAAGAAATCATAACCAAAATGGTTTAAAACTTTGCTTAGGCAGATGGAGATGCACTTAGATGATAGGGTCAATTGTATTAAACCCCCTCAATTATGAATATTTTTAACTTAACCTCTCTACTGTTTAAAATTGAACTATTAACTCCCTAAAAGTATTCATCTAATGAAAATAAACTGCTTCCATTAGCAAACATTAGGGTTTTGGACTGAACTTGTTCTGTGAGCAAAATATGACATCATAAATAAGATTTTATGACGAAATTGACTTTTTTCTTCATATAAGTTTAATTTCCCTGAAATAGAAGAGGTCGAGGAGGGAACAAAAGAACCTAACTGTTGGGTTCAGGTGTGGAAAAATCACGGGGCGATCGCAGAATAGGAGGTGATTGAGATTGGAATTGCTTTCGTGCAGTGTGCTGATTGGATTTGGTTTGTAATTTGATGGTTTGAGGGAGGTTATGGATGAAGGATAAGGTGAAAAGTATGTTCCGGGTTGATGATTGATCGGAAAGATGGTAAATTGGAGAAAATTTCCGTTGAGGACTCTCTCATGGTTTAAGGAGTTAACGGCTTGTTTGAATGGAGGATTTGGTTTTAGATGGATATAGAAGGATGGTGGATTTGAGGGTGGATATAGAATGAGTGGTAATATATAAGAAGGGTGGGTCCACCTCATAAGAAGGGTGGATTTGTAATCCAGTGTTTAGAATGGTTTTTAGAGAAGGGGATATAGGAGGTGGATATAAGGTGATACGTTGTCAAATGACTGAATTGACCCCACTTTGATTTTTTAATGCTCAAAATTGGTTTATTTCTTATTAATTAGCTTTAAATGATATTTACCATTTATTTAGGATAAATTAATTTCAGTTAAGAATACAAATGTTTAAACCTTTTTTTTAGAAATTATATTTTTTTCAAAAAAATTAACAAGTAAGCCATATCATATTTTAGAAAAATGTTATTTTTCAAAAAATTAAAAAACGTAAGTAGTTGGGAAGTGATGAAAGAGTGTGTGTATATATACATACATAATTGGAAATTAAAAAATACTCCTATACAGTAATTGAAAAGTGAATATACATATTGGAACTTCAAATATCATTACG